>VZTG01007057.1:221027-239911 GCA_013397845.1 Melanocharis versteri
AAAAAAAAAAGAAAAAAAAAGCTGATAATTGCAGATATTTTTGTTTACAGAAAAGATTCATTCATTTAAAAATTTTCTTAGATTTCCATCTTTATCAAAACTTTATGCCAACTTGTTTTAGAAAGTTGTTCAAGAAAGAATTATCTTCATTCATTATTCTACTACATATAAATGGTATCATGGTGTCATTTACACTGCCTTCCTTCAAAATGTGTGTATTACACAATACAAGGACAATATGCTTTCTATTGTTCAAAAGTATCTGCAGCTGTAAACTGGTCTATGAAAAATTAAATATATGTTTAATGATACAATAGTCATATCTAAACCTAAGAGCATTATGTTAAGTAGTGATTACCTAATGATTAAGTTATGATTACTTAGAGGTTACCTAGGGGAGCAATAGTTTAAAAAACAGAATGATCAAGCACTCCAGAGTTCTCTTTGAAGAAGAAATTTCATCTTCCTGTCCCCTTCAGCGCTAGAACACAGCAGTCTCCTCAGTTTCAAACATCATAAGGTGAAATAATCTGTTATAGTCTTTTTCTGCTTTCATATACTGCACAAGAAGGACACTGGACACTATTTCTGATGAAAAACAAAGAAAGAAGAAATTCACAGGACATCAGGATGTTAACATTCATATACACAGAGAGGAATTCTTGAGATCAAAAGATATTTTGACAGTAGCTTCAACTGGATCAAATCTAACTTATTTGAGGTAATGTTATATTATCATCAGTCCGTTTCTATTTATTCTTTTCTCATAACTTTAAGTCTTAAACTTGATTTCTGTCGTCATCTTTAAGTTTCTGATTCTTGCTACCATTCTAAAACTACTATTTTATTTGTGTCTCATAAAATATAGATGCATTTTTATAATCAGGTTTTGGTACCTTTATGAATGAGACCTTTAATTATATGAAGACCTACTATCACAGCAAATTACTTTTTTCAACTATGCAATGAGAGTATTTTTTTTTTCAAATTACAACTAAGTCTGAGGGTATTTTTTAATTCTTTAAAGAAAAAAAAACATTTTTGGTAACTGACAAGTTAAAGACGAGGAAAGTAAAACTGTTAGCAAATGTTTTACTTTGGATTAGCTTTGCCCAAAAAATTCACTTAGGAATGATATCTCACTGTAAAAGACATACAGTTGAAATAACAACAGTTCATTTCAACTAACAATATCCATTAGAAGCCTTACACATGTAAAAAAATTATATTATATACACATTGGCCCAAAAAATTCATATTGGCCAATGGAAAAGCTGGAACCAACCCTTAATGTTTGTGTCTGACTTGTCAAATAGCCCATTAACCTACTGAGATTTGTGCAAAAGGGTGCTTATCTAAGTTCACAGAATATTAATTAGTATAAAGTAAAAAAAAAAAAATTAAAAAAAAGACACATTTATGCAATGAACAAGTTTAGGAGAATACTGTTTGCCAGTCATGTGCTATAATTTGTCCCTTACTACCTTTCTGCTGAGGAATACTCCAATAAAAGGAGTTCTTTTTTGCTTCAACTTCCAGCCTAGAGATTGTGGTTAAATTAGCAAGGATAGTTTTATTCTCTGAAGGGAAAGAAACAAGAAGAAAACATAAAATAACCCATTAAAACCAAATTCCTCTGTTTGTGCCTGGCCTGCTCATCAGGAACTGCATGCCCTGTAATTGAAGTTAACTACCCATACCAGCACATATGTGAGTAACTCTACTGCTCTGCTATATTCCTCCAATCCAGGAGAGTAATGAAACATAAAGCAATAAATTTAATCAAATTCCAGATTAGTAGGGGTGAGAGGGAGAAAAAGAAACTGCTACAAGACATTTGGTATTAAATGCCCAAATAAGAAAAGCGGACCTGTGACTGCTGGGGTCATTTCCAGGAAGGTTCCCTGGTCAATCACTCCAACGTTTCTTCCCATCACAAATAATTTTTGCACCCTGTTTTGAGTACACTTCAATTATCAATTATAGGAATGATCTGTTGGATTCCCTGAACTATGTACTGAATGTTTATTTCTTGCAATTATCTTAGGCTTTAACACACAAACAAAGCAGGTGGTTGCCAAAGGCTTGAAAATATTAAAAGCAGCAAAGTGTTCACTGACTAAAGGAGAAACTGCGCTCCATGAAAATCACATTTTTTTAAATTTCTTTTTTGACAGTAAAAAATCTGAATGGGAGTTGGTGTCAGAAAATGTAGATAGAGTAGTGAGGGGAAGAAAAGACAAGGCATTTAGATAGTCTTTTGTGTCTATCTGTTACAGGGCAGAATGATTCATTTTGGGTACATATTGTAGTAGAAGAATTTCCTTCATACTGTCCTAATTCTCAAAAGGAAGAACATAAATCAAGCATTTTTACTGAGAATGGTGTACCCTCACAAAACAGTTAGTTTTGATCAAAGATGCACATAGAAAAGTTGCGGGATTAGGCCCTCCCTTTTTTTTTTTTAATCAGAAAAGATAATCATAACAGGAGAGACACTGGTGCAAACTAACTGGAAGAAAACCATCATAATGTGTCTCTACCTTTGAACCTACTAGATGCGAAGATCCATCCTCAAAGTGATAGAGTGCAAAAAAATTCCAAAAAAATTCCATTCCTAATTCAAGGATGGGAAAAACACATCAAGATCAGTGGCTTTAGGGAGTGCCTGCCCTGGACTGGCATTCTACGGCATGTGATTCTTGCTCAAGAAACAAACTCAGGCAAAATAAGAGAACTTTAACTATTTTCTGCAGCAACGGTCACAATCAGATCCATGCTTAGTGTATAAAGTCTATACTCACACTAAAATTGAGCTGTGGATTACATACCTTGCCTTGTTTTGATTTGCTATGTTGTCCTTAAGGAAGTTGTTAGTAGGTTTAATGAACAAGGGGAAGACTCCAGCATGTGGAAGTATTGACTCTTTCAGAATGGACATGATTAAAGATTAATAAGTTCTTTTATCTTTTATAGTTCAGATTTCTTTTTCTGTTCCATAGGATCTTGTATTTTTCTTTGGTTTTATAGCAGATACTCTTTATCACAATCTACCTTTCAAGCTTAGGGGAATATAGCAAGCTAATATAGATGGGAATATTAGGACTAAGCCTTGCAACTTCTGTTTCTCCTCTTCTTTTTGCAGACTTCACATTCAATTTTTAATGTATTTGCACATGGTTAAGCCTGCATTATATAAGTATACACCAATAAAATGTATTATCTGTGTGCAATTCACATCCTTGGTATGCATTTACAGCTGGGGATACCATAATCCTGCATTGAGGACCCCAGTTCCTATCACTTCAGCTGAACCCAGCTATTCAATTAGTAGTTAGAAATGACTATTCAGTCAGATACACCACTAAAATTAGACATCTCTTCACAAGAGCACTTGCTTCTCCTTTCCTTGTCATCTTTTCAGAAGGTCTTTGTCTGGAAATGATAGAGCTGAGTTACATTTTGCTACTCTGATTCATCCTGAAGTAGAGTTATACTTATGGGGGTTTTGATTAGACTCTTAATCCATAGAGATGACAAAATCAAGCCTCTGTGATATTTGCTAATCATAAACACCTTGTGTCAAGGGTTGTTGCTTTGTTTGGTCTTTTATGTCATGATGTACCACAGTGAGGCTTTGGCCGTGAGAACTCACACAGACATTACCATTACTTGTTTTTCTTGTCTTTCCTTCACACTTGCTTCTCTAAAGGACACATTTTAATATAAACAATTTTGAGAGAGCAGTATTTATTGCAAAAAATGAAGGCATTTTCCTAAGGCAAATGAAAAAAATAAACAGTATTACTGAGAAGACCAGTTAACATTTGTAAATGCAGTACTTCATATTTGCTCCGTGTACTGTTTCTGATGTGGAAATAGGCATTGACTCCATTACAGCAGGGAAGTATGGCTCTCCAAAGACATCACTGAATTAGCAGGAAATAGAATCATGTTTCATAATTGGGTAGAACTGGCATTTGTGAATGTATGCAGAGATCTGATGGATCTTGGGAAAAAAGGTACATGTTGGGTAAAATCTCCATTGGTCAATAAGTGACAATAATAAGTGCAGAGTATTGATTCAAATTTGCTATAGATACCTAAAGGGAAATTTTCTATAAGACACCTTTGGGCACAAAAGTCAGGTCAGGTCAGGTCAGGTCAGGTAGCTGCTGCACTTGCACTGCTTCTGGTAATACTTCTCCTCCACTTGTTCAGGTGGTCTCTGCTATAATAATTCCTATAACAAGCAACACAAATCATGGCATACAACAATTCAAAGGTACCTCCATCACAATCTCTGCCTCTGGCTCTTTCGAGCTGGGTTATAATGTTTAACATCGCAATGCACTCCTCACCTTGCTCCCAGCCTGCCTAGCAACAAGGGGTTCCTGCATAAGTGTAATTTCCATAACTTGCAACTCAAAACCTGGATTGCAACAATTAAAGGCATTTTCATTACCATTGCTACCCCTGTCCCGTTTGGACCAGACGATAGGGTTCAACATTGGAATGAACTCCTCCCATTTCCTCCTCTTCAGCTTGGACTTACCTGGAGACTGCAGTCCCTTAGAGTGTACTTGCTCCGAGTGGAGCCTTATCTGTGAGCCACAGTCTCTCCAGAACTACAGCTGCTCTGCAGAGCTAAAACTGGCACAGACACTTGGCAATACACCTGCTTTATTGTGTTCTTATTCACAGCCACAGATGTTCCAGGGTGTCCTGCTCATCCACAGGTCACCGCGCTCTTGACTCGAGTTCACACAGGAGTTCCAGCCTGCCCAGTGCAGCAGCACAGAAGCAGTGGCAATGCCCTGGCCATGTGCCAGCCAGATGCATGGCCAATGCTACTACCAAAAGGTTCCCAGAGTGAGATGAGAAGCAACAGAGCACCACAGTGAGCAGCAAAATAAGAGCAGAGCCACTAATGGGCACTAGACTGGAATATACAGCAAGGTGAGCAAGCCCCATGGCAGGCAGAGGAGCCTGTCAGTTAAAAGCTAAGCAGGAATGACAGCTCTGCATTTGATCTGGCACATTTCAATCAAATCTGCTGTTATCTCGAAATCTTTGAGCTACATGTTGTGTGCCAAAAAAGGACTGTCTTTAACCTCAGCCAGCAACTACACCTCACACAGTCACCTGTACACTTTCCTCCTGGTGGAATGAGGGGGCAGAATCTGTAGAGCAAAAGTGAGAAAACTCGTGGGTTGAGAAAAAGCTGGTTTAATAGGGAAAGGAAAAGTCACGCTTACAAGCAAAACAAAACGAGGAATTCATTCCCCACTTCCCAAGGGTAGGGGGGTGTTCAGGAGAGCATGCTCCCATCATACCTAGTGGTGACTTGGGAAGACAGATGCCATCTCTCCAAATATCCCCCTTTCCCTCCATCTTTCCCCAACTTTATATGCTGAGTGGGACACCATATGGTCTGGGATATCCCATAGGTCACAGGGGTCAGCTGTCCTGGTTATGTCCCCTCTCAACTTCTAGCGTGTGGCCCCCACCCTTGACGCTGTTCAAACCCTGCTCAACAGTAGCTAAACAACCCTGTGCCAACAGTTTTGAGCATTATCCAAATCATAAAAGCTAATTTGGAGAAAAATATCTCTATCCCCATCAAAACAAGCACAAATACATAGGATAAGAAGTACAAAATCGCATTACACAACACTGAACATAGCCATTAAAAATTTTGAAACCAAAAGACCTATATATTACCGCAAGGCTAAAACATACATATTATTTTAAGGTTGTCAATTTTATTAATGTTTTAGTAAGGTGGTCTCTACTCAGAAACTTTTATATTAGAGATATCATCAAAACAAGCATTTTAAGGGGTAACTAGCAGAACGTCAATCTGACAGTGCTGCATATGCCCACGATACAGCCTTGAAATGTAATTGTCATCACAAAATTAAAAAATTCCAGTGTAACAGACATGCACAGAAGGGAATGCTATATCAATTATTACTTCTAGATTTTGAGTTTTTAATTTATGAAAAAATACATAAACACAACGTATATACCCAGAAGAGTATCTTGTATTAGATGTGCTATTATACTGAATATGAGGAAGGTCACAATATAAAGAGCTTGAAAGAGCTTTTATGTATATGTCCTCCTTCTTTTCTGATAGGTTTGCAAGGTTAAATGGCAAAACATATATTAGTCATAGGGACTACTATCAGTGAATGAAGAGAAAAATATAATTACATTCAACCCTTTTTTGTAGGAGAAGCATGTTGTGATAAGGAGACCAATAAAAAATACCAAGAAATCAACCCCCCAAAAAAACTCCAGGGAACAAAATTGTGTTTCTTACAGCTTGACTGAGACTTTGTGTTTATCTCCAAGAAGGGAGTTGCCTTGCTCCAATGCCTCAGTTTCCTCTAACTAATATAGAAATTAGAGGCATTACTTAGCTGTTGTAGAAAAAGTTAATTGAAACTTAGAGCTAGCAGCTTAAAGATTAATAATACCCAGAGTAGACAAAGCCAGCAGCTTAAACATCTATAGCTAGAGTAGGCAAAGCCTGTAGATTGTGGTATATGAACTGTAACAACAGTATTCCAACATGCTGAATAACTAACTAGAGAAGCTGACCTGAGGGGATGTGATATTGTATAAGGAGACAACCACTTAGCAACTGCTTAGTAACCAAATGGGAAACAAATCAAATGGATAAAAAGCAAGGGGACCCTGGACCTTACTATTATTATTGGTCAAAAATTTTACATTTGAGGTGGAGAACTCAGATTGTGAGGATATAATTGTCCAGGGATTTTTTTTGTGTGGGGTCCCTCTTTGGAAGCACCCGGCTCAAGCTGTACTGCTATTAATAAAAACTACTTTCATAGAGGAATCTGTCTTTTGGCTTATGCAGAAATGTGGAGACAAACTCTGTTCCAGTGGCTAGCATGTGCAGTTTCCATAACAGAGCTTAACTCATTAGTTATTATAAAGCATATAGGTCTTCACATAAAAGGTATTACTGAAGTGCAAGGGTACCATTTTAATATAAAAAGAATAAAGTGTGGAACATAAAACACAAAACGCTTCAAGCACAGAAAAGGATGGGGAGTTTATAGAATGAGGCCAAAGGAATGAAAAAATAATTTTAGGGAAATGTGAAGACAAAAATGAAGTATTATTACTGCAAAAATATTAAGGAGGAAGGGAGTCTCTTGTAGTGGATAACCCTTAAGAGACATTAGTGATAATTTATTGGTAGAGGTGACTGTCACCACAGGCTATTTACATGAACTGTTCCTTGAGCATTCTCAAAGGAGGAAAAAAGGCTGAAGAGAGAACTAACACCAGAGAAATACCAAATCAGAACAAGAGCAAAAGCCTGAAGGAACATAGCATTACATGAGGAAAAGAACAGAACAATTTGAAAAAGGAAGCATATCTACAAAAGACACTAAAATCAACAGGACCCAGCACAGAACAACAGAAACCCAATGCACAAGGTGTGAGCCTTCCTAATCTGAAGTAACCACTAAAAGAACCTCAGATAACACACATCCACATCTGGAATTGTATAAGGAAAGCAAGATAATGCTGAATAAAGATAAAACACAGAAGAATGAACAACAATATTGTTTAAGGCTTATCAGGATGGTTTCATGAAATACCTTGGTGACAAATGCAACAGTTATATATGAGCAAGTGATACACAGGATTTGTCTGAGTAATTTTGGGCAGAATGTACAGCCTTCAAAGAAACATCATAAAATCTCTTTTATTACTTGACCGCCCAAAGATGACTTTTATCAAGGCCATCTGGTACTGCAGGAGAGATATGCAGTTTAGGAGGATAAAGAGCTATCTTGAGGAGTGAAGAAAACTAGCGTGAGAAGAAACAAGCAAAAACGGATGTATGTGTCACATGCGGTTCTGCAAACACCAGTATAGGGTCCTGCTGTTTTCACTATGCTTGGCAAGAGAAGGATGTTCTATTTAGTCACAAAACATTAAAAGGAAGCAAAATTAATAGTGGCGGAAGACAGGAATTAAAAAAGCTTACAAAG
This sequence comes from Melanocharis versteri, assembly GCA_013397845.1. Taxonomy (NCBI): domain Eukaryota; kingdom Metazoa; phylum Chordata; class Aves; order Passeriformes; family Melanocharitidae; genus Melanocharis; species Melanocharis versteri. The sequence goes on from VZTG01007057.1 coordinate 229,067, forward strand.
CAGCTATACTTAAATAGCCTGAGTAGTAAAACAACTTAAATGTAATTAAAATGCACTTTTTTTAGTCCCAGAGCTAGTCAGAAAATGCTAATAAAATATTTTCACCAACAAACATGGAAAGATAAGTATAAAAATAAAATCTTAAATCAAAATTTAAAAAAAAAATAATGTCATCTTTGAGGTTTACGGTGGTTTGGGTATCACACTTTTTAGCAGTGAGGACAAAGTAATTTCATGCATGATCAAAAGATTAAATCAGAGTGTGTAAATAGTAAAAGAAATTATTATATAAAGATAATTTCTTTCAGGACAAGAAAAGTTATCTAGTGGAAAATTAATGAGCAAATAATGTAACTTTTTTAGTAAAGACTGCATTTTAGTCCAAAACACTGTGGACATTTTGCTAATTCAAGACAGTAAGTCGACAATTATTGCAGCTTCCTGGTATTTTCCAAAGGTAGAAAGTAAGCCTTCTCTTGATCTGTGATAACAAGTGATTATGGCAAAGTTATATTTAGTTTTATAGGTGAAATGAAAAAATTAGGAACTTGAGAATCTATTATTTTGAAAGTATTTTCCCCTTATCTTCAATAATGTGGGTTTGTAGGTTTTTCCCTGATTAGATTATTTGCATTTTGCAAATATTGCTTAGGTGTAAAAGTGTGCTGCAGCATGTCATAAGGTTCAACCACAATCACATGAAAGGGGAATAGCAAGCAGCCACTCTAATTTTTATTTTGTCTTTCTCCTCTAACTATTTTTGGAAACAGACATAATTTTGTCAAGCTCAAACTGTTCAATAAAGGAATTCTTTTCTTCCAGAAACACACGTAAATTGGATATATATCCAATTCTGTGGCACACTTGGGAGTTAGTCGTGATTTTATTTTAGATTTTGTTGTAATTTCTGCTTTAATAAGAGACCCTCAGAATCCCTTTCTGTCATAACATCATTATAGAAAAAATAACAGGTCCTGACCTCTTTCTGCTAATGCTTTTGAAATATTTCTAATAAACCATGTTAGTGGAGAACTAGAATGAAAATGGCAAGTAGTTGTGAAGCCACATAGCTGAAGGCTTATAAAAGTATGGCTAAGACTTAGAATCCAAGGTAGCTTGAACTGGAATGAAAAAGTAAATTACTGGTTGTTTTTTAGTTTTGTATAAGAGCTAACACCTGAAGTAGCTTTTTACACCACATCCACACAAATCATACTTTAAACCAGTTTTTAAAATGCTTTATGTTTCTGACAGAGGGAGCCAGTTGCAACCCGATGTATTGGGCGACAGGCCTCAACCCAGCTCTGACAGAGGATGCATCCTGCAGGCTTGGGGCTGCGGAAGTGTCTTGGATGGAGTGATGCACTTCACGGGTAAGAGACAAGCAGAAATATGTTTATTGATATAAAACAGAAATTTAACAAAGTTGATAGTAAATGTCACAGGGCTTTAACAAGTTCTGGTGACAAGGTACACTTGATTATTTGCTGCAGAGAGGACATGGTCAGACAAAACTGTCAGGGAGACCCTCCTTTTGAGTCACAAGGTTCAGAAAGGACCTCCTTGCATTCTAATCTCCTCAGAGGGGAGGAGAAGCTGGATCCAGATTTACTCCTGAACTTGGTCAGTGGTTTATGTCTAAAGGACTGTATCTGCACAATCCAGCCCTTATATAACTTAGCTAAGATTTCAGAGTTTCAATGTGCTCATTCCCAATTCACTTACTGGGTGTCTGATTAGATAAGGAATCTCTAAACCTTGAGCAGCAGCCTTTAGAGGTATCCCTGCTCCAGGGTAGATCCTGCCGTGTATCCCGTGCAGGATAGCTCAGCGTGCCCTGGGCTCTCCACTCTTCATGGGGTGAGGAAATGGGCTCGTGGTCATGCCTGCAGCCTGATTACAGCTGTCAGTGTCTCCCAAACATGACCTGAGTCAGACCTTCACCAGCGCTGGGGTTAGGTGTGCCCATGGCTCAAATTAGCCCTTGGCTACTGTGTTGCTATCTGTCTCCCCTGAATCCATAGGTTCAACAGCAACAAAAGGACCCTCAGCTGAATGGGGCAGTCTCCTGGTGACAAAGGATGTGGAGAAGGATGTGCCACTCTATAATTTTTTCATGAATCCCAGACCCTGAGACTCATGGGAAAGTCTGGAGCAAGGAATGCTTACTATCTGTGGAGGAGGATGAAATTAGAGACCGTTTTATCTGACTCAGCATACCCAAGTCTCTCAAGCCTATCGCGATGCACTCACAAGTGCTGAGGGTAATGACACTGAGGCCATTCCAAGTTATCTGTGGAAGACTATGGCAATCCAGGGAAGTTGATGAAGACTGGAAGAAAGAAAATATCACCTCCGTCTTCAAGGGCAGGGCCAGGGAACTGCAGGCAAATCAACCTCACCTCAGTCCTCAGGAAGAGGATGTAGCAAATAATCCTGGTAACCATTTGTAAACACACAAAGGACAAGAAGGTGACTGGGAGTAGTCAGATTGGATTTATGAAGGGAAAATCATGCATGAAAAACCTGATAGGTTTCTGTAATGAGGTGATTGGTTTGGTGCATGAGGGGGGAGAAGTGAATGTTATTTATCTTCACCTTGGTAAGGCTTTTGATATTGTCTTCCATAGTACCCTCACAGACATGCTGATGAAGCATGGGCTACAGAAGTGGACAGCAAGGTGGATTGAAAATTGCTCGTGATAAGCAGTGTAAAGAGAGCTGGAAGGTGGCCCCTAGTAGCGTACCCCAGCAGTTAATACTGGCCTCAATCCTGTTTAACGCCTTTGTTATCCAGGATGATGGGAAAGAGTTTCAGGTTTCCAGATTGCATAAAACTGGAAAGAGTGGTTCATACAACGAAAGGTTGTGTTATAATTCAGAGGGATTTTGACAGGCTGGAGAAATGGTCTGATGGGAGCAGCTGGGTCCCCAGAATAATTGACTCTCCATCCTTAGGTATTCAGAACCTGACTGGACACGATCCTAGGCAACCTGCTCTGGCTGACCCTGCTCTGAACATAGGATTGAAGCTGCCTTCCTGCCTCACCATTCTGTGATTCTGTATTTAAAATGTTCAATACTGACAGTCATTGTGAAGCCTTTGAAGTTTTAAAATAATCAGATGCATGATATTCAATATCAAGAAGTGTGTTACTCTACACAAAGTTAGAGTAAATATAAATTTCCTTTAAATTATATTGTGAAATAAAATAGTAAATTAACTCTTGAAGATAAATCTTATAAAACAAATTGGAAAGATTAAGAAATATTTAATATATTTATACAAAAAGTACCCATTTGGATAGTTTTAAAAGATAAAATCACCTTTAATCAATATAAGTATCGAGAGAAGATGAACAATAAATAAGGAAGCAAACTAAAATATAACTTATAAACTAATACCCAAAATACAGTCAGGTTCAGGAAACTGACTTTCCTACAAACCATCTGGATTTCAACTCTCATCATATTTTAACCTGAATTAGAGGTGTCTTGAAGGTAGCAAAAATGGTGAAGAAAATTGAATGGGCTTCTCAAAGCACCCTATTTTTTGTCTTTTTCCACACTGAGAAGGCTATGGGAAAATATGAGCAGATATTTCTTTCTAAGGGGTTGAAGATAGGAATTTTCTGGGTAATAATGTCTATCTAAATCCATCTCAGATAGATTTCACTTACAATTCTCTCTCTAGGAAGGAACTTTACTTTCTATTAGTTGTGATTCTTAGGGAAATGATCTGCTCAGTTCTGTAGATTATGATATATTGTGTTAGATTTTGAGGTACTGGGCTGACATCTAACCTAAAAATGCTTATTTTTTTGAGGCGTCAATACCTCTCCTACAAGCAAAACCTTCTCAATCTTCATAAACAGGGAAAAAAAAAGAAAAGATTAAAAAAGTTCTTTTAAAAACCTGAAATTTTCGTGCCAATTTTTATCTGATTTCTAGAAATGCTGATAAAATGGTTGAACAAAACATATAAAAGTAGATTTTACTTAAGTAGTCAGTTCATTTTCTATTATCAGTAGACTGTTTAATTTGTCAGAGAGTACATAAGTACTTTGAGAAGGGAATGTTTACAGGTTTAATTAATTTAAAATTATATAATTAGTCACATTATCACAGTTAACAGAATCACAGAGGAAGAAAGCCTGTTAGATTATTTGCCTAGTCTCCCTGTCGAAGCAGGAGTACTTCCTAGGCTATTGCTCACAACACTTGATTTTTAATGGAGTTTAAAATACACTGTAAAAGGTGAACATATTTCAACCTCTCAGGAAACTAATGAGTAGAGTTTCACAATCCTACATCTGCATGAGCTTTTCAGATATTAGGCCCTGACTTTGTAAATGTTACGCACTGAGTCTGTTTTTATGTACCAAGTAATTCATTAATATCAGCTGATGACAATCTGTGCCCACTGGATTTACTGCTGCACAAAGCATGCAAGAAGCATTCTTTCCAGCTTTTCTGGGGAGTCTTATTTACAGTTTAAACATTGAAAGCTCAAAATGAAAGTGCAGTTTTGCTATGGTAAATGATATATATTCGTGATCTGAGTAAGGACAGTGTTCAGTCTATCATGAGGGAAACAAGAAAGGAAAAGAAATAAGAAAGGAATGACTTAAATTCTGTAATGAAATTTCATTAAGTAAATGGTGGAGATAATGGGCATCTAAGGAGGTAAGGAAAATTTTTGTCTTAGTTACACATGGGATTAAAATAGCCACGAGATGCTTTAGCTGCTGTGTGTAGCCTCATACTTGGAAATCATCACAATTCAGGAATTCACTGGATGTTCAGGGATCATAGCTGAGTCTGAGGAGAGGTGGTGGGTGTTAGTCATAAGCTGTGACTCTTGTTTAACGTTCTAGAGGCAGCATAATATAAAGTGGTAGTCCAAAGCTAGCTCATTCCAAACACAGCTCAGGAAAAAAAGATATTTTAAACAAGGGATGTGGTTCTCATGGCTACCTATGGAAGTTTGAACTTCTCTACAGTTGCATCCTCAACTGTTAAACACAAATACAACACTAGGCCCAGGAAATTCAGTAAAAGTGACAGTTTTTCAACAAAAAAATACTGTAATATCAAATTATGCTTGTCAGAACTATAGTTAGGAAACAGATTTCAAGGATAAGGAAGGTCTAAAAAAAATTGGAAATGAAGACAGATTTTGGTTATTGGTATTCAAACTCATGTGACTTGTACTGAATAGCTTTCTATTCATTGTAGAAAAGATTTGAAAAATCTGTTTGTCAACAGATTATTCTTGGAAAAAAGAGCTGAACAGATTTCCTCAGTGTTTAGAATGATTCTGATTATCTTTGTGTTTCTTTTGAACATGTAACTGAAAAACTATCTCAGTAATATTAGTTTAGGCAAGATGCAAAAATAAACAATCCTATGTTTTCCCAAATATTCTATATTCTCCTTCAGTAGTACCAACTATTATTTTTCATCCCAAGGAAAAAAAGTAAACTGTTATCTTTGCAACAAGTAAGGTAGCACAGAACACCTTTGCGGAGAATGTTGAATTCAGAGATTTTCAGGTATGCTTCTTGAGAAGAGATTGTGTATATGGTAGCTGGTGACACCACTGTCAGCTCAAACTTCTAAACGTAATTTCCATCACTTTTGTTGTCAAGCAGTGGAGCTGTAGGAGCTATCCCCTTTGAGTCTCATCTGAGTTTGTTCTTCAGAGAGTTTGGCATGGTGTGCCATGCATCTGCTAGAAATCACTGAACCAATTAGGTTGGAAAAGACCTCTGAGATCACCAAGTCCGACCTTTGACCTATCACCAAGTTGTCAACCAGACCAGAGCACTGAGTGCCACATCCAGCCATTTCTTGAATACTTACAGGGATGGTGATTTCACCACCTGCCTGGGCAGTCTGCTCCAATGCCTAACTGCTTGTTCATTGGAGAAATTCTTCCTGATGTCCAGTCTGAACCTCCCCTGGTGCAGGGGAGGCCATGCCCTCTTGTCCTGTCACTGGTTACCTTGGAGAAGAGCCTGACCTCACCTGGCTCCACCCTCCTGTGAGGGAGTTGTAGAGAGTGAGAAGGTCCCCCTGAGCCTTCTTTTCTCCAGGCTAAACACCCCCAGATCCCTCAGCTGCTCCTCATCAGACTTGTGCTCCAGACCCTTCTGCAGCTCTGTTCCCTTCTCTGGACATGCTCCAGCCCCTCAATGTCCTTGTTGCAGTGAGGAGCCCAAAACTGGACACAGGATTTTGTGGCCTCACCAGTGACTAATACAGGGTGGCCATCGCTGCCCTGGTCCTGATGGCCACACCTACTGTGTACCTGTGGCCCCTACTAGCCAAGAAGGTGCTATAAAACATTGCAATATTTCTTTATTTCACTGATTCTTTCTTGCCAGCTGTTTCTAGAGCATCTGTTATTGGGATGCTGAGACAGAGCTAAGCACTCATCACACATGGGGACACCAGAGCACAAACCTCCCTTTAACCATCTGTTAAAATGATTTGCTGAATCCACTCATCACATCATTAGAGGATCTGTGTTAACCAAAGGAAAAAAATGGTCATATATCAGTTCACTGCCACTATTCACACAACATGCAGGACCTGCAATATCCTGTGATCTCCCATTTAAATTGTAATACTGTATGTTTCAACAATATTTTTCACAAATAGGTATATATTGGATTATTTTATGTAACAACAAAGATATGAATATAAGCTAATATTCCAAGTGAAAGCAAAGCACAGAGATGATAGCTACATAACTTCATCTCAGTACTGTAGTGGAAGAAGCTGCTCCTCCATACCCCATTCTAGCCAAGAAAATTGAGAGACTGAGAGTCTATGGTACTTGCTGTTGTACAGAGAGTTGTTAAAACATATTGCAAGATTAACGCTCAAAAAAAAAAAAAAAGAGATTAATGAATAAGAAAAAAGAAAAGACAAAAAACTACTGCATAGCCTGGGAAAATAGGATTTAAAATAGTAAGAAGAATGTGCATTTTCTGCAGTGTAGAACATTAGATATCTTTATGAGTAGACCAGACTGTCCAAGAATATGAAAAAGAGAACTCTAGTATTTGGTTAACATTCAGATTTTGAAACAGAATGAAAGCACGGCAAGGAAATGAAATGTTGACACACTGACTAGACCCTTTACTTATATAAATACGTATTTATGGATTTCTCCAGCCCAGCCCCCCTGTAAGTCACTCGCTTAGGTTTACATAGGGAGTCCTGCTAGGGAACACCCAAAGGCATCATACAAAATCAATACAAGAACAAATATGCTTAAATATTCATGAACACAAATGTATAATGCACATGGTCTCCATTTAGTCTGAAAAGCAGGCAGGGATTCCAAGGATTTATTCTTTTCATATTCAAGGAAGTACCAATTTTACAGTGAAGAGTTCATTAGAAATGTATTGGATTAGATGAATACAAAACTGTACAAATAACTACATGCTCTGTAAAAGCCTGGCCCCATTATCTCTACGGTGGCAGATGAGCAGGTAGAAAAGAAAGCGTACAGCTGATTCATAACCCTCACAGAAGCCTAATAGTTGCAGTGGCTATCAAACCTCATGACCTCAACTCACTTTCTGCGAGAAAGATGAGAAAGTACTGTTGCGGTGGCCTCTTACTGGACTGCTGGCCCAAAGCCGGGACCTGAAGGGCCCAGAAGAGTCCACTGGGACTTAGAAGAAACTCCCCTCTAAACCTTTTACCTAAATGGTTGCTCCCACCCTGGTCATCTGTCTGTTAACAGTTTCTCCCCTCCCCAGTTACCTGTTATAGGTCCGTTTACAGAGTTACACCCCCTGACTCGATTCTGACCGGTCACTACTCCACAACCCCACCTATTCTTTTGGAGGATATAACAGGCTGCTTACTGTGCCTGGGGTCTTTTGCCTTAAGCTCTCAGGCGCCCAGGAGCTGCGTCTCGCTGCGCCTTGGTGCTTAAGCGCAACTGCACCAGGCTCTTCGATCCCTGCGCTCACCCTTCCCTGCTTTGGTTTGTTTCCCTTCGACCTGCCGACTACAATAAACCCGTTCCTGTTTTCACCCCGAAGAGCTGCCTCCTGCCTCTTGCCTCGTTCCCGCGCCTTTGCCATCGGTAGAACAGCGGGCCCTGCGTGAGTTCCCGCTGTCCTTCCCGCCAGGCGACACCCCGGCTTCCCGCCGTACCGGGCAGTGGTTTCGTCATAACGTCGGTCTCAGCAGTCCCCGGGCGAGCTAGCCGGCAGCCTGCAGGACGGGGACGCGTTAAAGTACCATCTCGTAACATGTATACTCCTGATACACAAATCACCTTATAAATTTGTGTTACACAATTTTTTCTAGACCCCACTTATTTCAACAAATCCCCAGTCTCCTTATGTCAGCCACCCAACAATGTGTTTTATCTGCAGTTTTTCCAAGGAACACTATTTCAACAGGCATGAGTTATGTGAGGTGCAGATGATGGATATGTCTGGACAGTCTTGAGCACAGTGCTCTAGAGAACCTCCTTGGGCAGGGATGTTGGACTAGGTGGCCTCCAGTGGTCCCTTCCAACCTTAAACATTCTGTGATACTGTGATATGAAATCAGAGTTTCCATGGGATACAGAACTGTTGAGGTCTCATTTCCACTAGATTCACAATTCCTAAACAATTAACTTTCTATCTGGGCAGTCTAACACTTTCTGCTTTTTCTCAGGTACTTTATAACCTCCCACGGAGTACTTTGGTGCCAAAATGAGTGCTATTTCCATTAGTAGCAGATTTCCTTTGATGTTATGCAAAAAATCTTGTTAGCATTTGGGCTAATAAAAGCTATTAACAGTGTACTTGCAACTCTTCAAGTTGTATTTATCCTGCTGGCCCACTACCTATCTTTATGAAAGCTCACTAACATTAGATAGCTTATTACAAATCATTAAAAGAAGATAGAAAGACACATTTCTGAGCCTCCCCAGTGCCTCACAATGTCATAAGGTACCTTCATGGGTTATTGCAGTGGCCCTTTTTGAAAATCAGTCTTTTTAGAGGTGCTGTCACCACACGCAGCCATTTCTGGAGTAAGGACTTTGGAGAGGCCTATTCCATACACAAGATCAGGGGAATATTCTATGATAAAAGCTCAGTATCTCACTTCCTTATCCATTCTGAGCAAGACTTTGACTATCCAGTCTCATGACTTTCTAGATCACGTAGTAACTTTTCGTATAATTATGTCACCAGCAGGAAGCTCTCCTTTGGTCAGACTATTTTTTTTTTTTTTTTTTAAACATTTGATTGTATTTGAAACTGTTTGCTCCAGAAAACCATATTTGAGTGTATTGAGCCAATATGTTCATAACTTGGGTTGAAGGGGAAACACAAGAGAAAGAGTTTAATCTTAAAGGACACGTTTGTCTTGACGATCCAGCTGAAAACATTATGGCTTGTAGAGACTTTGTGTTGTGCTTGAGCTTAGTCAGGTAACAGATTATGGTGTGATGTCCATCTAGCGCTTTTTGTAATATCCTGTTATTACAGTGCCTTTTATAGTTCTACAGATCAGGACTTGATTTGGATTTAAAAATACACAGAGACACGTATATCTCATTAAAGAAACCCAGATCGGTAATCCATATTTTAATACTGTATGCTCTGTGGATGTGTGGACATGGATGAAAGAGGCTTGGCTTAACTTTCTGTGGGTACTGAAATTCCTTTTACGTAGAATCATAGAAAAAACCCCCAAACTTAGTAATTTTTAAGCTGTATTGAAACAAAACATGGATTCTGGGGCAATGGGGCAGAGTTTTTTGGGAAATATTGAAGACTAATAAAAATATTTACTTTATTTCCTTCAGTATAATTTAAAGAAAACTATTTAATGATAGGTTCTGTAAACTGGAATTGAACAATCAGTACCCAATAAAATAAAAATCACTTTAACATATTTTCTAGTGAAAGTTTGAAAATAAAATTAAGTAGTAATATCACCTTATCTTCTCTGTGCAGCAAAACCCAGAAAAGGATAAGAAAATTTGTCTTTGAAACCAACTAATCCTTATTCTTTAAGTGACAATAAGTCATTCTTTACAGTAGTTGGTGAATTTGTTTACTATATGGTCTCTGATTTTAAAATCTGACCTGCTATCTAAGAATGAATCTGTGACTAACTCTAGGACCTTCTGAAAATTAAGTGAAGTAATTCCAGAATTTGTCTAAATAAATGAATGCTTGGCATATAGAAGTGCACTCTTACAAATGTAACTGGATCACATTATGAAATTTGACTTTAGGTGAATTAAACTGCAAAGATAATTATTTTTAATTTGTGGAAAGAAAAGTATCCCTGGTACTGAGTTGTATCAGTAAAACCACAATGAAAAGCTGCACTTAAAGTTGAAATTATCCCTTTTTACTTTATAAATAAATTATTGCTTGCATTTAAAGTTTCTGAGCTTCTTTTCACAATGTAGAAACATACTCTTTCGGAAAACTACTTTAAGTATTAATCTGTTCATCGTTCATATTTGAAGAGTCTTACCTTTTTTTACTTGGGTTCTTGGTCTATCCATATCCTGGGAAAAGCGCATCCCTTGAAATATACAGAAAGCTTATTTTTAATTAGTCAGGAATATTTAAACCCAGACAGTCCTACCTAAGCCCTACTGGACTCCATAACCACAAGGGGGCAGAACAAACATTAATCACAGAAGTCCAAACCTACTTTCTTTCAAGAAACTCGTTCCTTAAGCATAGCACCAGATTACTCCTCCATCTGGATTAAAACTGGTTTGCTAGAGACATTTTCCCAAGCAGGTTTTATGTCCTCATCACTAATAATTCCAATATTTTACAAAAAAAAAAA
>VZTG01007057.1:247770-345083 GCA_013397845.1 Melanocharis versteri
TTTTTTTTTTTTTTTTTTTTTTTGCCAGTTTCAGGATTCAGAATTTTATCAAATTATCTAAATTACAAAATTATCAAATGAAGTCTGATTTCAGGCCTAAGAATCAGGAACATTTCTTACTCTCCACTAGCAAGGACTACTAATTTACTCTTATCTTTTCAACAGAAAATCATTACATGCAAGAAGAAGGCCTCATAGATACAGGAAAAAGAATGAAAAGCTTCTCTCCAGTGTTCAAGATTCATACACATCTTAAATCATACATTTTCCATCTGATAAATTCACTCTATAGATTTTTCTGTGCATTTTCTCCCTTAGAATTTTTTGCTCCTGAACTGCAGCACATGGGAACACTTGCTGAGTCCAGGCACATGTCAAATCATGTCCTTACTTTATGCTGCCAGAGGACCACACCCCATCCTCCTATTTCTCCCCAGTTTTTATTTTATTTGGAAACAAGCTGCTGACTCCTGCAAGGATGGACTAGCGACCTCTGGAAGCAACACTGCTGGGTGCATTCATTAGGCACCCCTGCCTCACATCTCTTTCAGGCTGGAAATCAGGTGTTGGTCCGGGTGAAGCTTGCTGCAAAATTCCTGATAGCCTCGGTAAGGATAGATAAGGCTTTTTTTTTTTTTTAAAGAAAATGCTCAGAATCTGCAGTAGTGGACACTAACTTGGGCAAGTCTCCAGCTGCAGAGATCCCAGACAAAACTGGGAGAAACAAGCCCAGTTTCTTTCCCTCGAAGACAGAAAGTGGTGGGAAGGAAGATTAAGCGACAAGCAAACAACTGCCCCTGCAGAAGAGAAAACTTTTCAGACCCTGGGTCTCCCAGGGCACCTACCAGAAGCAGGAGTGCTGGGATCCATGGCTATTCCTGGAGATGATGATAACAGCTTTCCTGTGATGCTGCAGTGGAACATCTATTTTCCTAGGCCTTACTGCCAGCATGATTAAAGAGCTCTGTTTTCTGAGAAGAGGGAATGTAACACGAGGCAGAGGGATCTTGCCTTTCTCACTTATTTTGGGGACTATTTTGGTGCTGCTCCAGCCACGGACTTATCAGATAAACAGCAAACAAAGCTCCATCACACCACTGAGAGCTGAGAAGAGTATTCCTCTGGATGCTTTTTTTTTTTTACTTTCTAAAGAAGAAAAGAAAATAAAGACACTTTCTCAGGATTCAGCAGGTGACTGTCCTCTGCTGAAAATAAAGCCATAATTTCAGCTTGCTCCTCACACTATTTGCCTTCTCTATATCCACCAGAACCTATATTCAGTTTGAGCTCCCTGGGTTTCTTTCAGGAACCAATTTAGCTAAAATATTTGGACAGCTGGGACACAGCAGGGAAGAAAATGAGAGACAGGGCTGACTGTGTTACCAGTAGAGTTCTGTTCCTGCTCTTCAGACTGACTTGCATAATCTTGGGCATGTCATAACCTTTCTGTATCTCAGTTCATATGCCTTCAGATAGATACAATTATAAACCTTTCAGCATTTTTTTGATGGTGGATTTTACACTAAAATACATGGCTGAGAGCAAGTCTAAGTGTGCAAATCACTACATAAACAAGTTATTCAGCACTAACAGCCCTCCAAGAATCAGAAGTGTTTTTATATTATTAAATGTTAGACCAAGAAATATTATCTTTTTCTAGGTATCACTGCAAGGTTAATGACTTCTCTTTTTGTTGAGTGCTGTGTGTCAGAATATTAGTGTGTTTAATATAACCAGTGTGTATGGTGCTGCTGTGCCTATGATCTTTGGGCACAGATGCACAAAACAGCTATATTCTGCAGTGATAAAAACTAAAACAAATTCATCATTGCAATGACAGCTTTCTAGCTAATATATTATACAAAACATGCATTTCCTAAGGTACATTCTAAAGACTGCATTTAGGAAATTAAATGCATAACTCCTGCTATTTTTGGATTTTAAGAAAAAAACCAAAAACAACCAACAAGCTGCAAACCTTAATCAATTCAGGAATTTGAAAATGTAGTTTGGCCTGTTTGTTTCCAACATGGGTTATTGAAACATAATGGGTAAGCATTGCTAACTATCTCATTGTCATCAGAGAGCTACATGAATTTGGGAGAAAAGATCCCACTGACTGGGATCTCTTCCTGCCTGGAAACAAACCCTCTCCCCCTGCCCTTACTTGCTCTTTTTCACCTTTTCCTCTTTTTTTCCTTCCTTTTCTCTCTTCTCACACTGCTCTATTAAAAAAAGGAAAATAGAAACTAATAAAACCCCCCGGACCTTTAAACTAAATCTCAGGGTTGTCTTTGTTCTCATGTTTTGATTTTAGGAACTGATTATCAGTGTGTATTTTATTTGTCTTTGCACAATTTCTTGGCTGGAAAGGCAAGAAATCATATACTGCCACAGACTGGTATCTAACACTCCTGTTTTCTCCAGGGTTACAATCCTGCTTATTGAATTGATGTACTTAAGGGCCCAATCTTCCCCAAAAGGGCAAAAATGCAGAAGAAAACATAAAGTAAGGTATTTGAAACCAAAGAGAGAGAGAGAGAGATGAAGTTTATAGATAGGTGAAAAATTTACTGTAAGTAAATAGAAATTAGAAACAGAACAGCAGGAAGATGGGTATATACAGTATATATTTTCCTTCTTAAATTAAATTTGGGAATTCAGATTATTTGAATTAAAATATAAGCAAATAAATATGAAGAGCTCAAAACTAAGCAAAGAAATATAATCAATTTTGCCATCCCATTTTTAAGTGGGTGTGCTAATCCCACGCAAGGAACAATGCTCTGGCAGATAATTAGCTTTTCACAGGAGCAAATAAGGTTTGCCAAGTTGCTACCTTTAAGGAGCCACTCTGCTTGAAGACAGTCAGCTCTTTATCAGCGTGACACACACAGATGCCGAGATCAAAGGACCAAGCAGGCATCTGCCATGTCCCACCCCTAATGAGCACCCAAGATTTGTGGGTGCTTGTGGTGAAAAGGAACAACAAAATTCACAGTGTCCTCAAAAGCTCACAAAGTTTTTCCAGTAAATTACACACTTGGAATGGAAATAGGAGTGTTAGTCCCTGACCACCCACATAAGCACATGGCAGTGAGTTTTGGGTCATGGGTTGTGTGAGAGGGAAGGAAAAAAGAGAGAGATGAATAAAACAGGCGGAGAGAGGAAGAAATAGACAAAGAAACAGAGCAAAAGAGATCACTAGTTCTGCCTCCAGTGTTGATCCAGCTAGGATGTCCAGGGTCCTGGGGCTCATGCACAGGGCAAGTGCAAAGGGATACCTTTCTATAGATAAGTTCTTCCCACCCTGGAGATAAGGTTCTCACTTTCAATGCAAATTAGTTCTCACACATAGTCCATTCTTCCAGACCTTTCTGGAAATGGGTTGGAGGCTTCAGGGGTCTTTGGTGGTCTTGTTCATCTCCTACAGTCCATGCACACTTCTCAACCTCATTCCTGAGCTGTGATGTGCTGTGCTTATCTCCAGGAGCCAGCATAAGGATGTTTGTCCCAGAAAAGTGCTGTCCTACCTCCGCATGGCCACTGCTCCAGCCACATCCTTTCTCACAGTGTATTATTACCAACAATCCTTGGCTATTATTACCAATAATCCTTGGTTGGCTCCAAAGCTGTCTGTCTATCTGTGTTTGAGACATACACATTAGCCCCATGTCTTTTAGGCTTCTACAACATCAATATCTAAACTAATAACCTTAATGCTGCCTTGAACAGTGGACTGATGGAATCACTCTTAGAGCATGGTACAACATCTGTTGTGTCCCAGAAGTGCATGCTTATTTCATGGGCATAAGAACACCAAGGGCAACTTGCTTCAGAGACAGATGTTTGTAATTTTCTTTAGGTCAGCTGAATTTTGTGCCAATTGGGAAGCCACTGCAAAACACAGAAAGACATTTCCAAGGCACTTGGATCTTTCAATCCCTGTTGCAACCAATGCTGCTGAGATGTAAGTGGTATGCTATACATATGCAATGAACTATGTTTTTTTATTTGTTCATTCCAATAGCTGCAAAGTCAGACCTAACACAAGTCTTCCATGGAAAACACTGTACCCAAATACTGTACTAGTCACTGAAATACGTTATTGAAACTGGTGAAATAATGTATTTATTACTACATTCGTTTCCTACCCAGGGTTTTGAATTTCCTATTTTCTCATTAAATTTTTCTGTGTTTATTTGCCACATCCATATCTTCATTACAGGGCTGGTGATGAAGCTACTTGGCAAAGAAAAAATATCTGGAAAAATCCAGATATTGAGGAATTCAAACAAACTAGCTTAAGTCATATAACAATGTACCTGGTATTTGGCAGAATAGATGAACACGTGATCAGTCCTGCACATGGAGAGCAAGAGAAAGTCTGAAACATTGGTAAACAGTTACGGTTGGTTCCATGGCCACTATTGGGATGCCTGGGTTCTCTTTATTTAGGAACAACTGAAGAAGTCAGGTAGACTACAGCTGCTAAAGGAGGAATATTCTGATGGAGAAAGTCAGAAGGTCTAAACCAGTGATAATCACAGTCTAACAGGCAATAAAACTTTGAAAGAAGAGCATTCCTAAACGTGATGCCCATTTGGTAAGTGGCAGGTTGGCTCCTTCCAAGAAGTAAATTGCATGATGTGAACAGAAGGAAGCTCCCTATGGCTCATATAGATACCACATATTCTTATATCATACCAAAGACTGTTCATATACTTAAATGGAAGTTGTTCTGCCATCATTGCAGATCCGGAAATTTCTAAGAAGGATTTTAGTGTTTGTCTCAACCCATGCCTAAGTAACCTTCATAAAACGTTATATCTGTAAAGTGGAAGGAGCGTATCCCATCTTCACATCAGATAGGGACAGTAAAATCCAGCAATGACCGGACTGCTCAGAGACAAAGAAACAGACGAATGCATGGCTAGAGATTCAAGAGAATTGAGATTGTTTAGCCTGAAGAAAATGGCAGCCTTCCAGTGACTGAAGGGAGCCTAAAAGAAAGATGGAGAGAGATTATTTACAAGTGCCTGGAGTGACAGGACAAGGGGGAATGGCTTCAAACTGACAGAGAGTAGGTTTAGATTGGATATTAGGAAGAAATGCTTCTCTCTGAGTGTGGTGAGGCTCTGGCACAGGGTGCCCAGAGAAGCTGTGGTTGTCCCATCCCTGGATGTGTTCAAGACCAGGTTGGATGGGGCTCTGAGCAACTTGGTCTAGTGAAAAGTGTCCCTGCCCATGGCAGAGGGTTGGAATGAGATGATCTTTGAGGTCCCTTCCAACCCAGCCCATTCTATGATTCCATGAAAGCACAGACAGGCCTAACAATGGTCAGCTCAATTGTGTCAAAGGCTCAAGTACAGCCATGCACGACTGGAAAAAATAAATAACAAGAGCTATTTTCAAAGGCACATGTGTGACAAAGAACACCCCCCCACCCCGACCATGCCCCTTCTATTACACTTGTGTGCATAAATGGCCATATACACCTTAAAAACTCTAGAGAGGTGCCAGAAAACAGCAATTTTTATGCACAGTGATCAGTTTTACAAGATAGGCACAAAGTTTTAACAATGAGGTGATCTTTGATATAGATACAAATGAATTTAAAACGTTCCATAGCAAGCAGTTCCCACCCAGGGGATGTAAACAAGCTACTTCTGCAATAACAAAGCATTTGCCTTGCATCTAAAGCTTCTTAAGGGGAAAAAAGAGAAATCATAGATTTTATGAAATGCCTTATTAGAAGACATTCCCGGGGGGAGAAGGGGTGTGGAAATGCAGAAGCAGCGTCAAATGTAGTAAGTTAATAAAAAGCAAATAAAATCCATATGCTTTAAATAAAGCCTAATGTATTATTCATAAAGCAGGTCTTTCTCTCACAAAGAAAGTTTAATTCATCATCCTGTTTACTATATTTTACAGCATCAATTAGAAAAGAGGGATTCTCTTCCTTTCCAAAGTTAGTAATACATTTCCACCATACAAGAAAATTTATTATGGCATTTAATAGCTTGATGAGAGATGCATAAAAGTAAATCAACAAGACTGAAAGAAAATCAGCATGTGAGAAAGGAAAAGCGATTTCTTTACTGTGAAAATTCATTCAGTTTACGATGACTAGGTGATGGCAGGCCTGTTCTTCTCTTTTGGACTAGTTCACCTAAGCTGTGACTGTGGGAAGGAACAATGGAGGAGGAGGATGTTCGTTCTAAACCACTCCACAAAAGGACCAGATAAACTGTGGCCTCTGGGTGAGTGTGGGAAGACACAAGGAAAAGCACCAAAAAGCAGAATTAAGAAGCATACATTAAAATTATTATTTAATTTCTTTTCGTAGTAGCTACTGCTTAGGATAACATCTACCCGAGCTCAAAGCCTGTGCTACACAGATGTAGCTGGGCTGTAACTGAATTTTAAGTGTTGTTAATATGAATTTTTAATCATTTTTAAGCTAAGAAAAGGAAACAGTTCCAAAGACATTCTTCCAGAAATATTTTACTGGGTTCACTAGGTTCACTATGGACGTATTTTATGCTTACAGATTTGCTTTTTCTTTTTTTTCCTTTTTTCTCCTCAGCTGCTGTAGGCACCTAACAACACAACTACGTCATGCCAGCAGGCAGATGCAAAAATCATCATGGACCATTATTAACTGGAACTTGAATATTCACATGACATGAGCAACTCTGTAAGGAGAATAGACTGAGTTTGAAAATATAATATATATGATGTGACAGTTTTGAACCTAGTCGGTCCTTAAATGTTCTTATTCAGAAGTCTGCTCTTAAGATTACACAGATTTGGGCAAATAGGTGACAACTTCAGCTTTTACACTGCAACTGTTTGCAGACATTTCCCAAGTATCTTTAAAAAATTTGTATTATAGGGCTTTTCACCGTGAAAGAGCTTTCGAGACTTTCAAATTTAGGTTGCTTTTCTCTACATCATATTTTCTTTTTCCCTGACCTCACCGTATCAATTTACTAACAAGTGTGGTGATAACTCCTAGTGAACAGGAATTAAAATGATAACTCTTCAGGAAAGTTCTTTGAGAAGATGCACTTAGTCCAGTCAAAAACTCTAGTTGCATGCATCAGCATAATGGCACAAAATCAGACATGGGAAACACATTTGTATGTACATTTCAAGTATATTCCATAGATTTTTATATTTGAAAGTCTTCATTTCCATCCTCAAACCTCAGTTCTTAATGCTCCCCAAGAGGCTAAAATCTACTAGGAAGATTTATGGGGAGCAAGAAAAGAATCCTGTTAAATTCTGTAGATACGCTTTCAGCAAGTAAAGATACATATACCTGATCAACTGCAGAATCCACAGGGCATGTGTGAGGAGCTTCCACAACCGAGACCTTTCAACTATGTCAAGAACAAACTTTTGACCTCTGCTGAGGTTTTTCCCTGGCCTGTTAAAATCTCAATTACATTTATAGAGTCTCTGCTTCATTATTCAATTAGTGGTTAGACTGGCTTCCACTGAGAAAACAAAGGAATATGGGGCACATGGAGGAGATCCAGAAGATGCTGGAGATGTGTGACCCGGGCAGATGTGTTGGGACTAATCTTTGATGGCAGATACAGAGATGCAAAGTGCCCCACTTCCTGAAGTCCCTTTACATCTGTGTGTCGTCGTATCATCCCAAAACACGCAAGTGATGTAAAGGTTCTCAAGTTTTTAGGCTCCCAAAATAAAATTTCAATATGTTATCACCCCTGTGTAAAATAAAACATCAGTCAACCGAAAGCTTTTTAAGTGTTAGCTAACAAATCACCAGTAACAAGTTACTCTTTCTAGTTGTTCTTTTTTCCTTCTTCTTCATTCTTGCTTTCCCAGTGGTTACAAATCCATCAAGGTCCCCAGCTTATCCTGAATTCATCTCTCTCTAATTCAATTAATATTTTTTTTTTTTCTTAAACATCCATGACCCAGGATGTTATGAATGATAACTCCTACTTTGGTTTGGAAAATGAGTATGAATAGAACTTACAGATAGGCCGGGGAGCTGGGAGACAACATTATCTCCCTTCACTTCTACGTTTCAACCTGTTCTTACCCCATGCTTGGGGTTGTTCAAATTTCCTACTGGTTGTAGGCTGTGCTTGGGTCTTGAAATATACTGAAGGTGTTGCGGGTGCTATTAGACAGAAAGTACAATGTAAGCAATATTTGATGTAATAATGATGAGAGTAAAATTGCATGCATCCTTTTTTTAACAAAAATTTCTGATTCTTCTTGGGTTTTGTACCTCATTAACAGAAACATCAGTGTATGCAGTTAATTCACAGTGTTACGTGAAGAGAAGAATTCACAGAAAGTGTATAAACATTTGAGTGTATAAATATTTAAAATATTTTTATCTCCGTATAGGAAAACATAATTGAAGTTATAGGAAGAAATCAACTATTGAGCTAATAACCTTTGAAAAAACTTAGTAAGTGAATAGATCGAAGATAAAAAATAAAATCTGGAATTTAATTAAAAATATATTTAATTCTGTTCCATTCTAATAATATTCGAATGAAATATTTCATAGTATTAAGTGTAAAACTTGAATATCAACTTAAAAATTGATTATCAATTTAATCCTTATTTTGCCAATAATGTAGCTAAAGTGTAGCTTATCAGAAAGTTACACGGTAGGGTTGAAACTTATGAGAAGACAAACTGAATCATTGGACTTTTAGAAAAATAACACTTAAATGCTTTGTTTTAATTAAGTCAAATTTCTTTTAAGCTGTAGCTTTCCTTTACTTATATTTTAATCTTTATATTGAATTGCTAAATTGATAAATACCAATTTCCTGTAAAATGCTAACCTCATTGAGTGAGAGTTTTCTCACTTATCTGAGGCTCCTGAAATTTGCTTTAGAGATATTATTTCAATTGAAGTCTTGGGATCTTATCTCAACTTTGTCTGTGATTTAAAGGGATAACAAAATAATAAAGAGAAAGTATGGAGAGGTGTAATAGAGGTATCATTAATGAGAAAGTACCGTTAATGTATCATTAAAATCAAGGACATTATGGAAGAGAGTTAGCTATTTCATCAATGAATGTCAAGGAGCTTAAAGGAGTTTTGTTCAAAGAAAAGAAGTCAGCTGGGAACTGTCCCCTAAGTTAATTTATGGGAGTGAGTAATAATGGGTCCGGCCAAAAAGAAAAATGAAATGGTGGTCACACATATTAATGATTCAAACTGTTTTCCCTGGTTCTCTACGCTATAAACATAAGTGTAATGAAAAATTCACAGGAGCTGGTTTCCACATAGAGTTTCAAGAGTCTGAGGATTTTTTACTGAAAGGTCAGGAACTACCACATCTCCAGGTCATTGTATTCATCTGACTCCACTCAATAATAAATACTGTGGTTCAACCAACAGTGACCTAACAAGTCAGTTTTAAGTTTGTAATTTAAAATAGAAGATCAAAGAAGAGCAGGAAAATTGGAACAATGACAAATCCAAAGTATTTTGAAGATTCGTTGTCCTTTGGCAGGATATCCTTAAATTTCAGAATAGAAAAATGCGTATTAAAAAAAATAAAAAAAACCATAAAGTAATTTTGCCCAGTATTAGCATAATACTTATCTTGATTGCTTTCATAGGCAATGCACCCAAGTATCTTAATTTGCTTTGGTTTACAAAACAGGAAAAGAAAGAGAAAATTCAAGCTAGTGATTTATTCAAGCATTAAGGTAATATGTTTCTGGGCATATTATAAATACCTATGTATGTTATTACCACTAAATCAAAAAGTGTCTTCTGCCAAAAAGGCTGAACTCCCTGAAAGCCATTTCTGATGAATCAGCAGGAGATAACTGTAGAATTACATGAGACACACCATTCTTGGGGGATCTAAAATCAATACTTTCGCTGTGATTTCAGCCTCTGCTGGCTCCACAAGTAAAACGCTGGAGTCTGTAGTTCTACACTAAAAATTAATTTGGCTCGCTATGTCTGAGGCTTAAACTTCAGCCACGCAGTTAATGATGCATGATATCACTAATAATCTCCTCTATGAAATAGCAAACTGTAGCTAAAAAATAAGACATGAAATGACAATTGCTTATGAGGTTAAGAAGAAAAATGTTTTGAGACCTTGGCAATTTCCCAATGATTACTCCTTTAAATAAATTTTGGAGGTCTCTCTGGGCATCACAACTGGCAAATATTGTACTCAATTAATTTGACAGTACCTGTTTTGGCAACATTCTCCCTTCAAATAAGAGAAAAATCTCCTTCACATTTCAAAGACATGCAAAATGCAGCCTCGTGGTAAGAATATAAGAATATTACAGCACTAACTCTTCTATTCTAGTTTGTCCCTATGGGACAAGTGCAGAACTCTGAAGAAATCTGCTTCTTTCTCCGAGTGCTTCATTTTTTATGCTTTCTATCACCACCTGGAGACAAGTGCTATTTTGATTGCCATTACCAACCAGCCTAAGCAAGGTATAATTGACCTTTTCTAACCATTACCATGTTCTTGGGAAAAAAAGAATCAGAATAATTTTCTTTGTAGTATGTGTTTATTTGAGAGAGTACAGTGATACCAAAGCATTTCAGGAAAGTTTGGTATACTTTATTACTTAGAAACAACATTCAACAGAGCATCATATAGCAACGTTAGGGCTTTATCCCACCCTTAACTGAAAAATGAAAAGATCAGATGTTTGTTCAAATATAGAGAACAAGGATGACTTAAGAGTTCTTGGCTTGGTTCTCAAGCACAATGACTTCATTTTTGTGCCTGTTAGTCTGTTTAAACCTGATGTCACAAGACAAAGGAGTTACCCACCATAGTGGCAGGCAGGGATTAATGTTCCAGAGACAAAGATGCTACTTGTTACTTTTATCATCTGAGTAGCAAGTATGGGATTCAATAGAATAGAGACAGTAAAAAGAAAACTGTTGTGTATGCAGTGGCAGGTTCAGACCTAAATATCCTCCCTATAGCTCCTTCCATGGAACATTTGCCAGAGCAGGACCAAGTACATGTGCTGACAGGGAGATACCTGGTGATCCTTTTTTACATCATCACTGCTGAGAAAAATCACTCCTCTGATAAGGCATAACAGTAGATAACCCAGATGTTTACCAACAGGTAGTTTCCCCCCAGTCTTAGACAAAATTGGAAAGAAACCAATTACAACAGTTGAAAGAAAATTCAAGACCATAGAAAAGACCATCAAAGACCATAAGAAATTCCACTGGTGCACAAGTGACCTTTATTAAATGCAAAGGCATTGTGCCAGTTCTAAGCAATAGTTATTTTTTTAAAGAAAAAATCTATAGAGGAAGACATAGTACATTATTTTATTTAGACTACTGCATAATCTTCTGGAAGCAGAATACTGTTGTACAATTTTTATTCATGATATACTGATAACTCTGCTTTTGAGACTGGCCCCTTCCTTTCATTTTGAGAAAGCTTATTCTCTGCAGATAGTTTAATGAGAGAAAAGCTGATTGTTTGAAAACCCAGCTTGACACTTTTCATGTTGACAGATGGTATTAATTTGCGGTAAAATTATACTGTACTCTTACTCATAATTGACCCTAGAACTGGAGCTGTTGGCTAGCAAAATGCATTAGGTGTACCATAGGTGCCAAGATTATGATCACTGAAATAAAGTTCACTTAGGGAAATATTTTAAATAAAATGTACTGCCTGAAAAATCAGGTTAGTAACTAGTCCTGTCAGTAGTCAGAATTACCACATTTTACAGGTATAATTGTAAGAAAGAAAAAAAAAAATCAGATTGAATAATAATCTCTAGCAGTTATTCAGCCAATGTATTTATATGGCAAAACAATAAAGATAATACACTGTGGACAATCGATGTAAATGGCAAGTCAGCAAATATCTTCAGCTTTCTATCTTTTATAAAATATACGTGGTAAAAATAACAACTGACCGCTATGAAAATCATTGCTAGGGTTGGATTTCCATGTAATACCTTCTCACAAAAATCTGAATATTAATTAATACAGGGAGTGATAATATACTCTTATACAATTGGGTTCGAAGAATAAATGGCATTTTAAAATACTGGAGTGGCCTAAGAATTTTTTATTAACTTAACCATATTGCGTACTATGAAGTTGTCAAATGCATGCAGTTAACGAGGAGACCTCAACTCAATTTAGTATTTTTCCCTCTTTATTTTCTTGAACACAGTTATATTTTTAAATTACAGAACTTTAGATATAGCTTTTTTTTATTTTTCTATAATTCCACTCCCTTCCCAGAAGTGAAAATGTGAATAAGCAAATCCATTATAGTCAATAAAATTCACTGATAAGTCCCAGAGACTTGTCTGATATCACAGTGCTAATATGGTAATAATCATTGCCACTCTGAACATATTTGTGCGGTTACTTGTTTTCCCTCTGCAGTATACACAGGATATGAAAGGCCTCAGTCCTAGCGCATACTGTGACTAATCAGTCTTAATTTGACTAAAAAATGTCTCAGCTTTGAAACCCTTTTCCTTATAATTCCTGGGTAAAATATAAGAATTCTTATATCCCTGACAAAGCAATTTTTCTGTCTTATGGTATTTTTTTACTGTGTCATTGCCTAACCAAGAATTTCACCTCACTTACAAATAGATTTTACAATGTCATTTTTAATTTTACTGTTACTTTTTTTTAATGGTAAAAAAAATTACTGATTTTCCTCTTTAATGTGTTGTCTATGTGACGTATGTTCAGCCTGTAATTATGGCTTTAGGAAAGGTTCTTAAAAATATGTTTAAACGTCCTTGAGACCTGGGTCTTTTAATGGGAGAAATGAGGAAAAAAATGCTGCTAGTTCTTGTAATTTGGGATATCTTGGTTCCTTCCATTGCAGAACTAGACTGGTACAGAACAAGACAGTGTACCCTGAATGGAGGGGGGGAAAAACCCGTCAACACTCCAGGAAAGAAAAAAAACAGAGAGGAAAACCTTTAATTCAGCCACTGCTAATCTACATCTCACAAGAAGGTAGAGGCAGACAGAAAGACAAAAAATAGATATGTAAATATGTGAAGACACCAACTTTTCTCATTTATGTTTCAATCAGCAGGCTTAGCAATGATAATGAAAAGTAGAAAGGTGAGAATGTAAAAGTCAGATTAAGTGAGAAATACTGCAGGAATAAAGAAAACACAGGTAAGAAAGAAAAGGGGTGGTTGCTGCAGTTAAAGATCTGTCAGAGGCTTTCCATTACAGCAGCAGCACAACTGTAAAAGAATATAAGCAGGAAGCCATTTGGAAGACCTCAGAAAGACTTGAGAAAATGTGGCAAAAATGAAAAAAACCCTGAAAATACAGAAGAAACACACAGGAGGCAGGAAAGTGAAAGACAGATACCACATGACTGAAGGATGGTAGCAATAAATCCATATGAGTGAGAAACAGGATAGGAAAGAAATAAAATTAATGCTTTTATCTCATCTATTTCTTTAGCAACTGAGCAATAAAGAAAAAATAAATGATCTAACATGAGAAGTCTTATTTTCTTAAGTATAGCTTTCTTTTATTTCTGCTTACTTGAAAACCCATTAATTTAAAATATGTATGAAGAAAAAGGAAAAGCTGCTAGTCTATAGCCATGCACTGCAAGGTTCAATTTGAAGCACTTTTTTCATGGCCAAGTTCCAAAAAGCAGTCAAATGGGATTTACAATGCCAGTGTTGACAGGATCTTAAGCATAACAGCATTAGATAGCTGCCACCATAACTTTTCGGGTAGAGATGGCTACAGAAAGTTGTAGGCTACAATTAAAGCTCGTTCATTACTCTTTTCTTCTCAACATTGAAAAGGTTAAGGACGTAGGGATCTCAAAGCCACTGAATTATCTTTCTGGTTTAGACTATCCATAAATACCATGGAAAAACCCAAGTAGCTTTCTTTTTTTTTTCTCTTTGAGGGGTGAATTTTTTCCATTAGAAAGTGGTGAAAGGACAGAAAAAAGGGAAACATGATGAAATCCAATACAGTTGAGTTTTATTTAGCCAAAAGACCTCCTTTAGATCTTGCTGTCCTAGAGATCGTTTTTCTTTTCTCTTTTCTTTAAAAAGCTCAGCCCTTACAAAGGGTCTGGACTTTGTTGTTGCTGTTGTTGTTACAAATTGTAAAGAAATCAGAAATACCTGCATATATTCTATTTAGAAATCTGACATGACAAAAAGGACAAGTAAGATGCTGGGCAATAACTTGCCCTGAATATCATCAGATTCTGAGAAATACCATTTCAAGCAGCTGATAGTCATACACTCATCAGAATCTGAATTCCCATCAGCTGGCTTAGTAAGAATTTAATAATGCATAATGTATTATGCAACCTAAGAAAACACTAGCTGGGTAGTTCAAGAAGATAGAGTTATCCTATTTTGTTGGATTCTGACAATGAATCATCACTTCCTTCATATTACTTGTTGCTGGATGCCTATCTGGTTGATAGTAATCTGAATCTGGAAGGAAAGTGCTTCAGGCCATTCTAACATAAGTCTTACAACATTGAAAATAGGTCAGCTGTAAATTTTCAACTATGATTTTGGCCTGGCAAGAGACACTATGACAATCTGAATACAGATTTTAAAATTTTATAAGCTTAATATTGTCAGCTAAATGAATATCATATTTTTCCAAGCTCAGTACTGAATTTTCACTTCAGACAGTGTAGTCTCAGGATAAAGCATTCCTAGCAAAAGCTACTCAGTGTCACATCTGCGCTAAGATAACTCATTTACACTGGAGCCCAGAGCAACCAGCATTGTTGCTGGCCTCAGGTTACAATGTAGAAAACACATTTTGACATAGTTTTCCTGACATGGTTTGCCTCTTTCTCATTAAATAAATATAAACAAGAATAATTTTCAGTCTGCTCAAAGGTAGGAATGAAAAAAAAATGGAAACTACAGCTGGTAATAGACCAAAAACATCCTAGTGAAAGGCAAGATACCAGTGGCACTGTAAATTCTCCAAGGGAATGACTGGGGAGGGGGTAAAATCAACAGTTTACAGGCTCCCTCACACTGGCCATCTACTCTGGGCTACTCTGAGGAAGGCTGCTTCAGTCCATCCTACTGTCCAGCCTCTTACAACTACTCTGATGTTATATTTTAATAGTTTTATTTTTCTTGCAGCCTTTGGACAAGAGAGTTTTCTAGAAGCTGTTGTTACAGAAAACTCAGTCTGCAGGCTTCCAATGTTCTGTTTTTTAGAGGAAGGCTTGAGCAGTGCTGCTTTATCTCACAGGGGTGAGCACCCACGGTTGAAGGAAATTCAGAAAAATGGGTTCTGTAAAGCAAGTAATAAAAGAAGGTCAGGAACTGAGATTATTTAGGATTATATTTGGATTGAAAAATAATAAAATAATGATCTATGAAATGTGAAATTACAAAGTAATGTCAAAGTACTTTGGAAAATACCAAGTTATGATAAAAAAATGACATATTATTTCTGCAAGACATCCCTTTCTCTCTTACAACACAGCTTCACCTATGCTTGTTAGAAAAAGGACATTTTTTTTTATCAAGAGACAATATCCCTGACAAAATTTTGTCCATCATTTTCCCTGAAAAATAAGAATTTCTACTGACACCAGGAACTGTACAGAAGTCAAGGAAACACTAGGGTCCCTTCCAAAGGGACCTGCCAGGTACTGAAACAGTAGCAATTATTATTATAATTTAATATAGATTGTGTTCTTTGTATACAGTACTTAATAATCTCATATGTGTGCATATTATCGCTATGTAATTTATTTTGAATAGCTTTGTACACTGCTTATTAATTATTTTTCATTATTTTGAGGTCTGAGGAAAACACAGAAAGGAAATGCAGAAAGAAAAAAAAAACAAAATTCATATAGATCTATAGATCAAGCAAAACTAAATTTTCTCTGAACTGCCAAATGTACATGTTTTTACAGACAAATTTGTAACTCCATACAACAGTTTCAGTGATTCACATGTTTTTCCATGGTTGTAGCACTATATATGTGACTGCCTTAATGAAACCTCTCATCTTCAGGCAGAGCAGCTGAATGGTACTGCCATGTCCATTACACTGCCCTGACATGCAAATGTTGTACACCTCGTTATTCAAGCTGCAGGTAGCAAACTACCTGTGAATTATCAGCTTTGCCAACAGGTAGAGAGCGTAACAAGGATTTAATTGCCTTCGCCTTTGGCATCCTTCCCCCTCAAGGGATGGCAACTGTTATTTCAATTGTAAGACAGAGCAGCTACTTAGTGGTCTTTCACCTGGAAAAGGATCAAGAATGTAAGTGTTAATTAATCAAAATTTGAGTCTGTCAGCTGCTTTTAACTTCTTCTCCAACCCTGCAAGATTAAAAAGTTCTTCTGAAAGAGTCTGCAAGCCTCGGGGTCTGTAGTTGCCTTGAGGTTTTAGAAAATCGAGTCCAGACCACTGGTAATTAAAAGGTGACTAGGCAAGGAAAGCATTAGAGGCAAGGAAAACATTATTGGCTTCTGCTCCACATCTTTGCAGTTTCCTGAAAATCAGTTCTCACCACACAGTATCCCTAGGATCTGTGCACTGGATGGGCAGTTAGATGTCCTGAGCTCATCCTTGGTTGAGCAGAGATTTCTGCAGGTACCACAGAAAACATTGCAGCAGACGGGAGGGCAG
Source organism: Melanocharis versteri (assembly GCA_013397845.1). Lineage (NCBI taxonomy): Eukaryota > Metazoa > Chordata > Aves > Passeriformes > Melanocharitidae > Melanocharis > Melanocharis versteri. Next base: position 264,446 of record VZTG01007057.1, read on the forward strand.
TCCCCTCTCCAGGCAGTTACAGCCCAGGCTTTCCTTATCACGAAGGGTTGCAGCCCTGCAGTACAGCATTGCCATAAGCACTGTACCAAGTTTGCGAGGCCTCAGCAGTGAGGCTTGCCACTCCTGCTCTGTGTGAACTTTTCTTGACCTGCCTGCAGTTTCATTTTGCTTGCTTTTGCTGTGAGAGCAGTTTTTCAAACTGCCTAAGTGTCCATGGCTAATTTGTCCTGCTTTTGTTTGTCTCGTGTGATACAAGTGCAGTTTTTATAGCAGCAAGTGCTTTGTGCAGAGTAAGATATCTACAACTAACACAAAGACACAGTGCAGGGAAACACAGCCACGTTATGATAGCAAAGAAGCAGGAAGATGTAAAATTGTTATAAAATCCATAAAAAATAATCCAAAGTGGATTGTAGACCAAGGAAGAGGCAGCAATCCACATCAGCATCATACTCCTGTCAGTGAATGACTCTAGATACTGAGGACTCCCACAGCACACCTCCCCTCTCAGCACCAGCACGAAAGACCTGACCCCGGAACCAGAGGAGCAGAGGGAGAGTGAACATTGCTCCAGGAGATGGGGCATGTACGTTAAAAAAATTTAACTGCATTATTTTTCTTTCTGTAACAATTACATCTGTATTAGTAATAATTAAAATTAAGATTTCCATTGTATTAACAATAAATTCTTGGGTTTATGTACATACAATTGTTCTGCATCTTTGCCAATTAAAAAAAAATTATAAGAGGATAAAATCTTGGCTTCATGGAAAAATATGTAGAAACTATTTCCTCTTATCTTATTAGATTCAGAATTTAAATATATGCTCCTGTGTATGGAGAATGTTGCAAGAATTTTATTAGCTTTGAAAAGATTTAGATATTTTCACTGCTTTTACCAATCTAGTCACTCTCAGTTTTAAAAAATAACAGTTTCTTATACTTTTAGAAACTCTGCTCTCTAGAAACATTTTGACAATGATGTCAGTCTTTTTTCCATTGAAAACATTAATTTCATCAAAACTTTTGAACTGGGAGATGTCTCTTGACAAGGATGGAACCTCTGATCAAAAGGAGCAAGAGGAAAACAAGAGGGGGAAGAAACTCAGAAACTACTGGCTAATTTGTTACTCTCTCATGGATTTGAATCTCTCCTGGGAGTTATTCTTCAAAAGCAGAGATTGAGTCTATAGCGATCAAAACCCCTCAGTTAAGACATTGAATATTCATGTTTGAATTTCTGTCCCCAAAACTGTACCACCGTGGGACTGGAAAAATGCCTAGATTTCGCAGGAAAAGTAAACTTGCCACCTGAGAAGAAAGTTAAAAATTAGTCCCATAATACACTACTTACAGCAGAAATACCCTACTTGCAGCACCTTTTATTTTGAGCTGTCACTACAGTGACGTATAGATTAATCTTCATGAAAAGTTCAGTTCTTTTTTTTCTTTGGAAAATAGTCTCCTGCGTAATGATAAAAAGGTTCCTGTTATATCAATTAGACCAGTTTTAAAAGCAAAGTGAGAGAAGGGAGAAGTAAGTTTTCCTTTTAAAGCATACTTATTCTTATCCCAGAAATCTTAAAGATAACTCCATTATTTGGAATATATCTGGAACGCTAAGAAATAATATCTCGATTAAAAAAATCATCAATTTGTGAAGTTAATTTCTGAAAAGTTAGAGAATGTCCACATCAAAATCACATGTCTATGTTTGTTCTTCAAACTTTCTGGCATATTTACTTGAAAACAAGCTCTGGTGTGCATAAAGAGAAGTTTAGAAATAAAGAAATACAGGTGAAACTTAAATAAATACTGATACTACCCAGTATCTGCAGAAGTCATGGTGTATGAGAACATTTAGATTCACCTCCCATGGCTACACCCCAACAACTGGTGGCATTGAGTTGCCATTAGAGGTCTTTTACCAAGAACTCTCCTACCAGAATAAGGATGGGTGGTGCTCAATATATCTTATCTTGTAATTCAATAGTAGAATTAAAAGTACTATATTTCCACACAAACGATTTACTGTTTGCACTGCTCTGTTACACAAGGTATCTTTTTAGGAAAAATGCTTCAAAGTATAAAATGTCCTTGAATAACCACTGTAAAACAACTCCACAAAACCCATACAAAGTCAACCCCAAAGAAATCCTAACCCATGAAACTCTGGACAGCCTGAATCAAGTTCTGGCAGAAATCCAGTGGTACTGCTGTGTGCTGGTATTCAATATCAAATACAACATTTACATGTGTCTTTGCATATCACCATCTGTATTGTTTTGCCCCTTCTGTATTTAATGAAGGTTTAGGAATGAAAACCTTGACAGAAAGCTCAGAACAGAACAGATACATTAGAAGCAAAAATAACACCAACTTTCAGAATTAATATCACTTTGAAAATGCCACTAGAGAAGATTGGGTATTAATTTGATCTGCGTGTCTCTTCCTGGGTCCCTCAGAGTGGCTCACGAGGTGTGTGCCTTGCTGGTGCTTCTGAAATCTCTGCTGCCAAAGAGACACCAAGAACTGTGATGCAATCTCTGTCTGTAGCTCCCGGGCTAGAAATAACTAGCCTATTAGAAAGGACAAGTCTGCCTAGGCCACACACCTCAGGCACTTCAGTTCTTCCCTGGGGTATACGGCAGGATTTTCTATTTTGCCTAATTATAAATACTGCAGACTATACTGTTCCAGAAGATGTATCCAAATAAAATCGGGTTCAATCAAACTTTTACCATAACTCTTAAACTCAGAAAGGGCTGAGCTGCACATACAGAGTGACACATTCTGCTTCTCTTCACTTTCTGTGGGTTTGAAAACTCAGACTACTGAATTAAACGTTGGATACTTAATAAGTATAATGAGTAGCAGTACAATTCTACTTACGGCTCCCTTTTACACATTCCTCCAGAAAAAAAAAAAAAAAAAATCCAACTAATTAGAGTTTATGAGAGCTATGGAGCACTGCTCTGGATGTTTTATTTCAAAGGTCATTCATAGTGCAGATTTGTATTGCAGCTTAGAAGAATGAATAATGTAAAAAGAAAGTTTATTTCGTCACTATCAGGGTGTGATATAAGTTTGCTTGAGAACGTATTTTAGTGGCATGTAAAACACATACAGAAAAGCATCTCACAGCATTGGGCTGGATAACAAATAATTCCTTTATATTACTTTATTTTCATTTCCAGAAATTTGCTGTTTAAGAGTTTTGCAGATAAAGCTTTCTTGTGTGTTGTAATTACAATTATAGATAAGAAACAACAGGATTGGTAAAAAAATTACTGTTGTTTACTTTAGAGCCCAAAGAAATTGCTCCATTATTTCAGTTTGTCACTTTATTTATTTATTTATTTATTTATTTATTTATTTATTTATTTTATGTGAGTGTTTTTATTGAAGCCTATTTTTATTGGCTCTATAACAGAAACTACAGTGATGGCATATCTTTCTATAGTTAATACTTTTAACATTTTTTTTTACTGTCAAAGTAATGTAAATACACAGCCTATGGACACACTAACATTTTGTTCAGTATGCTGGGTAGTAAATTTGATATTACTGATACCTACTGTCTTCCCATTTTTTCTGGTATGAACAATGTTTGTTATAATAAAGAATTTAGATTAGATTAGCCTTTTCCAAAAATCAACAAGATTGATATATCCCTGACTGATGACTCAAAAAGGAGAGAAAAATATTCTTCCCTTTTTCTGATTTCTGAGTTCAGAAAAAAAATATTTGGGTAATTCTGAGGATTGTTGAATGGTGCAGTTAAAGCGGTATTTTTTATCTAAGAAGAGCTTTCCACATCTGTGTTTTCACTACAGAAGTATTTGCAACCATGATTTCCAGATTTGCTGGATCTTTTCAATTCAGTTGAAGTCAAGAGGAGATGGAGATTTTAGAAAACCAGGCTCAAGCCAAATATGCTCTACATGCTGAAGTATATGAAGACCGGCTGAGAGAATTGGGTTTGTTCAGCCTGGAGAAGAGAAGGCTCCAGGGAGAGCTTGTATCAGCCTCATATCAGCACCTTAGCAGGACCCAGAAAAGAGGTCTTTTCATGATGACGTGTAGCAGCAGGATAAGGCAGAATGGCTTAAATGAAAGAGAGCAGGTTTAGATCAGATATTAGGAAGAAATTCTTTGCTCTGAGGGTGCTGAGGCACTGGCACAGGTTGCCCAGAAAAGCTGTGGCTGCCCCATCCCTGGAAGTGTTCAAGGCCAGGATGGATGGAGCTCTGAGCAACCTGGTCTGGTGGAAAGTGTCCCTGCCCATGGCACTAAATTGGTAAGGAATATAAATAAGTCTTTATTCTCACGAGTTCTGGCAACATACTCAGACATCTCAAACTCCTCTTCAGCAATATATTCCCATACCCCAGCTGGCACTACTGTTGATAAGAGTAACATTGTAGGTCATCATATCTAGCCTTTAATATTTTCCCTTAACTTCTATAAAAGTTTATGGAAAAATTCATTTACGTAAATTTTCAGTTTTTCAGTCTATGTCTTCTTATTAATAATCTTTTCTTTACTTTTAGGTTTGGATATGTTTTCTAAACAGGAATCCTTGTAAATAATTGAAAGACACCTATCATTCTTAGAGAAAGACATTGCAACACGGATCAGTTGTTATGAACAAATACCAAGAAAATTCATGACAAACTGATCTATTTTTCTTCTATTTGAAACATATAGACTATTTAAAGAAAACTTTTTCTGGAGGCAATTAACCTTGAAAAGCAAATACGTCCCTTTCTAAAATTTTATGTACCACAGATATCTCTTGTAGGGAGACTACATATTCCATAATGTTTGTGTTCATTATGCTAAAAAATAAAAATATAGCAATCCCAAGACAGACACTTAGAATTATAATTTTTTAGCTTTAGAATTCCCACTCAAGTTCTGAATGCAGAGGTTTTCTTACCTTCCTTTCTGCTGCAACAGGATGTCATGTAATGGAATCTACTTCTGCAATGTTTAAAATGTTCCAATACAGCTGCCATTGTAAATCTTCCTGGAAAAACAAAATAAACTTCTAAGTGACTACTAGAAAAAAGGATCACAATTCCTATTGAGTTATGTCTTTCAGTCAGTTGATTTTAAGAACAGTCCAAGTTATAATCAGAGCTTATCCTGAATGAAGGGCATTTCCAAGACCACTTGGAGTGGGTTAATTACCTAGTAACCTACACAGGATCCCGCCATGTCATGAAACTGAAGAAAACATTCATTAATGAAGCCTTTCCTTCTATTTAAATGAAATTTGTGGATAATCAATGTTTGTGACACTTCTTTTTCTTTTAAAATCACAGGCGTTAAAGGAAGCAACTGAGAAACACAGCCACTGTGTTACATGACTCAAGTAAACCTAATGAAGTCCTTTCAAAGGATAAGCAGAAGAAAGCATTTCATGGCCACATTTTAACTTTGACATAAATACTACTGTATCTCAGTTCAGGTCCTTTTATTGCAAGCTTAAAAAAAAAAAATATATATATAAGTAACTTCTCCCCCTACCCACCCCCCCCAACCCTAACCCTAACCCTAACCCTAACCCTAACCCTAACCTTAACCCTAACCCTAACCCTACCAACTTCATTTTCATACCTTTGGAAATGTGAAATGTTTATCACACTTATCTCGGCATGGTGAAATCTAATTTTCAGGCTTATGTTTCCCATTTTCCTTCTCTGAGTTTGTATCTTCAATAACTCTCCTTCACAGCTTGTTTGTTAGGAAACTGTGTCTTCTCAAAGATTCTTACTGGCATTAAGGCTGGAAGGGCTCTCAGGAGGTCCCTGGTCAAACCCGAGAGTAATGTACCCCTTGTTTTCTAAGATACATCTTATCTTCATCCATAGGCAGAGAAAAAAGTGTCATTCCTAATCAAATGTCAATAGGCTAAACAAATTAATAAATATAAGTTATGTGCTCTCTAATTTTTAGGAGCAAGTGAAGTAAGATTTTTAGCCTTGATACTCATAAGAGTCTTAAGCATTGCCAATTTAGCTTCCAGCCACCTCATTTCTCAGAGAGAATTTGAACAGTCAGCAGGAAATATCCTAAAAAAAGCCAAGTCCAAACAAAAGATAAAAAGGTAAAAGATGAAAATGAAGTAAAACACTACCAATGGAGAATTAAATTGGCAAATCACAAGTGCCAAGAGGAAGAAGTAAGCATTAACGCTTCTGTTCTGCCAGACATATGTAAAATTACAATTCAGATCCCAGACTGGTTTCTGCCCTTCAACACATACTACTATTTTCCTTTCAGTTTGGATACCTGACTTACACTTTTCTTTTAAACATGTGACTATACTGGAGGAATTGGTGATGTCATCTATTTCCATTGTAATATATTGACTGACTACACAGAACTCAGTAAGGTACAGAGAAATTTGTTTTCCTTTTCCTAGAATTTGTTGGGGATTTTCCCCCTAAGCATATTACAGGGAAGAAACAACTTGCAGATGGCAGAATGCTTTGAAAAAACCCAATCATTTTTCACCAGCAATTTGATTTGTGAGTGGGTCCCATGCTTCTTTTTGTGCATGAGACAAAGACAAGGCATGACCCACACATTTAACTTGGTGCTTTATATGAGATGGACAAAAACCAGTATGAAAGTTGATGTCATGTTATAGTACATCCTGCTCAACCCACTAGTGGCATGTAGGAAGCAGAAGAGAGGTGGAAGGTGCATACAGTAAAATGCTAACAAATATTTGAAAGAATATGAAAAACATTGTATTTTCAGTAATAATGTATTGTAAATTCATTCCCACATAGACTATACTCAATAATCTCGGCAGACTAGGAAAACAAGAGAAGGAAGAGAAAAATAGAGTCACTGGCAGTTGTTACAAAAAAATACTAACAGGTATGCTTGAGATTTTTACAATCTTTTTAAAGAAAATTACAACAAGGTATGCCAGCATACATCTTTGCATTAATTTCTCGTATATGCAGGTAATTACAATAATTAAAATTCAAGACTGGTGACGTCCCATTAACACACCCATTTCATAAATGAAAGGAGAAAAGCCATACTTCCAATGGCAAAATACTAGTTAAACTCAGCCACCAATATTACTCATGTTTAACACAGTACTATTAACACCAATTTCCCATTAAAGAAAAAAAAGCAAAAACCACCCAAACCTCACATTTTCTGCTGTGCTTAATTTTTTAAAAATACAACTTTTTACGCATTTCAGAGTTATTCAAAAGTATCTATTAAATTTTCATATATAGAGATAAAAAAAAAGAGAAGAGAAGAGAAGAAAAGCTAGCAATTGGAAAAAGGTAAAAGGCACCAGGAAAAAATTAATAATTAACAGACATAGTAATCTGAATATGAATTTCAGATATATTTGTACTTTTCTGAATAGCTTCTGAAGCAATAATTTTTTTTCAAAAGTAGTTTCTTCACTACTTGTGATATTAATCAATTTCTTTCATTTTCCATGATATCAGAATTATTAACTTAGCCACTATTAAACCCTATGATAGCTTCTCTAGGAAATGTAGCTGAGTGTTATCTGAGAGTTGGGTTCTCTTTGTTATTGCCATCTCAGAGAGTTTTATACCGTGAGGATTAACCGTAGAATGGGATAAGCGTTGGCAACTCTTGAAGCATTTATCCCTCTCCAACATAAGTGACAAAATTTTGGCCCTAAAAATAATCACTGCAAGGTCCCCTGAGATGTAGAAATAGGCAATTAATATGGAAATACAGCCTCTCTCTTAGGTGCCTGTACTGATGTTAGTCTCTCCTGTGTTGTCGTTGTGAGGGACAGCTGGAGCAGAGAGGCACTGCCTCCGTTCTTCCCCCAGGAGCACTTGCAATCTGGCCTCCAAAACATATTTTCATTTTTCTCCATGGCATTTTTAATTGTAATCCTGGTTCTCTGACAAAAAGTATTTTTTTCACCTAACTGCCCCCCCCAACTCGGCACCTCACCTCTACCCTTCACTTTTGATACAGGAAATCTCAGTTGGAATAACAGCATTGAAGGCTATTAAAGCAACACGTTATTTACAGGTCAATGCTATTATCACTTTTATGCCTTGCATGCTTATACAAATTGAATAATGGAATTTATATATACTCAGATATAAACTCAAGCTTGGGAAAAAAAAAAGAAAGAAGAGAGCTCTCTGGGGTAACCCAATAGCAAACACCATCTGCTGTTCTTCTGAGCTGAGAATGATGAGACATATTCCTGAAATTTCATGATTGTACAGTGTCCATGGATAATTATATAAAGAGAATTTTTCATGACATATGACACATTATAAGAGTACTTGAAGCACATCACTAGTACCGAAGGGAAAAAAAAATCTCGAGTATGCCAAATTTTCAGAACACTATATTAACATTATGCAAAATAATCCTTCAATTTAAAGCACTGTTGCTCTAGTATCTTTCTATTGGTCATTCTTTTTAAAAACATTATTTTTAAGAAGATCCCATCCCCCCTTTTTTTTTTTTAAACACATTTCTATATCTAGGTCCCCTGTCAGTACACTTGAGATCAATTTCCATGCAGGTACACTCCTGGCATGATCTTGAATGCAAGGTTATGCATTTTTACATGCCTACAACTTCCAAACCCACTAATTTTCTGACATTTGTCTATGAACATTCAGAACGTATACTTATCATTCTTCTTTAAAGTTTTTATTTGCTTAAATGATTTATTAAGCATGTTTCACCAAATCTGACCTTTGTCAAATTACAAGTACTTTTAGAATGATTTTTTTTCTTTAAATCTGTGAGGGAAGGCTAAGAAGGAAAAAGGTACCAACTTCAAGAGAAGTTACTTTTAAAAATGAAACACAAAGTATTTTTATTCAGAGATTTCCTCAGATGCATTACCATAACTTTGGTGCCCTATAGTCAATGGATCTACTTGACTATACCATACAAGAACACATGGTAGACCCACAGAATGGTTGAGGCTGGAAGCCACCTCACCTGGTCTATCCTCCCTGCTCAAGTAGGGTCATTTAGATCCCATTATCCAAGGCAGTGTCCAGATAGCTTTAGAATATCACCAGGGATGGAGACTCTACAACCCCACTGGGCAGCCTGCTGTAGTGCTTGTTCCTCCACACAGTGAAAAAGTGTGTTCAGAGGGAACCTTCTATGTTTCAGTTTGGGCTCATTGCCTCATGTCCTGCCACTGGGCACCACTGAGATGAGCCTGACTCCATCCTCCTGGCATCCTTCCTTTACGTATTGATACACGTTATTGGGAGCCATCCTGAGCCTTCACTTCTCCAGGCTGAGCAGTTTCATCTCTGTCAGTTGTTCCTTATGTGAGAGGTGCTGTAGCCTGTCCATCATCCTTGTGGCTTTCCAAAACATCCATGAGGACTATCTAAGAGCCAAATCAGCTTCAGCAGCCTCACCATGATCTCCTCTCTGAGTCCCTGGCAAACAGCAAACCTTCCTGAACAGAAGGTTGCATCAGCAGATAACGCCGTGTGGGTGGTCAATAGAGAAACTGCTGCTTATTCCAGGGGGGCCTTAGCAAGGGAACCCCCGGCGGTGCTTCTTTGGCACCTCGCAGGCAGCTCTCTCACCCGTGCGATGGAAACACGCAGCCACTCTCACACTGAGCCGGCCAGCTCAGGTGATCCAAGACAAGAACGGGTCCACTTCCGTTCCCCACACAGTTATCAAGGGTACAGGAGGGAGGCAGGGCATACAGGAATAACCAGTGGGAATACAGAGGGGGCCGGGTCACATCCTATTAAGGGATACCAGGGAGCGTCTGGCTGCTGGCCAATCACGCAGACCCGATCTCCCTAGGGTCACATGATCGATGGACGAGGCTTGTCCCACTGAGAACAGAGGTACACCTTTAAGCTTTGAAGCCTGTGCACCAGCGGCTTTTGTTTATATCTGGGCTTGTAGGCCCCGCAGCCTCGGCTGCTGTTGGTGCAGGCGATGCAGCAAGCAGAGACCTCCATCCCTCTCTGGAAGGAGTCTCCCACTGCCATCCCTCACTCCTTCCCCATGGAGCAGCTGTGGGGCTCAGGACTGAGCAAGTCAGGCACTTTCTACCCCTGAATCAAGCATGTAACAGGTGTGTGTTTCATGTGAACTGACATTCTAATAAAAAAGCAGGGATAAATCGCTGTCAGTTTATGGGGAAGGATTCATCCATGTGTCAAACCCTAAGGAAAGACAAATAAAACTCACGTGAACAATGCATTCTAATGAATGCCAATGTCTATAGGGCCCTTGGAGAGATGCCAAGAAAAAATTGGTTGCAATTTGGAGGACTGAGCTGTATCCAGCTCCTGGACTTTAGGTTAAGCTACACAGCATAAGTAAGAAAATCTTTCCTGCATGTGTGGTTGCATCTAGTGTTTGCTGGATTGAGATTCAATACCTTTGCAAAATATGTTCTGTATCAATTTAGAAACAGTATGTCAACATTGCAGATATCTTTGCTTTTAAAATCTTTTATCTGCACATTTTCTGTTAGATTTATAAATCTTTGAGCCCAGATTACAGCTTATTTCTAAACAGCAGTAGCTTCTAGAAACATTCCAACACCAAATAGACTATATAATAGAGACAATATGTACAATCAAAGAGGAGAAGTAGCACAACTACCCAGAAAGATTAGTCTTGCTGTTTGTATAAAGTCACAGTGGATCTAGTGTTGTCTGTTCTGCAAATTGTTTGGAGCACAGATACCTCGTCTCTCAGCTGAAATAGAAATATTTTGGCAATACTTTGTCATTCAACCAATGGCAAAGCATACATAAAAATAAATTTTATTGCCAGAAGTGAATGATGTAAGTGTTAAATAATCATCACATACTCAATATGCTACTTAAAAAAAGAAAAAAAAAAAAAAAGAAACCAAGAAAATCCTGGGGTTTTTTTGCATACTGTAGAATATAAAATTTGGCTCTGCACACATTACGCCTTTTCTCACAAAAGCCAAAGGTAATTTGCCACTTATGGGACCTTGCATATCTTCAGTACAGGGAGATCAATGACATTTCTGCGCTCTGTGAAGCAGCACCCATAAAAGATTGACTACATTAATATCACCTCCACCAAGAGCATGAGGAGCCAGGACAGTTTTGGTCAAAGCAGTGACATTCCCACTCCACATCTTGGCACAACAGCCCTGAACAAATGGACCTCTTGTCTTGTGGAAGCTGCTGCAGTCAAAGCTGGGACAGCAACTCCTCTCTAAGCCCCACATTCTCTGTATGCTCTGGAAAGGAGGTGTCACTTGAGGGAAGCCTGCTTTTCACTCATGGAAGGCAAGGGGTAGTTCTCATGTAGGTTTTCATGCATAAAAACTGACAAAAATTGCATTGACCAGGCAAGGAGTGACTTAACATCCTGTGATGCTGTGCAGATTTATTGTCTGCTAAATATAAATCCTGTCTGTCTTGAACCACAATTCACAAGAATCTCAACATGCAACAGCATATGTAGATATTTTATCTGCATCTGAGTTAGGATGGCAAAATTAAACCTATTATTGCAGAAAACAGAAATCAGCAAGAGCTTGCCTTCAATTTTCATCTGAATGTTAAGGGTAGCACTTAATAGTAGAAGTTATTTTTTCCTCAACTTGCGTGATTTTACTGGTATGCCTGAAAATTTCTTAAAAAGTAAATAACACCTAACTCTGAGCTGTAGCTCCACAAATGAAGTTATTTTTGTCTGCTACAGACACAACAAAATAAATTAAAAATACGGCTCTTATTCTGACTAGCAATCCTCCTCTTCCAAACCCAGAAAATCTTTTTATCACAAAGAACTATAAAATACCTGAGATATGAGGTTTAATTAGAGTTCTGACTTAACAATCTAACAGTAAATACTGCCATTAGTGAAAAGGAATAATATAGTGGATACACTCTGTCATGTAATAACATAAAAATTCTGTTATTTAAAAAAAAAAAAAAAGTTACATTTCTACATGCTATCAGACTCTGTAAACTGCTTCCTTAAATAACAGGAAGCTGAAAGGTAGGTGAAGTTCAGGTACTTTTGTGGCCTCCATTAATATAATAACGCCTTTCAGAGGGACTAAAGTCAATAAAGTGTGCCTCTACCTTCGCTTGTTCCCTGTCAGCAGCCGCTGGTCCACTGGCAGTGTCACACTTCACTCAGTTCTGCTTCCAGTTTCAATTCCTTGTTATTTTTGTGGCTGTCAGCAATAAACAGGTAGCACAAACCATGGACTAGGCAACACTGAAAGAGTGTGCAGGGAGTTTTGCTGAATTCTCTGAGAGCTCTTTCTGGCTCAGTGACCACCCACCTACCCTCCCAGATGGAGTGACTGCAATGGGTTTGACCTCACTCCAGAGCAATATGAAGCCAAGCACGTATCCAAATTCTTCTCCATGGATTGGATTTAAGCCCTCAAAAAAAAAGGGAAGAAGCCGTGTGAATTGATCCCAGGCATTACATGATCTAACTTGTAGAATTTTATGGAGTGAGACAAGGGCATAATCCTTTGGCCCCATATCCATATAGTGGAAATCACAGCTCTTTTTATGACACTCACCTTTGGCAATTAAATACACTTTATATACACTTTAGAGTGAAAGACAAGAGTTTTGCTATTAATATTACTTATTTTCTTAAGTAATCAGTAGAGAGAAGTGGATGCTCTCAAATCCAAGGCACTAAAATGACCCTTTGAAGCTAGATGAGGATGGGAATATTGCCTAAAATTGCTCTAGGAATTCCTGCCAGAGGAGGCTGCTAGGGAGGGAACACTGCATTTACGAATGCTCATGATTTTAAAGAAAGGGACAAGGGGTGAATTGCATGGGCTTGTGCACTTTGTGAGTTATAAACAGGGAAAAAGAGGGGAGAAAATATGAAAGCAGAAAGAATAGCAGACAATGTGGTAGTTACAGATTTGTAGGTAGGAAGGCAAACAAAATACAAATGTATATATACGAGTTATACATTTGATTGCATGCAACTGAAATGCCATACCATAGATGATTTGCATTAATAATCTTTTAAAAGATAATAGAAACAATTGTTGAAGATTACGGACAAAAAGAAAAATAAATGAGGACAGGAATAGCAAAAGAGTCTGTGCTTTTAAATATTCAGAGATGGTTTCAGAGTAGAATATTATTATTACTAAAAAAATACATGTCCTATTCTATATTTAATTTATCAATATTTCCCTTAAACAGTCAAGGCAAGCTTTGGAAGGTCAGAGGCGTTGAAGATCTTCTTTAGATAGAGATTTAATTTGTCATCAACTTTTGGGGGTTTTCTTCCAAATGATAATACCCTGTGGTCATATAGCACAATTGCTATTTTGAGTTAACTGGCCAGTTGGTGCAAATTCTCAAACGGGCCTTTAAAATGAATTAAATTCTTTCTATTATTTCAGTATGAGTAAGGTTCATGCATAGCCTTTGTATTAGGTTGGAAGTCTTCCAGCTACTTTCCTGCACTGCCTATATTATTCCAACATTCTTCATTGTAACTCCTCTGCTCTGGAATTTACTGGATAAAGCTGGTTGTGGACTCCTTGCCTTTGCACCTTCCAAGAGACACATACTTAAAAATGTAATATGCACTGGGACAAGATAAATACATGCTTGCAGAACTACAGCCACTATGGTAGAAAAGACTAGGACAGCAAACATGAAAAAAAATACATTCTCTGGAGTGTACTCAATGGGGCAAAGGCAAGAACCTCAGACAGACTTTGATCCTGTTTTTTTTCCTCTTATTTTACTCTGACAGCACTCCAGATAGCTGCACTATAGGGAGGAGCTGGATGCAACATCCTTTTTCCAGAGACTATCAGGGAACTTTTGGCAAGATAGCACCTGGAGTGGGGGCTGACATGGCCCAGTGCCTTAGGCAGCTCTTTTATTTGACACTGCCTAGGACAGATGGGTAGCAGATAGCCAAGAGGACTATAGCCCTAGATTATGGGAAAGTCCACTGGAAATTAGGGCGTTTAATTGATATTTAACTACAGATAAAATTAAGGCATTTGTACGCTGTATATATGATAGGGGTCATATCTGGAGACTGACTTCAAACTCTGAATGATTTGTCTATATGCTGAGAATGACAATCATGCTAAAGGACACTAGTCCTAACACAGAAAAGAGAATGCTGAGCTTTTGGCAGCTCTTTATGGTTCAGCAGGCCAGTGTCCCCTCCCAATAGATCACGGTCATGGGCTGACCCTGAATGCCCACCAGGTGCCCACCAAATGTTTTATCACTCTCCTTTCCTCAGCAGGGCAGAGGAAGATAATACAATGGAGATGCTTGAAGGCTGAGGTAAGGACAGGCATATCACTTATCAATTCCTGTCATGGGCAAAACAGACCCGACTTACGGGAAATTAATTTAAAGTACTGCCAACTAGTAAGAGAGTAAGACAGCGAGAAATAAATACTAAGCTAAAACCACCTTCTCCCCAGCCCATTCTTCCCAGGATCAACTTCACCCCTGACTCTTTTCCCCCCATCCTCACAAATGACACAGGGAGGTGGAAAATGGGAGCTGTGATCATTTCATAACACTTCATCTCTGTTGCTCTGATGCTCTTCCCCTGCTCCAACGTGGTGTCTTTAAAATGACATCCAGTCCTTCACAAAATTCACCAGTGTGGGTCCTTTCCACAGGCTGCAGTTCTTTAGGAGATCCTCCAGTAGGGGAGAATATTTACATTAGGGAATTTTATTGCCATTGTGCAGTAACATTTCCCCTCTTCTTAAATAACATCGCTCCTGAGGCACTATCACCACTGCTGTTGGGCTCAGCCTTGGCCAGGGGCTGCTCTCCCTTGGAGCCAACTGGCAATTATTCTCTTGGACATGGGGGAAGCTTCTGGCACCTTCTCACTGAAGCCACCCCTGTAGCAGCCTCGTCACCAAAACTTTGCCACGTAAACCATCCATCCATCCCCGATATCTGGGAATTATGTATTTAAGAATTATCTTTAAAATCCACAGTTCTCACATAATCTTCACAAACTTCACTCATATCTACAAAAATTAATTCTGTGCTCCAAAATCATCATCACAACACCAAACAAAAGTGGACAATTTATACACAATCTGACACTCATCCTTTTGCCACAATTATGACAACTGAAAGCTCTCTAGGATCTTTTCACTCTCTAACACTGTTCAGTCCATATTTTGCACATTACCTCTCCCAATTACTATCTTTGTTTGGAATTTGTAATGCCAGGTGTTGGATGTCAAAAAAGGACTGTGGGGGACCAACCTTGCCTGGATACCTGTTGCACACCAAGATACTATATGACTCCTTTCCTCAACAGGACAGGAGGGGAGAAAATAAGATGGAAAAAAAACCCCATGGAACAAGACAAAGGCAATTTAACAAGACAAAGAAAAGGCTGTATAAGGAAGAAAAAGAGCACAGAAGATTTTATTCCCTAATTCCCATCAGCAGACAATGTCCAGGTTCTTCCTAGGAAGCAGGGCTTCAGCACAGATAGTTCCTATCACCTATAGTTATAGGTTCCTCTGGAAGACGAATATCATAACCATGTATGTCCTCCCTATTTCTCCTCTCTCTTAGCTTTTCTATCTGAGCAAATGCTGTATGGTGTGGAACATCCCTTTGGTCACTTTGAGTCATCTGTCCTGGCTGTGACCCTTCCCAGGATCTTACCCACTCCCACCTTACTGGGGGAGGGTAGCCTTGCTGGTATATTGGAGAGACGGCCCCGGTGCTGTGGGAGCACTGCCCAGCAGGACCAGAACACGGGTGTGTTCTCCAAATCTGTCTAGACACCAATGCACAGCACAGACCTGTGAGGTCTCCTATGGGCTCAGCCAGAGCCAATACACCATACAGACCAAATACATTCATTTGGGGTTTCTCCCGATGTTGCTGACTACCTCTGGAGAGCCAAAGCTGGGTTTGGATGGTTACAACTCAGAAAAAATTCTCATGTAAAAATAAAAATAGAGCATCATAAAAGTTACTTTAGCTCTTGGTGTATTTTCAGAAATTCTAATTCTCATTCTTGTCAATTCCTTGGTTCAGTGCTACTCTCAGAGAAACACCAGTGCATCAAGATTCTCAGATGCTTGCCTAATATTAATTTATTAAGTTGGGCAGTTTCTGAGATACAAGACTGTCACGGCAGAACTTTTGTGGTCATATGAAGTGAAAATGACACAGAATTGAGTGATATTTCATACCCCATTCTAATTCTTGGGATCTTGGAGATCCCATAGGATTCCAGGGCATACCATGACAAGACATACCATGACCTTGGCGCTACTTCTCTGTCCTTTGAATAGGTGAACAACCCCTTCCTTTCAGTTGCTTATATCACACCTCTGATGGAAGTGCTTCTCAGTCCAGTGCAGGAGGAATACCAACCTATTAAACCTATCAAAGGTATTTTCCAACCTAAATGATTCTGTGATTTTATTTCCTAATTTTATCCTACTTTTCCTTATCTCACCATTTCTACCCACAAACCAGTATTTCTGTCCATGCTTTGCTCTTACTAGTGGCATACAAATTCAGTTGTGGTGAGACTGTAGGGGTGGCACAGAAGCAGCCCCAAAATTTTATCAAACAAAAAACCCCAAAAAAACAACAACCAAAAAAAAAAAAAAAATTACTTGAAATAAGTGCCCAGAAAATTAGGTAGCAGATGACTTATCTTCTGGAAGATAATGAGAAGAGATTACAGAAGAAGTGAAACGTTTTATCAGTGTTCCCATGGAAACTGAAATAGGTGCAATAACAAGGTTTTAAATTTCCTCAAGTTTCCTAAGAAACTTGTTGGATCCCACTAACAGCCAAGGCCAAAAGCCTCCTGGGTTAGTCAGAATAGTGTTCAGTCAGCCTCAGTGCTCAACCTCTCAGTCTACACCTACGAAGGAGAAAATAAGAACCTTGCTGTAGGGAGACAGACAACTGATAAGGGAGAAGGACAGGGAGTATGCAAAAGCAAGCCGAAGACAATAATTTTGCTGCAGATTATGCTAAAGAAGTATTTTTACAAGCATCACAGCCACTAGTATTTTCAGAACCCAGTGATATCCTTCATCCCACAGCGAACTCTTCTTTCTGAAAGCAAGAGCTCCCTCCACAGGCTTTTGACCAGAAGCCTGGTTCATAACCTGGAATTAGGAGAATGACGGGTTCTGAAACTCCCACCCTGTTCTTCAGACACGACATTTCCACTAGGCAAGGAACAATTACTGTAGGTGTAAGTCTTCAGCTTCCTGTTTTTCAAGATGTAATCTTGCATGAGTGCCTCTCACTGCTATAAAATTTGAAAAGCCTTTTTTGTTTATAGTGTGTCAATCCAAAGTTTGGCTTGTTTTGCCTTTTCTTCTTCTGATTGACAGTTTATGCATCTAATATCATTAGTACCTCCACTGTTTTCTAAAACAGTAATTTTTGTAAGACGAGAATGAAGTTTCATTAAAATTTTTTCACATGCTGTCATAGAGGATTAAAGAGAAAGTATTTGAAACTGTCTAGTGTTTTAAGAGGAAAAGTCTAACATGACAAGATCTCTGCAGCTCATGTACAATACAATATGCCACACTGTACAAAATACAGTAAGCTCTAATGCTACAAGGGAGACATTTCTCAGAGTATTCACAGCCATTATAGGTTTCCATTTCCCTCTCAGTCTTCCAAATATACTCTACTGTGGTTTTAGAGCTACTTTGCCTATGGCAAAATAGGCCTTTTCTCTATCCAAATGTTCAGTAAAAGATTTCATTAACTGCAGATGTTAAGACAAACTAAATCAGACAAAAGAAAAGGACTAAGATAAGTTAACCTTGCATTCAGAAGACACTGAGCACTAAGTTTCAATATTTCATTAGCAGAATCAGCTGCTATCTTCTGAAAACCTTCCACTTATGAGTTTCCTCTAGACAATGTTGTATTAGTGTTAGTGGATCTGTGACAGTAGAGAATGCATAGTAAACAGCATTGAGGTATGCTGAAGAAACAGGTTTCACGCAGGTACAAAGCTGGGGAATTGCCATACGAGTTCACTAAAGTGTACTTACCAAGGACTATGATCTTGCAAAGGTACCAATAAACACCTAAAGACATTATTTTCATTCTTGTGCTTTTTGTTAGGTTCCTCAGATGTTGGTCTATCCCAAAATTTCAAGTACATATCAAAGACACACCCTCCTCCTCCCCCACTCCTACTGGTACACGGTGAGAGAACACCGTAATTACCTCCCTGAGCATTTCTGACCATATGACCAAACGTCTTCTTACTTCCAACACCAGCCCTGCCCCACACATAAGTAGCCTGCAGCTTGTGAGAGCCCCAAGATCTTTTTAGGTGGTGTTGCTTTCTACATGACTGCACCTGTCTTCCCTATTCTCACTTGATTAATATAATGTAATTTACACGTGCTACATTGTGTCAGTCTTCCCTGTAGAAATCAGTGGCCTTCCAGTACCTGAAGGGAGCCTACAGGAAAGATGGAGAAGGACAATTTACAAGGGCCAGAAGTGACAGGACAAGGGGGAATGGCTTCACACTGACAGAGAATAGGTTTAGATGAGATACTAAGAAGAAATTCTTCACTGTGTGGGTGATGAGGCACAGGCACAAGCTGCCCAGAGAAGCTGTGGCTGCCCCATGCCTGAAATTGTTCAAACCCAGGTTGGATGGCAGCCTGAGCAACCTGGTCTACAGGTTGGAACTCAATGATCTTAAAGGTACCTCTAACCCAGGCCATTCTATGATAAGTTATCTGCACACATTTTGCTGCCAGTCCGATAGACGCCCCCAGTGAAGATATTAAAAATGTCCAGCGTTTGTCAGTGATAACCTGGCTGATGGAGTAGAGATTCTACCTACATTTCAGGTGATACCAGGCTGGGTGGAGTGCCTTCTGAAACAATTTAAAAAGGAAAATCCTTTTATCGTAGTGTGATAAAACTGCAAAATCTCTCACTGGGAGAGGTATTTCTCCAGAGAAGATTTCTCAGACTTCAGCTGAAGACAAGTACAGACATGCCTGTGTTGACAGACAAAAATAATTGTTCTACACATCTAGAAAACAACTGAAAAACCAAACAGCCCAGTAGCAGATGTTCCATCAATGTGTTGGAACAGCTCAATGGCAATTTAAAAATATTGCTACAGAAATAAATGAATGAAACAACAGAAAAAGAAAAAGAAAAAAAAGAAAAAAAAAAGGACAGATTTTAAGATTCTGAGATTAGATCCCAGCAGATGAAACATTCCAGTCTTAACCAATAGTATGTCTTGGAATGCAAATAATCCAACAGAAATGTAGCATATCAGGGTGGTATGCTTTTCGCAGGGAAGGAAAGAAGCACAATTTACTAACACTAGTATTCAATAAGTACTTGTAAAAAAGATGCTAGGTTGTGAAAACAGTGTTAAATAAATACATGCAGTAAACACCGCTACATCTTTACAGAAATAATGATATAATTATGATATAACAACAGGGAAATCTAAAGGCCAACACCTCACAAGATATTGGCCCAAGAAATTTCCTGTAAACCTAAAAGAGCAAAATTTCTAATCAACTCTGATAAATTACCACCAATAATAAGGCAGGAATAAAAATTCTGCTTTTGTGCTTCTTGTGTATTTTGTAGTTATCCTTTCAGGTATTATAGTCGTGAAGTAAAAGCTTTGCTGAGTCTGCTGAGTTCAACAGATATTGACCTAACTTTTTGATCCTGTCTGAAAGCAGGTTCTAATTTCATTACAAGGCTGTAAAAATTTAATTCTGCTTGCTTGAACCTAAACACCTCTGGTTTTGCATAAGAGTATGCTCATATGAGAATAGCTTTTACAGTAAATATAATTAACTAATTTCCCTTGGAAAATAAAGGATTTTGATGCTTTTGGTATTTTACTGGGGGCTCTGAATAACTGAAGGTCTTTCAGATTTCAAAGTCATCCTCTGCAAATGAAAGTATACCAAGAGTTGAAAAAGACTTTGCTTTCACATTTATAATGGTTGCACCTAGAAAATATTCCTGTAACATAATTTCATCTCATTAATTCAATGATGTAATTGAATGGAAACTCAATCACATCCATTTCAATTAATTATTAATATTTATAGGTGAAAATCTGGAGAAATTGAAATGCATTTGATACAGATTTAAGGATGTCTGAGACTATCTGGAGATATCCAATTCAAGCTGTGCACTAATTTCTGAAATACTACAGAACAAATAGAGTTTTAGTTAATCCCAGCACACATTCTGCCATATCCAAGATTTTTGCATGTCTAAGGTTCCTTAGCTCTGCCCCATTCGTCCCAGTTAGTTTATCTTTAAGAATAAAGCTTAGCTTTCAATTATGTGCTAAAGAACTGACTTGAAAAACAGATTATTTTCATATGCACTGATGGAATATCTGTGGCAGCATAAAGAAGTCCAAAAATATGCCTTTTAAACACCTTGCAGAGCACAAATATCCCTTAAATTCTGTGAGGCAGCAAAACCTTGCCACAACTCCAGCACATCTGCAAAGCAGTGCCTCCCATACCTACCTGCAATGGTTTAACCCCAGCCGACAACTAAACCCCACACAGCCATCCACCTATTGCCCATGCTGGGATGGAAGAGAGAATCAGAAGGCCAAAAGGTAGAAAACTTATGAGTTGAGATAAAGTTTAATAGGAAAGCAAGAGCGGCACATATCAAAGCAAAACAAGGAATCCATTCACCATGGGCAGGCAGGCGTTCAGCATCCCCAGAAGATCAGGGATCCATCACATGTAATGGTGTCTTGGGAAGACAAACACCATCACTCCGAGCGTGCCATCACTCCCTTCTTCATTCTTCTCCCTCCAGCCATATATTCTGCCCATGGTGCCTTATAGCATGGAATATCCCTTTGTTTAGTTGGTTCAGCTGCCCGGGCTGTGCTCCCTCCCAGTGTCTTGTGCACCCCTGGCCAAATTGCTGGTGGGGTGGTGTGAAAGTGATGCTCAGCATTATCTAAAATATCCCTGTGTTATCAACAGTGTTTCCAGCACAAATCCAAAACTCAGGCCCATACTAGATATGGTGAAGATTAACTCTACCCCAGCCAAAAGCAGCACGACCCTATTCCCTCCAAACTACCTTTTTACTCTTTGTTATACAACACAAAACTAAGCTCTGAATATAAAACTGTACCTGTTTGCATAACCATTTTACAAACTAATCATTTCACTGTGAATAACTCCTGATAAAGTTTATAGCATGCTTATACTTAATTAATCCATTATTACAAGTGAAAGCCAAACATGGGTTAAACATTTCCTAATGCAGTGGAAAACAAATCTAGGATTATTTAAATAGCTGTAAGCTCTGGATACCACCATTTCCTTCAACACAGATTGTTCATTATATTATTAATACAATAGACTTTGTGGACGAAAAGAGTAATGATCAAGCACATTGCCTTCAAGTTAGCTGTGGGCCCAGACATAGGGAAATGAGGTTGCAAAGAGGGAAGGAGAAAAAAACCCAAAAGGCAGACTGAGTTGTGAGTTACGTACGTATTTTGCTGAGCTGTTAACAAAAACACCTCCTATAACAATTGTAGTTTATCTAACTACATGACAAATGCAGAAGGCTTACTTAAAAAAAGGTTTAAGGCTATAGATCTTCTGTGGGTTTTTTGTCTCTATTAAAAAGAAAAAAATATTGTATAACCCATTTTCAAATAAACTGTTTTTCAGCAGTCGGTGAGGAAGCATGTGCTAATTTGCATGACCTATTATCTCTGGCATCTATTTGTTTGTGGTCTTTGCTTTTAGGAGAATTGACATTAATTATAAGTATGGAAGTAATTTGAAATGTCAGTTCAGAATTTTACAGCTTGGAATAGCTCATCCTTCAATAATTAAGTCAATAAAATTAACTTAATTTAATTTAAACAGTAATGCTTCTTTTTAGACCTTACAGAGTGATTACAATTAGTATTTCATAATTAGTATTTTATTGATGTCCATACACTGGATTGCCAGGTGTCATCAAGATACACCGATTATTGGAAGTAATTTGATAAACATTCAGAAATGTTGCATTAATGGCATGCCTCCCAATCATGCATTGAGTTAATGAATGCATTTAAATGTTATGGAGATGAATTTAAAGGACAGCTCAACCTTAATTACTATACTATTTCCTCCCTCTTCCCATTCTAATTATAACTTCAGTAGTTATCACCTTTTAGTATACAAATATCACATTCCTCTGTAAATGCAGAAATAGAATATTTATGTTATTTTTAATTTTTTAATGTGTGCTAACAGTGCTAAAACCACAAGTGGTCACTTCCCTGTAAAATAAAGACTTCCAGAAATTGAGAAATTCTTATTTTACCAGTCCTTCCTCATTCACATCTAGTTTTTCAAAGACTAACAGACAGGACAGGGCAGAGAGCAAGTGAAACCCTTTCAACCCATATCTTAAATTTCTCCTCGATTCATTAAAGAATGGTGAGAAATAATGGACGAGTTAGCATCACTGACCAGCAGGGTGTTTGAAAGTGTGTACAGGCAGGTAGGGGAAATCTTTGCAGCTCTGTTTCAGCATAATTTAACAGCAAGGAGAGGACCCTGAGTGCTTTGAAATCTATGGCTCTGGAAACCCACAGTGGTTTTGCTCTCACATGGAAATGATTTGGCCCTAGAAACACCTGTCATTACCAGCGCTTCCTCAGAAGAGGATGGAGAGGAAGACAGTAGTCCTGAACTCAGTGAATCCCGTGGAAGTTTATTCTCTTGTGAGCACAGGCAAACCCAGGTTTTAAGGAAAAGCAAAGCAAAATTGCAATCTCTGAGGGACAGAGATGAATCATCAGCTACCAGATGGCTAATTCATGGCTGCAATTTCTTAACTTTGACATGTTTAAAGGGACAGCTGATGGAAGTGGATGCCAGGAAACATTCCTATAAAAGTTGACTATGCTGTTAGAAGATATTTTCCAAACCACAAAACCTATTCTAGCACAGAAAAGAGAGTTAGGAAGAATAAGAGGGGTTTTCTATCAGATGTTCTGGAGCTTTATAAGAGAGATACAGTTTGCACAAATCCCCTAACACATTATAAAACTGGAAGGAACAGAAGTGTGTGATGTCCAAGGGCATTATGACACTGCAACCTGTCAAAAACAGTCTGTTGTGCTTGTCAATATCTTTATATTACTTGGAGCTTTAAAGGCCCTGATAATATACAGTGAGCATTATCTGCATGGAAATAGACTAAAAGGAATATTAAATAACGTGACCTGAGTAGAGCTTAAAATTTTAATTAACTGCTACATTGTCCAATCCTTTAATTCCTCTCTCTCCCCTCCCTTATTTAGTTCTTCTGTCTAGTTTCTCACAAAGTCCTTATAGATTTTCAGAGAATACTTTTGTTGGCTTGTGGGTTTTTTGACTGTGGACGTGCAGTCCGAAGAATTTTTTCTTTCTCATGAATTCTGTAGGAAAACAAGATAAACTGGGACATTTTTCTCTCTTTTTAATCTTATGTTTTGCTAACTGAAGCTGTAAGGCTTCAGCTAATCCCCCTGAGGGGTGGGATGACACTGTCCAATCACTATTATGTATATATCTCTATATAAAAGTTAGAATCAAAATAAAGTCTGACACACTTCTGCTCTCTACGGCTTGGTGTGGGTCTGCTCTCTTTACTGCCGCTCGCAGCGACATTTGACTACGGTTTTCAATGTATATTATTGGTAGTGGAGAACAGGTAGTTTTGAGAAGAGAAAGATTGAATTTGCTGCTTCACTCTAGAAGAAGAAATTATGGCTAAAGGTAGTGGAGAACCAAGACAGTGTCCCTAAATAAAGATTTAAATTCTACCTACTCCCACCCTTGCACAGCTAAAGCAGTGCTGTCTGTGGTGAGAGACTCTTTCTGCTCTGCTGAAGAGGCAGTGTCTGGAAGACAGACGGCTGCACAAGTGGTACCAAGAACAGGCTGAGGCAACACCAATTCTGCATCCTACTTGATGTGTCTACTCCTAAATTATATGTGTACCCACACTGAAGAAATAGGACTTGTACAAAAGAGTGTGATCTGACAGGAAGACACGTTTATTAGACTGCACAGGCTTCTCACCGCACTTACGTAAATCCTTGTAAATCCTTTGTCCCTTGCACTTGTGCAATTTTTCGAAGTGCAGTGAGAAGGAGGGAAAGTATATTCAGCCTTTATGATTTGCTATGACAAACACGGGAATTTCTTCCTGTTCAAACATGTTGACATGTGAGAGAACTGTGGGTGTGTGTGTTCAGGTCCCTTCCCATCAGTCACGAAAAGTCTTGGATGTGCACCACTCAGCAGAAATCAGGGGCATCGTGGAAAGCAAAGGCTGTACTATTCCGACTTACCTAAATTTATTGAAAAAGTAGGATAGGAAAAGAGACCTAAATGTAGGTTTTTCTGAATTTTAACAGTGATTTCAGTTAGATTTAAACAGCATTGTGTTTAACTTCTATTCATGGACTAAGCCACAAATCTCAGTAATGCAACAAGAGGCTCAAAGTGATTCTTCTATAGCACTTAGAATCATCTCTGCTTTACCCTCCTACATGAAAGTGCAATTTGTCTTTCAGCATTTGAGTTACCCTTAAGAGCTTGAGTTTTAGACCAAAAAAACCCTTTGCACTTTTCTAACTAGTGGCGTACCGAATGTGACAAAATCACGATCCAAGGATATTCTAAAGACTCTGAAACTAGATGATTATTGAAATGACCCCTGATTTTAAAAAACAATTGTACCTTTGGAGACCTTACCTAAATTTTTTTGAACTTCTGGTGGGAAATAACCGGTGCTACATAGGCCACTGGTAAAAGTATTCAGTACAAATCAAATTGCCTAGGCTCAGCATATGTGTCAAATTAATGTAGTGTAAACATCACTGGGTTTTAGGTCAGAATTTATTTTAGAAGGCAGGCATCTCTCCCATTTTTTATGAAATATGTATTAAAAACAATACATGAGTAAATTACTGTAAGACTAGAATCTTACACACTGAACATATTTACTTGTTGCCTTAATCTAATCACAACTGGGCTAAGAAACCTAAAAAGTATGTCAAAAATCATGTGTGATTTTCTTACAGTTTCTAAAATGTATGTTTTTTCTTAAAGTCAGTTGGCAAATATGCCTTTCTGGAGCATCAAGATACTAAAAGTTTGGAATGGCAAAAATTTATAAGGCAGGGCCTTATGAAGAGGAAGGGCTTCTTGTGTTTGCATCTTTAACCAAGATGACATTTTGCAATTACAAGCACCAACAAATGTACTGTAATGGTCTGGCCAGGGTCACACATATAACATAGAGGGAACGGGAAAAAAAAAACCAAAAAAAAGAGATGGCAGCTGTCAGGTCCTCACCACATTTTGTGAATTTCTTTACTGCTGATGAATCACCTATAGTGTGATCCTACTAAGGCACAGAATTTCTTACCTTAATACAGACAACATTTCTCCATTTTACTACTGGGAACATCATCCTGGAAGCTCTGCCCTGGAAATGGTATTCTCCACTACCAACACAAGCCAGCCTTAACCCCTGTTAAATACAGATTTGCACTCTCCCTTTAGTATTGTGTTCATACTGATTCTTTGTATTTTTTTTACAAAGCTCTACAGAATCCACTGAATTTAAAGTGAAGGTTCTTCTTATGAATCTCTTGTATTCCATTCTAGCACGAGGCCCTTAAATGATCTCATTTGAAGCTAATATTTCCATTAGTTTCAAGTTCATCAATATTCAACAGTCTCACATTTATAGACACAAGCCTACCTAAAAGAACAAAAACCCCAGCTCACAGAATCAGCTCCCCAGTTTGTTACAAGCTGTGATTTATATCCAAATTCTGTGAAGTGTTGTGCAAACAGCGAACCATTCCTGGCTGTATTTCTTTTTCCCTTGTAAACCAGCCTGTGTTTTGGCTTTAATCCCCTGTATAAAATCAAAATGTAATAACAAGCTCTTTGAGCAAAATGTCATTCTGTCTAGTAACTGAAGCTGCAGCACCAAACTGTGCTAACTAGATCACTGACAGTTCAGCACTGTCAATAAATGACAGTATTGGTATGAGTAATGTGTATACTTAAGGCTACATGTAATGGGAATAAAGTGTTCTTCTATTGTCAAAAGCGTATCATTTCAGAATCTTCATAGCAGAAGCTTGCTCGGTAGCTCAGCAGGCTGGCAGACAAGGGAGCCAGCAGATAAAGACCAGCCCAGTGACAGGTATAGCTGTTACATATTTCTGGAACATCATGATCTAACTGCAATCTTCTTAGATAAACAGAGGTGAAAGGGAAAAAGAAAAAAGACCTTTAAAAGGAATTGCCTCAAGCTCACAGGTGGCAGTACCTGTACTGGAGACAGTATAATTCTTGGCCCAATGACAGAGGGTTGATGACAATCATAATGAACAAAGTCTGGTTTTGGTGTCACACCCTCAGCATTACATCCAAGTTAAAAACCAAACAAATACTACCACCTTCTCAAAAAAACCCAGCCAGTTTTCATAAAGTTACTTTTCAAATCATAAAGAGTACCATCAATATATTTATTCAGTCAGTTGACTACTTCTGATAATATCCAAATATCAAGCCTGACAATGTGAACTAAAGCTCTGGAAGTCAGTTTTCTTACACAAGCCCCTCTCTTCTTCCCCCAAGCTGTCGAGGACATTTATAGCTACACAGGGAGCAACATAATATTTCTGCTATACTGTTTGTCCTTTATCCCAGGGGGAGGAAAGCTAAAAGAGACACATCTGGAAGGTGTGACTGACATATTAAGAAAAAAAGGCAGTGAAAGTGCCTAGGGAAAAGTTTAATTTATTAAAACAGCTGTCCTAGTTATGCCTCTTTCATGGCTACTGATGTAGCCTTTATGTTGATCTCCCTCAAGTTCATTGAATAAAGCTTTCTCACTGGGGTGGGTTGACCTTGACTGGCTGTCAAACTTCCACACAGCCACTCTCACAAATCCCCCTCCTCAACAGGGCAAATGTAATCTGGAAGAGCTCATGGACCAAGACAAAGACAAAGAACATTTATCAGTTGCCACCACAGGCAAAACAGGCTCCGCTTGGGGAAAATTAATGTAGCTGATCACCATTTAAAATATAGAGTTGTACAGCAAGAAACGAAGACAAAATATCTTTCGCCCTCCTTCCTGGGCTCAAATTCACTCCTTCATCCCCAATTTCTCTGCCCACTGCTTGAGCAGTGCAGAAGCCATGGGGAATGGAGGTTGTGCTCCATGGGGGTCAGATGAGAGGCAAGAGGTAGAAACTGGTGCACACGAAGTTCCATCTGACCATGAGCAAGAGCTTCTTTATTGGGCAGCGACCTGGAACAGATCACCCAGAGAGGGCGTGGAGTCTCCCTCACTGGAGATATTCCAGAACTATCTGGATGCAATCCTGTGCCATGTGCTCTGGGATCACCCTGCTTGAGCAAATGACCAATCTGGTCCTTTCCAACTTGACCCATTCTGGGATTCTGTGTAATATAGGACATTGTGTCTCCTGTCAGTCTACATACGACATTTGTCTCCCTTACTGCTGATGTCAGGTTTTAGCAAGAAGATACTAAGTGATATAATTGGTAGCTTAAGACCTACACAAGTAGGTCACGTTCAATACTTTTAATCTGTATGCTTTTCCCTCTTTTGTAAAGTCTTAGATATATGCAAATGGTACCAAAATAAGGCTCCTTGTAATATCTTCCTCTAGAATTTCTAAGGCCTTAAACCATAATTTCCTGTTACTTGAGGGCATGAGGAGGTGGCTGGGGGGAAGAGGAGTTTCTCTCTCTCATCAACAGACGAAGTTACAAAGGAAAAATCCAGGTTTGGGACTTGAGCATTGACTATTCTCCTAAGGAATTTAAGCTGAGAGATTTTTAATGTGATTGTACTGGTAACACAAAGGAAATGAAAGCAGAGCAAATTGAGCTAAATTCAGTCCACCACAGAAAAAAACCATTCAGGAATAAAAACACTGGTCATGAGGTACTCCTCTGCCAAATAGTATTTTCTGCTCTCTATTTAGCAACTACCATCCTAACTCCTTAAACCAAGAATCAGTGGGGAAAAAAAAATGAAAAAGGCTTTTTTCTCCTTACTTTAGTGATTCCCTGTGCATTTGTTACTATCTTTTGTTAATCCAGAAGAGAGCATTGGATACAGCACTTTAAAGTCACCACCCTCTAGTGATTGGAAGTCCATTGGAGAAAGAGTAAGGATCTGCAGATACAGCTCATTCTGAAGGAGTGCCATGTTTACTTCTACACACTTGGTCTTCAGAAAGTAATTTGTTGGAATCTACTTTAAGTTTTAAACAAGTCTCATGACATATCAAAGTGTCAGCAGTTCCCTTTCATAAAAGAAAACAAGACAACATGATACCAAAACCAGACTAAGCCTTCTCTATCATCTGGTTATTCTCGAACTTTCTTGGATCAAAAGCCCACATAGCTCTTGTAGGGCTGTAGTTTAATGCACCTCACTGAGCAGTACTTAAATGTAAAAGACTTTTATAGGGTTCAAGCTCCTGTTTCCAGTGTGAAAAAGGGTAAAGTGAGAAAAAAAATAATAATTTTTCACCTAGTGTAATTGTGTGCATTTGGAGGTGGGGAGAGTTCATTTGTATAGTAAGGTTTTAGCTAAAGAAGTACATAGTTTGATTTTGCCATTTATTTTAAGATAGGTAGATTACTTGGGAAATATAACTGTGTGTTTGGACAAGAGATGGGAAGTGCTCTTCACTGCTCTCAATTAGCCCATGACAGTGCTTGAAAAACAAGCAAACTAAAAAGCTGCAAAACCAATGCACAACCTCCTCATACCCCTGAATCACACATTATTTCCCAGTGTAAGAGGAAATCAGAACAAATAAAGAGCTGAACAACTCCAGAGAGATATGTGCATTTGGTTTACCTTTGATAAGTTCAGTCTGGCAGTCAGTTACACAGGACGAACGACAATATACAGGAGATCTAGGACCGAAGAAACGAGACAGAGGTCAGAATGCAGCACTAAGTTACTTAGAGAGATTCAGGAAGCAATACACATGTGGACACAAAATTTCCCAAAAAGGTTATTAAAGAAGAATCATGAACCTGAAATGTTACAATTCACAAGAACCTACACAGAAAAAAAAATTGATTACTGAAGTTGAAGGAGAGTGGAGGGAAATAAGCTAAAAAAATAATCAGAAAGTGCTAACAGTATAAGTTTAAGGAATCTGATATTTCTGCACAAGCAGAGAAATTATGGCTACAGCGTATCACAAGTTTTGGGAAAAGCTGTGAGTGTTTTGCAATGGATATGGGAAGAGAGATGTTGAACGGAAGCTGAAAAGAAGCTTCAGGCAAATGTTTTAAGCACTGAATTCAAAAGGCAAAAGAAAAGAAAAAAGGAAGAGTTGATATTTTGCAATAACAGATTGTGTTTTGAAGAACGGAAATATAGACAATGCTTGTCCAGTTTGTGAGGCAGTCTGATTTTTTTCTGAAGCAATTGGATTTAAAGATGAGATTCCCAAACTAGATTTCATTACTTTTAATAGTTCTTCAACATTGACATATGCAACAAGCAGAAATACAAGCATACTCGCTGAGTAAGCCTCAACTAAAGTGTTGAAGATTGATGTCTTCAGAGACTTTTCTATTTATGTGCTTATATAGTAGCATTTCACCATATAATTTTAATGGTGGTAATTGTTCTACTACACTTGTCTTTAATAATCTTTCTAGAAAGAACTTGATATTATGAAAGAAAAGTAAGGAACATGGTATTAAGTAGCTGCTAGGAAAGAGATACATCCACAATGTTATCTTTAAATGCAAAATTTTTCTCTCTGTCTTAAATGTAAAAGGAATCTTACTCCCTGTGTCTCATGAATCAAATAGAAGGAAAAAAAATCTGGCTTGACACTTGTGTGGGACAGCTTTTTGCCCTACAAATACACCTGAACAATGAATTCAAACAGCTTTTTATCTTATTTCAATCAGAAAGCTGATGTAGACAAAAACCTGCATTTAATAGCATTAGGGCTCAGATATATGCTGACAAAACCCTGAAAATTCAAAAGCAAGAGCATCTTTTAAATTACTTATTTAAATTTGAAAGCTCTGGCTTTTGTGGTTTGCTTTGTTTGTATGCTCCGAGCGTGGCTTTTCTCTTTTGTCCAATTTTAATATATAAATGGTACCTTACACAGTCTCCAAAGGTTGTGAAACCTTTCTAACCTCCCTGGATGGCAGACAGATGAATGATTCACAATAGCTGAATTCATCTTGAGGATTTTTTGAAATGTTTACAGTTTAACTGGCTAACATCAGTTTTGCAACATATGATTAAACAGTCTTCAGGGCTCTCGGGTACATGTATTTTGATAAACTTAACAATTACATAAAATCATTTACTACTACACACAATAGCAGCTTCTATCCTTTGTCTAAATTCTTTCACTTTGTGGATTATAAATCCTGAGACCAACTGTTCCAAAGGCAACATTAAAGTCTTTTAATGCTCATTCAGTTACTAGGCACATGTTCTACACTGATGTGTCTAAATATCATAATGAAATTTTAATTGCAAAGAAAAGAGCATTTCTAAAATGAAATAATGTTTTTCATTTCTACAACACCCAGGGGCAATAATTCACTTATAGACTAATGACCTGTAAAATTCTGCTTGTTGACTGTTAACTGCAAAATTCAAGCAGTGTGTAAGAACATGAAATGCTTCCTGTAGAATACCGGCTCTAGAATCATAGAATGGCCTGGATTGGAAGGGACCTTAGAGTTAACCCGGTTCCAACTCTGTGCCATGGTCAAGGACATTTCCACCAGACCAGGTTTTTTTTAGAGCTCCATCCAATCTGTCTCTGAACACTTCCAGGTGAGTGCCATCCCCAGATTCTCTGGGCAACCTGTTTCACTACCTCACCACCCTCATAGTAGAAAAGTTCTGCCATATATATAACCTAAATTCTTCCTCTTTCAGTTTGAGCCCATTATTCCTTGCCCTGTCACTACAGTGCCTGAGGAAGTTCCCTCTGGTTTTCATGCAGGCTCCCTTCAGATACTGCAAAGTTTTTGTGATGTCTTTACCCGACCTTCTCCAACTCTGGAGGTTGAAGTCAGCTTATCTATTTCTCCATTCTTAGTAGGTCAGTATATGTTCCTCATCTTACTTCTTGGTTTTACCCTGACATTAAAAGTAGTAGTAGATACTGAAACTTGCATTCAGCACCTCTCCTCACTGCCTACAGCAAGCTGCAGACATTGCGCCTGAGATAAACTTTGTGAACGTGTGTGCTGCTTCAGGACTTGTGTGAACAGAAAAACAGAAGATAATTTTTCTAGCTCTGAAAAATTCACAATCTTGCTTGCAAAGATAAAAGGTGCATACACATTTAGGGAATACCTACAAGATTTTAAGTGCATCATGTTCAGACAACTTGCTGGTATGGGAAAATATAAATACCTTGTCATCTCAGATTGTGTCCATATGCACTATCACTGTTATGCATGATGTATATACTCATCAGTTGACCTCCCTCTGTTATGTTCTTAAAAGTCATAAATGCAGGGAAGTTTCTCCATGGAAGGGGGCAAAAGCACAGCTTGTGTTAGGGCAAAATTTTTCATAAATTATTCACTCATTAAAGGACAGAATATCACTTGGGGATATGAGAAATGTAGCGGTGAGTCAATTCAGAATGAAAGTGCTAATAGACAAATTATGGATTTCCCACACCACCACCACACTAGCAGGGAATAACATCTCAGGTCCAAGATCAGGGGTCAGCCTGGATACAGAATCTGCAGCTCCTAAAGTTCACAGAAGGGTCAAAGCCTGGGAGAATAGGAACTCTGCTTTCAACTGGCCAGGGAAATGTGATCCTTACTCGAATAGAGCTACATGGTAGATTAGAGATTGCAAACTAAGAATTTGCCTTTCACATGTATTTGTACAGATGTATTTTCTACACATGCAGTTTCACAAGTCCATTAAACAAACTTTGAGCGCCCTCTGGCAGCCCTGAGGGCTAGCTCGATGGCCAGAGGCGTACGCCCTTCCCTGGGTGTGGTCAAGGGTGGCTGGTCACTGCTTCAGGAGCTGGAGGGCAAGCAGGAGCTCACGCAGGGCCCGCTGTGCCCACCGATGTTAAGGGAGCAGGAGGAGATAAAAGAGGCAGGAGGGCTCTTCCGAGAGAGAAGGTTTATTCTGGGGAGCGGTGGCTCAGGAGCAGAGCAGGAACAAAGGCTGGGCGTTACAGTGTATTTTATATAGGGGAGAAGGGGAGGGGATACATTAAAAAAAAACCAATTGGGACAAACCAAGAGGGCGGTGCAAGAGTGGGGTGACATACAAGTAACCAATCATAACAATGAAGGGCGGGGAGGTATAACAGGGAGCCAGTCATGCACCGAACAGCAATGAACTTTCTGCAACACGGCCATATTGGGGAGGACTGGGGAGGAGAGAACAGTAACCAATTGAGACACGGGGATTAACATAATCTACATACTGGGAGAAGGGGATCTTGGGAGGAACACAGTTTCTTACCTTACTTAGAAGGAGAAGGAGATGCTTCGAGGTCTGCCCAGCGGACTCTCTTTGGGAAAACTGCCTGAGCCTGCTCAGGCAGCGCGGATATTCTTTGAATCACCTCAACATACCTTAAAGACACATACTTTTTTTTCTGAATAAAGAAAAATCCCTGGATATATAGCATAACAATGCCACACGATTTTTATTTTTTAATTTTTTCTTTTTTTTACATTTAGAATTGCAAAGTATGTATCTAAGCCATGGTGTCCTATTGGACATTTCAATTTTGTTAATCACCTTCAAATACCAACACTGTAAACTATAACTGCAAAGGCAGCTCATCCAGTGAGTTCCAAAAGAGCAACAAAAAAAAAAGAAACCCTCAACCTCCCTCCTCTAAACCACAAACAAGAAAATTATTACTAAAACACAGAAACTAAACTGAGACAGCCTAATTTCCCATGTTGAAAGTGCAGGAAATAAGGCTTTCTAATAATGGGTCTATCAAGTTATTGATTAAATCTATAAACAGGATCTAACACACTTGAATATATAACTAAAAACATAGATCTTGTTTTTCTGGGTGGAAAGTTTGCTTTTCTAGAGCATGACTAGCAAGTTAAATGACAAGTAGAGATTCTTAAATTCAAATACTTTGGAATTATCCTTAGTGCTTTTTTTTTTCTTTCATTTTGGAACATATTATGGAAAAAATAGTTAGTTTGAGAGTTCTCCTTAGTTCCACTACTTGTGCGTGCATAATCCTTTCGACACTTGGCCTGTCTACGTGCCCACTAAATATCACAAGACTGACCTGATGTTATGGAAATTTTACATGCCAGCCACCATAACAGGATTACACTCTAGGATCCCACTGAGTCAGGAAGGCAAGAAGAGGTTTTTTTATAAAGTTCACTTTATTAATAGTGATACGGCTTGAGCAGTATGCCTCCAAAGAGGGAACCCGAACAAAGAAATCCCTGCATAGTTGCACTGCTACAATCCAAGTTTCCTGTCTCTAAAACAATAGTTTGGATCAATAGTTGTATTAAGATCTGGGGTCTTGCACCTTAAGAGTTTGATTTGTTTGTTTTTTCATCGGGGAAAATGAATTTTCCTGCAAGATAAAGTGTTTCTCTGTCCTGTTTTGCCCCCTCTTATGCTGGTTTGAATGGGTTCTGAGGTTATCTTTTCAGCAGCTGCAATATGGCTGTTTTAGTTCATGTATCATAATCTATAGGCTTTGTCTGCTCATGCAAACTACTATTGCTAAGTCTTAATTATATAATGGCCCTCTTCAGAACAGTCCTACCTTTGTTTTTATTAACATTCATGTTATTTATTATATGGGAGCAGAATATTTGTAGCCTCTAAAATGTAAGCACAGTTGAGTACAGCAAGTGTTACAATGTTAAATACAAACAGTATGACAAAGATTATTATAAAAATCAATAACCCATAAAGAATTCATTTTGCCCAGGCTCTTAAATCTGATATCCAGGAGGTGAGCCAAGACCATACTTCTTGTAAGTCTGTTGAAGTATTATCCAGTTGTATTTTATGCATTAATTTTACTTGCTACCACAACTTCCAGACATCAGCTGAAATCCTCCCACTTTGCTCAACAAACAGGCAGCGACTTGTATTAATATTTGTACACACTCCCTCTTGTGAGGCTAAGAAAGTGTCTGCTGACACTCTATTTTTCAGTGAAATTTCAGAGGGTTGTGAAACCTTGTTTGGAATGTCACAATTGCATCAGCAGTATTACTGCCTAAAATTTCTAATGCCACTGAAATGCTAACTAAGGCCTTTTCTAATTCACTCACCCCCAATCAGATAAAAAAAAAACATGAGGAGTGGAACATGATTGGACCTTCTACTAACGAATTACTACATTTGGTCCTATGAACAAACGTTTGTACCGTGATCATTATACCACAGCTAAATTTGAGAACAAAAATATTAGGGGTTGAGGCTCCTAAGACACAAATTCCTGACAAATCTCCTGGTAATTTTTTGTGAGCTCTCTTGCCACATATCCCAGCTCACCCTTTGCCCTCAGGTACAGGCCAAGGTGCGTGGAAAAGTCTTCAACTATTCCTGTTATTTACATGCCCATTGTTTGGTTACAATCATCAAGGTTGCTCACAGGAGTAGCATTACTATAGGAGCAAAAGTTGAGTGCAGCAGGTGTAATGTTTTACACGCTGCATAATTGTTCTTTGCTTCTAGGACTGCTACCTCCCACTGTTGTGAGTGCATGTGGTCTTGGTGGAAAGTAATATCTGAACATGATGTAGTCCACGAGATGTTATTCGGTACAGGGATCCCTAACAGAGGGGTGCTCAATGCTGAGTGGCTTGGAAGGAAAGGACATATCCAACAGTGAGTTTTCTTAGTAATTTGGACTATGGTTTTTGATCAGTTGAAATAAAAATTTTCCTTCCTTGTAACAAAGCTATATGAATTTAGATACTATCTCATGTAAAAAAGCATGGCAAAGATTACTAACTTTATGTGTAAGTTTCTCATAATTTCCTCAGGCACTTGGAAACCTCACACCCAAGCAGGTCTGAAAAAAAATAAAACGTATTTAAGTTTTTAAAGCAGTGACCATGTTGGATTCTTCCTACACTCGTTGTTCATCCACTGAATGACTCTTTGACAATCACTTAACATGCAAGTGATGGATCCAAGCTTCCTGTCCTCTAACTTTTACAGCAAAGTAAGAATTTAATAAGACTGTCTCCAGCCACTCCCACATTCCAATTTAGATTTATGGGAAAACACTTTTAATAAAATTTTATCTC
Organism: Melanocharis versteri; assembly: GCA_013397845.1. Taxonomy (NCBI): domain Eukaryota; kingdom Metazoa; phylum Chordata; class Aves; order Passeriformes; family Melanocharitidae; genus Melanocharis; species Melanocharis versteri. The sequence continues at coordinate 299,886 of VZTG01007057.1, forward strand.
CAGGCTGCAAATCATGTGCCTGTATCTCCAGAGACGTGGGTTAGTACCACTAATCATGATCCCTTTTAATTTTGAAACTTTCCTGTAAGTTTAGGACATAGTGTGTCAAATGCTCATCTGCATTCAAGAAGCTGTTTTGGGCTGGGATCTAAGTTCCCAGTAGAGACAGATGTCTCCCAAAAAGAACTTCACCAAACAATAGTCCAAGGTATTGCCTTGGGACATTTCAAATGTCCCATAAGGTTAAATTTAATGCTTCACTTTAACCCTGTATATGTGCAAATTTTTAGCTGTTCTCTCCTTAATAATTAATTCATCCTTTCTACCAGTCCAGATGCTTGAGGGTGATAAGGGTCTACAATCTTTTAAATTCCTAACCTTTTATAAAATAAATTGATTGTTCCTGCTGTGAAACTTAACCTTCTTCTGATCCAGATCCTTGTATTCCATACCCAGGAATAATTTCTTTAGGGAGAGCTTTTATTACTCTTCCAGTGTCTGCTTTTCTTATTGGGAAAGTCTCCACCCATACTGATAACTGGTCTCCTATAACTAGCAAATATTTATATCCACGTATTATGGACATAACAGCATTGTTTACATGCAGTCTTCAGAATGGGAAAAAAAGGTTGATTTCCATAGGCTTTATATTTGAGAATTTCTTACAGATAGAGACTTCAATAATTATTTTAGTGACGGCATAGACACTCAGTGCCACCCATACTTAGCACTTGATTAGCCACTGCTACCAGTCCTCCATGAGCTTTACCATGGAACCACTTGGTTACAGTACTTTTTTCAGTAAGACAGGTTTTCCCTCCCATTTTCCATATTGTCTTCATCTTCTACTGTTTCCCATTTTCTCCAATGTTCTTTGCTTGCGATGTTTGATCGATATAGTTTATATTTTTCTTGTACGGTCAGCACTGGACCTCAAGTTCTTGTCTAAAGCAATTGCCATGATCTTTACCACAAGTTGGCAAGATAGAGGTTTTGCTGCTATATCAACTAAGGCATTCCCTTTCCAAATTACAGCACCCCTTGTATGGGGTGGACAGTAAACCACAGCAGTCTCTTCGAGGCGTTGGAAACTGTTTCATCATTTCTCAGTAAATTGCGGGGAGCTACTGGTCTCAAAGGAGTGACTGGATGGGGTCTTACTACTCAATATATGTTGACAATTTCCTCAAACTCTACAAGGATTTTTCACCTCTCCTGTTAATTGGTATGTATTACAGTGCCCAGTACATTTGAGGTCTGGAAAAACAGACATCTTCTGTGACAAATACCTGCAGTCTCCATATTGAGGCTTAAGTCCATTTTTTGTGGCTATAGTGTAAGACAAATGCATTTCTAATTTGTTACTTGTTTGAATCATCTAAATAGTTTACCAGCTGCAAGTGCTGACATTTCCTTAGGGGGTAATTATTTAAGGATTAGTACTTTCAGTATTCATCCAACTTCACTGTCCACAACCAGTCTACATCTCTATTAGAGCACATTTTTCATCTCTTGCCTCCTTTTAGTTTAAATTTAAGTGCCTTAGCTTGTATTTCTCTTTGCTTCTTTGTTATCTTCTCAGTTGGCACTACCAACTCTTCTCAATTTATGACAAGCTGTGAATGTCATTAACACTGTATCCCCCTCCCACTTCCAGAGTAATAACGATGATGATATGCAAATGACTAATTCTATCCTACTGAAGTAAATAAGTCTTAACTCTCATTTACATAACTTGGAAGAAAGCCCCTGAAGAACACTTGTTAAGTTTTTCCACTTTGATACAGGCACTTGAACCCACTATTTACTTTTTCAGACCGTTCTAACAAACATCACCATTCTAGAATAACTTGTGTTAAAGCTTAAGAGGATGATCCCTCCACTGTCCCAAATGGATTCATTAAAAAAATTCAAATTAAATGGAAACACATTTCTTCTAGATATTCAAATAGTATGCTGATATTTATGGAAGTTCAATTTACAAATGCAATTATTTACTGTACATGTACACATCAATGATGCTAGATGTTAAGGACACTTCAGCTCCATCAACATATCTATGAAAATACAATTTATTATATCTGCTGTGGAAATTTCTGCACTTTGTTGTTTGTTCAGGGAATACGACAGTTTGGTGTGTTTGGCTGGGGGTTTTGTTTTGTTGTTTGTGGGTTTTTTTTTAAAGCAAAGTCCATTCTTTATAAGTCTATGACCATTACTTTACAGCAAAATAAAAGGTTTACAGTGGCACAGAGAAACCACTATTTATGCATCAAACATCATGCGAGAAGGGGAGAATTCACCCATGCTCATGTCATTGTGGGATCTATCCACCATAATTTACAGACAAGAAGCACCCTAACCTAAGCAGCATCAGCAGCTCCAGTTTTGACATGCTGCCAAATCTCAGGCAAGTCACAGCTTCTGATGCCCACAACAGGCTAGGAATCACCTGCCTGACAATACCTTAACTCACACCTAGAGATCTGTGGTGCAGTCCTACAGGGTTTATAGGCAGTAAGAGAAACAGGAGTATCATGGGCATGACTCACATCTTTTCAGATGAAGATACTAAAAGAGGCTGAGATGAGCCACCCCTTGAAGGCCTGTTCACTGACCACAACAGGGACCCATCATAGCTCACACAGACTGAGACATCCTTCATATTTTACAGCCAGAGAGGTCAGAACAAATCCTTCCCTCCACCTTCCCAGAAGTTAAATTGCTAGAAGGAGCTACGACTTAATCTGAGACTTGGCAGCATGGCACTGAAGCTTCAGCCTCTTTTTCTAACTTTAAGTCAACTACCTATCTCTATCTGCCAGACCTCACTGTGATGCAGATGTGAATTAATTGTTTCAGTTAGTTTACCCGATCTGAAATCAAGGCAAATTGCACAGAATTTTCTTGGCTTGCCCAGCACAATTAAAGATATAGGGTAGAATTTTTATAATCTGAACATATATATGTACCACTTGTGGGGAAAAAAAAAAATCATACTACTGCACTCACAGGCACAACATGAAAACTGTCCATAATTTTTACCTCTCTGAAAATGAGTGCTTCATCAAAAACATGAGGTAAGAGAGGACAAGAAATGTATGTAGATTTGTGGATAACAAATATTTTAATCATCCTGATAGTCAAGAAAATGAGTATTAGATGAATTCAGATATTTAAGTAAATTTTGGAGTAAGAAGTGTTTGCCATGTCTAGTTCTCCAATAGAACATTTTACTGAAATATATTTTTATTATTTAAATTTTTGTGTTCTATTTCTACTTGCACATCATTTTATTCAGACCTTTTGTTTACATCTCACCTTCTCTTTTAGAAGAAAAGCACACCCTAGGTCTCTAGATAACAAAGAAAGCAAGAAGAGAATTGGGTTATTTTCCTTTCTTAGCTCATTGAACCCAGACAAACTATATCTTGTTTGGTTTCCCCCCCCCCAATCTTGATATTCTGAAGAACTAGATAAATACTCATTTTGGAACACGAGTCTTGCATATTACATATTCTAAATTACAGTATCTATTGATGAATTCCCTTCATACAGGATTTTTATTTTCCAGATTCTGACTCATCATAAGCTTCTGATGTTTCAGTTAGTCAAAGCTTCTTGTGGTACCTTCAAGAGATCTGCCATTCATTATGATAAATTGCACAGATCTTGTACTGTAGATTTGTCTGTGCCTCTGCTGTCACAGAGCAGGACCCAGGATAAGCAGACAATTGTCCAGAATGGGAAAGAAACCCCGCAGCCTGCTCGTCTAAAGGCTGTGCAGTCAGAACTGCTCATTTCTCTACCCTAAAGTTGCTTTGCCCATTTCTAGCTTCACTCATCCCTCTTCCCCTTTTTCCCCACTTACAGTGACATCTCCACTAACCCCTTCCTGCTTTATTTTCAATGCACAGCCTCCAGAATTCCAGCTGTCCGTGTCTCACAGTTTCTTCCTAGACATCTGTCTCTTCTTCCTTGTGCCCCAGAGGCCCTGTCACACCTCCTTCCTGTTCCCAGAATTTATTTTCTTGTTTTTATAAAAGAAGGCTTTGTCCTATCCTTGAGACGTATCAGCATTGACTGCACTATCAAGAAGTAATTAGTCAACACCATCTCTGAGACCAAGGTTAAGATAATGCCACCTATCTTTAAATAAACACAGTAATATTTGTTCAGAACAGCAGCATGGAAGAGAGTGTCAGAAGCACTGTTTTCCAAGAAACACATGCCTCTCTTACCTGTTGCAAAAATCCACAGACCTATATTCCAAACTCAGGACAGCCCCAAACATTCTAGAATCATCCACATTTTCCATTGGGGGTACAGTCATCAAAGGCCTGGGACAGCCAACATTAGATATCAGAGGTGATCATGGCTTAGCTACTCTAGAATTTTATTCTCTGTGGCTATTCCCCACCCCCCAACCTACTCTGAATACAGTCACTAGAAAGCCCAACACAGACAATAGCTTGGAATTAAGAAAGGAAAGAAAGAAGGAAAATAATAAGGCAAGAAGCTGTGCTTCTGCAGCATCTGTACTTAACATAATAGTATTGAAATATTCTGTGCCTGCACCTCCGTGCAATAATCACTAGATAATCCCTGTTACCATCCACAGGAGTCGTGCTTCTGCAGAGCTGAAATCACAGAAACAGGAAGATGAAAATGATTCATTCTGACAAAAAAAAAAAAAAANAATGAATAATAAAAAAAAAAAAAAAAAAAAAAGAAAAAAAAGAAAAAAAAGTTTATTCTACCCAGAAGGAAAGCAAACCTCTTCTTCCAGTGCATTTACAAAATTATTTTCTGAGAGAAAATAAAGAAGTAGCTTACTTTGTCATAAGTATATTACTCCACCTCCATCTCAGATGATAAACATAATCTACATAAGAGAGATAAGTGGATAACATATCCAGATTGTTATATGTTGTATTATCACCTTTATTGAATAGATATGGTCAATAGTAGCACTGTTAATTGTTGTTTTTCTGCTATGAAAAACAACAAAAACTACAAGGACAAACTACTGCTGCCAAGAGTAGGTGTTCAGCTCCACTGACTCCAGGCAAGCTGAACCTGCTGATGCCAGCAAGGACTGTGACCCCAAGTCACACTTCCTTCAGAAGAGTGAGGGTGCAGGATACAGGACATGCTGCAGACTTCTATTTCTGTAAGGGCTTTAGCACAATCTGCATGCAGGGTGTGAAATGCAGCAAAATTGTAGCATACTGAAAGGCTGACAATGTCCTTTTGCTAACCTACATCTTCAAAGCAATATTCTTTCATCAGCTTATCCTTCTTCTGGCCCTCTGCTTGAGGTCTTTGTCCTCTTCCCCTCCTCTCTACTGTGCATTAGAATTGAGCTCTGTAGCTAAGCAGTCTTCTCCAGAAGCCAACTGTACAGGCTAATTTTATATTCTGAAAATCCACTCTCCAGTGAAGTGTGCTTTGAGGTAAATTTGCGGTCCTTTTACGTAGTTTTGCTCCTACAGGTCTTTTACTGTTTCCACTACTTCCTTCTCTACCCAATATTTTATTAAGTTCCTGGCAAGTGTGGAGGCTATTCCTGTTCCTTTAACTCTTTATTCTGGAAATAAAAAAATCCTACCTTAGAACTGACAGTGGAAAGAGGCAATGATATGTAGGCCTTGGAGCAGGCAAAAAGAGAATGTCACCAATCTAAACCCCATTAAAATTACAGTAATAAAAATCCCACATGCAAGTACTGCTGCTAAGGCTGTTGCACTGTGGCTTCAAATATTTAAATTTCCCCCAAGTTATATACTTTTATTTAAGACTAGAATTATTAGAATTATTCTAGAAGCCTTGCTAGCATTATGCAGATGACCACAGATTTCATTCATGCATGTAAAGAGTTTTACAGTGCTTGGATTACCCTTATCCCAGATCTTAATGTTGTAGTTCATTGGCTTTTCAGGAGAGCTGTTCTTCACTGCTGGACCTCTCTTTGAACATTATTCTGAGTGTGGATCAAGGGGGACAGTTTCTCACTTTCCCTTCCTTTTGTCTTTTTCAATGACTACATTTTCCTTTTTCTTCCCTTCTTTTGCAGAGGCACAGCTCCTATTCATTTCTCCTCAGACCTCCACACTCCTCTCTACCAACTCTCAGGTTCCCTACTCAACAGGAAGCTGCACTCTGGTGAAAAGCATCCGTTTATGACAGCCGAGTGCCGTGGGAATGCAGAACAGAGGATGAAGCATTGCAGGTGCCTACCTTAGACTGCACATCTATCCTTGTTAGCTACTGCTTTTTTACCTCCACTACATAGAAGACTAGATCAGCAACAGAGCACAGAAAGATGCTGCTTTTAAGGGATCACCTGCTGTCTCACCTACAGATATAGCTGCAGGTTTTCAGCAGACACGATGATTCTGCAGCTTTCTTCACCTCTGTCTTTGCCTTTGCCCTCCATGAAAAAGCAATGGGCGACGTTATAATGATAAAGTGCATAGATGCCCTTCTCATCTCCCCTTAAGGAGCCTTAGAAAAAGATGCCAGGAACAGTTCAGATGCACACTGAATCCTCATGTGGCACCAAGGACAGAACACTTCAAAGCAGAAAACCCTCAGAAGCACAGTGCTCCTATATAACCCTAGTGCCTTGCCTGAAAAGTCCCCGGAGTCAGGAATGTTCTTTGGCTGGGTACTGTTTTCAGCTTTAGATCCTATGAGCATCCGTGATGCTCACTCAGTGAGTAATGAGGTACACTCACTTCTATTAACCCTGCTAGACATCCTGGTGTTCCCATCCAGAGACTGGAAAGGATGCAGTAGACGTCAAACCTATTTTAAGTTTTATGTGCAATTTGTCAAAGAAAAATTAATTTAGGAAGGATTAGAATTTAAGGGTTTATACCACAAAGTGGCCTTTCCTCTGCTTGGCAATTCCCGCCAACTACACAGTTACCAGTACAAACATGCACTACAGCAGCCTGTGCTGAAACACAAAAGCTGGGCAGCAACCACTACTTTCCCCAATACAAAAGCCTCTGCAAATGAACTCTGAAAAGAGCCAACACAGGTACATAAAGAAGCTGGAGACCGATAATGAGCAGAGCAGTAGAGTGAGAGAACAAAAAGCCAGCTTCTCACCTCATCACCTTTCAGAGCACCACTCCAGCCACACAGCTTAAAGACAATCCAGCGCAGAGCTATGATTATGCCTGCACAACACAGAAACGGCCTTCAAGCCCTACATGTTTCAGATATACTCCTTTAGCACAGTGCCCTTGAAAGGCTTGCACAGACTGTTGGGGGTTTTTTTCCAACTAGATTTTTCAGAGGTTTATATAAAATACCTGCTAAACCTTCAGTAAAATTGTCAGACAAGCAGGAAGAGACTTAAATCTCTTAGAATTAGCTGTCAAAGTTAATTGGATAGTTAGAGAAAATGATTTACTTGAAGCAGGTTACTTAGGTTCCTCCTTGTCTTGAACTGATTATCTTCCTTGTCTGTAGGGAGATCTAAGGGAAGTTTGGAACAACTTGGAGCAGGCATCTATTTTTCAGATAACTGCGTTATTTGCCTCAAAAAGTAAATTGTATTATCATGTAACTGTCAATATTGCAGGCACATTTTGACTCCACTTGCAGTACAAGAGAGCTATAAAAGCCTGGCTGCTCTTCCAAACCAAACATGAAATACTGGATCTGAGAGTTCACCTTTCCTAATGTGATTTGACTTCCTTAAAAGAAGGCTAGAGCTCTGTTTTATACTACAATAGAATCCAGAGATGGGGCAACTGGAAGAGTAGGATTGCATAAAACACCACACATCACACCTGACACTAAGCATTATTTTCTGTCTTATTTTGCACAGTTTACCAGAGGAAAACAACATGGGAAAACCTGTCCACCACTTCTCTTCAAGAATGTGGCAAGTCTGCTGCTGTGCAGAAAATGTCATCATGCTTTTACAGTTATGCAGCATCTGACAAAGATAATTTACAAGTGCTTCAAAGAAAAAAACAGATAAACCCCAAAAAATCCAGCCAGCCAACCAACAAAACCCATCCACCCACCCACCCACATACACACAAAACCCAAAGAAAAACAAAAATCTTTGTTTCATGATTTCTAGTAAGTGATGAAACTAGAAAAAAGTCACAAAGCTGGTCGTCAGTTTGTATTCCACAGTATTTAGTAAAGCATAAACTTCAGGTCATAATTGTCTCCTCCCTGACAGTGCTAAACAGGTACTTTTTCTACCATCTGTTCACCTCTTGTCAGAAAACTTAGAGAAGAGTACTTGATGCTTCCACCTTCCTGTCAAATTTGTTTGGAATTTGCTAGCTCAGTCAAAAGTATCTCAAGACTGATTCACAGCCAGAAAGACAGACCGTTTGATTAGAGACTTCTTTTCTCAAGGAAACCAGGCTAAAAAATTAAAGTTGTTTAAGATGAGAGGAGCATTATTGATGCTTGAAGCTTTAAAGCTGATGATGTTCAAAAGCTTGAGAGGCTCTTGTCCATCTGACAGGACTTTACAACCTGTTAATTCTTTTCACAGGAAGACCTACTATTCAAAATTTATCTTGTTAATGCAAGTTCAGTACTTCAGATCACTACATTTAAAAGAAAACAGACACCATAGAGACAAAATAGGAGATTCTATAAAGTAATTCTAACAATACACATTTTATACAAACGAAGTGTGGGCTTCAAGATTGAAATTCAAAATTTTCCTATTTTATTCTGTGCTAAATCTCTAGTATTTACACAATCTGTAATGGAATCATTGCTCCTCTGGTACTTCTTAAAGCAAAAATTTCTGCTATTACACAAGCAACCCAGAAAGCCCCTTTTCAAAACAGGGAATTTCAGACACATCCTGTGTGTAAACAAGGTTAAAAACATGAAGTATAAAACCTCAGGAGTCTAAAAGTAAATCTGAACCCCCAGTAAATTTGTTATTTTTAAATTCTTGGGGATTTTATTTTACCGTGATCTTTGAGGCTTTAAACAGAAATAGATTTATATATATATTTGTATATATACCTATATAAAGGTTTTAGAGTAGTAATCTTGAGTATTGTCAATAATCCCATTCCAGTCAAGCATCCTTTTGATGCTCAAAGGTCTAGGAGCAGTCCCTGTAAGTAAAGGCTGAAGGAGTTAAGCCTTCTCTCCCTGGAGAAGAAAAAGCTGAGGCAGAAGAAAAACCTCATCACAGTATTTCAGTACTTAAAAGGCAGCTACAAAAAGGACAGAGGCTTTCTCTTCACAGGGACCTACAAGGACAAACAAGGGACAACAAATAGAAGAAGAAGTTTGATTTCAGAATAGGAGAGAAATTTATTTTTACAGAAATAAAATCAGTCACTGGAATAACCGCCCCCAGGATAAAGTAGAGTCTCATCACTGTATGTTTTCAAGATGTGACTGGACAAAGTGCTAGATAATTTAATCTAGGCTTCCTTTCCCACAGAAATTTGGTCTAGAGGATCCTTTGAAGTCCCTTCCACTCTGAGATAATCTAGGATCCCAGTAGGTGAATGAAACTATTCCAATTGTTTCTGTGAACGTCAAGGCCCCTTATTAAGAGAGTCTTGGCTGTTCAACCAGTAAAAACACAGTATATTTAATTTAATATGCTATTCAATGGGAATTTTTATAACACACCCACACCTGGGTATATGTACACATACTCACATGTGTGTTGTATAGCTACAATTAGTACCAGTTTTACTTCACTGCACATACAACAAAAGGTTACTAATATTTAGCTTCATTCACTACTTTGCCTTGACTAAGCAGGCATAATTCCCTTAAATCTCACTGAAAAGATGTAGAATTTCAAAAGCTGTTGAACAGAGTCTGCAGAGTGCAGTTTCTTTGATTAGAGCACAACAGAGGATGGTTTGCAATTCCTATATGGAAGCATTTTGTGTATTGTCAGAACCTCATGATGACATTTCCCCAGCTGTGATCTTTATTTCAGTTAAGTTTCAGATATACATTACCTGCTCTTTCTCTAGTATTTAACCTGTCTTTTGTGGTTGCAGCTACACGATAATTGCAGAAATTTCTTGCAAGAAGGATATTTAAAGTGGCAGATAGCAGAAATGCAGAAGGGAGGCATCACAGAAATGGAACCACTAAAAATGGAAGCCAAAGGGAACAGAAGTGAAGAGGGTGCTGCCAGACAGGGTTCCATTATTAGAAAATATCAGCTTTCTTATAAAAATAGTTCTCTTGCTGCCTTATCCACCTACCCCTCCGTGCTCCCTCCCTACTTCCAGCAGCTCTGGTTATGCAGTTTCCTCTTCTGCATATAAGTTGCCCAAAGCAAACTAATTGTTGCAGTTCATACACATAAAGGGAGAAAGCAGAATATTTTTGGATTATCCAGGTTTTCATTGCAGACATTTTCTCCCTTAAGCACTTTTCAAAAATCTCCTTAGCATGCTGGACTTTTTAATGGTATCACCTCGAGCTCACCATTCAATTCTGTAAAATGAAGCATTCTGAAGAATGCTTTTATTGCACTTTTTTTTTTTAATCCAAAAGTCAACTTCTGTAGAAGCTACTCCCACAAACAGTGTTCTGCATCAAACTCCGGAGAAAAAGTAACTCTATAAGACACTTATGGAAGGACTGCAAGGTTTGTGTTCTCAAGGAAGGCAAAGAAAAAAACAAAACAAACAAACAAACCCCCATTACCTTGCTTTTCAATTTATACATGAATAGGAGATACTAGGTATTAGATCACAAAGACAGCTGTCTATTGGACCAGCACCCAGACATACAGGGTTTCAAACAAAACCATCTTAGAGGGGATTTTCTGACTTTTCTATGACATAAATATTTCTGTTCAGATCTGTCATCTAAATGATTAATTCATTACAACTCTAAAGAAGAGAATGAAGAGTTGAGTTTCATGCTGGTTGTGGCTGGGATAGATTTAATTTCCATCACAGTATCTAGTAGGGGGCTGTGTTTTAGTTTTGTGCTGAAAAGTGGGGGTTTTTTTATTATTGCTGAACAGTGCTTACACAGAGTCAAGGCCTTTCTGCTTCTCAGACTATTCCGCCAGGGAAGGGGCTGGGAGTGCACAAGGAACTGGGAAGAGACACAGCTGGGACAGCTGACCCCAGGTGATCAAAGGGATATTCCATAACATATAGTGCCACACTCAGCATACAAAGCTGCGGAAAGAAGAACAATGAAGGTGGAACACTCAGAGTGATGACATTTGTCTTCCCAAGTCACCATTACCTGTAATGGAGCCCTGCTCTCATGGGGATGGTCGAACACCTACCTACCCACGGGAAGTAGTGAATGAACTCCTTGTTTTGGTTTGCTTTCATGTGCAGTTTTCACTTTTCCTATTAAACTGTCTTGATGTCAAAGTCTTCCCACTTTTACACTCCCAATGCAGGGGGGTGAGCAAGTGTCTTTGGTGGGGCTTGGTTGCCAGCTGGGGATAAATGAAAAGAGATAGAAAAGAAAACCAAACAAGAGTGAACAGAACACTGTTGAAACATTCCTTTGTCAAAATAGTTGATATTTTGCTGTAAATATTAGGAAGTATTATGACAATTTAACAGATAAACACACCAGCCAACAAGAGTGGAGCTCTTGCAGAGCTGGTAAAGGTAGTTTGCAAATGGTTCCAGTTGCGTAGAGAAGTGTCCCTTGACCATACTTTGCATGTCTAAGGTGGGAGCAGAATTGTTCACACTGGGGATAGATGTTGGCTGACTAAGGTGAGGAACAAGAGATAATCAGTCACTCCTGACAGCCTTGGAACATTACTTACATTAATCATAGCCTGAGTGGAATGGTGCCATTGGTACCAGACTTTTGAAAAACTGCAGTGGTTACCAACTCAGATTATGGCTTGGATGAAAACTGAATACTTACTAAAGAAAATCACTTTGAACTCTATTAACAGCAGTCTTAGGTTAGGCCCTTCAAGCTCTCCTGGATGGCAGGAGGCTGTGCCAGCAGCTCCCTTGGGAGTGTGACACTTCTCAGAGGTCACCAGCTCTCAAGCCTGCAATACTTGGAGGAAAATCACCAAAAGCTGACAATAAGGCCTGGGCCAATACGCCCCAGTCCTCTAGGCTCAACCCTTTGTCCACTGAGAAATGCAAAGGCATTCAATGTGAGTATTTCACTGAAGTCAAGCAGAATTTTTGACAGATACCTTCATACATTTATACTATATCTATATATGTATGCATGTGTGTGTGAATTGATCCCTACACTCTCTTGGAAGAATAGTATGAATATTGCTGTTTCAAAGCTACAGTGACTTAATTATAATATACCCTATTGAGTAATTTTCTAAGCATTCAATTCATCAATGATTAAGTGCTGGTTAAGTCCTTTAGACATAACTGTTGACCAGGTCTGGGACTGAGTCCAGCAACATCTAGATTCTGTCAAAAGTTCAGAAAGCAAGGGGTGGTGGGTGTGTCAGCTCTGAACCTCAGGACTCAGTGGGAAGGCTTCACTTATACTTTGTATCCCCATTCTCCATACAAATCATTCTAAAGTGAATTTGAGCCAATTTCCCTTTGCATGTTTCCTCTATGCCAGTAAAACAGAGAGCCTTGTCATCAAGCTTTATCACACTTTCACGATTTTTTCAAAACCTGCCTTAAACAATACCATTGATGGTGATCCTTTAAGTGACCCAAACTACTCATTTGAAACACTCCCATCACCTACACAGAAGTAAGAGCTTGCCTTGCAAGCACTCACCATGAACTTGTACTGTTAATGCTCAGAAATTTGATTTTTCACCTAAACAGGAAACTGTTACACAGATAAAGCATTCACCTACATCTCAAGCCCACCAACAAACCCCTCCAGCCTACTACTGCTCATGCAAAACTTTTTAAACTACTAAAGAAGACAAATTGGTTATCTCACCATGTAAGTTTTGGACTTGAAGGTACAGTGTACCGAAAAAAAAACCAAAAAACAACAACCACACCTAAACTTGCCTTCCACTTTTAATCCACGTTTATTTCATCTGTCACTGATAATCCTAGAGAACATGTCACTTTATCCGCTTTTTAATCCTTCCTTAAAACCTACCTCTCCTGAAATACCTACAAATCTCTGCCAGATGGGACTGTTTAGACTAATAGCCATTTGTGACTAACTTCAGCAAATGCATCTTTCTAAACCTTCTTTCATTACCTTTTTCCACTATCAGGCTGCTTATCTAATTATTTATTGAGCATGAAATGTCAAATTCAGATATTTCAATAGTTTCTTTTACAAGCAGACCTACTCTAATAATTTAATATCTTACAATAACTAGCATTCAGAGGCCTGAAAGGGTGCCTTGGAAAATGGAGGAAAATAAGGAGACAAAACTACTGCTTAGAGCAGTATAGGAAAAAAAAAAAAAGTCTAATTTCACACTCTTAATGGAATTTACACTTATAGTTAATCAAGAACTCAAAAATAAATGGACACAGAACAGCATTATTGTTCTGGAGATTTTGGATGGTAGTTTTTCATTTTTATACTCTCTTTCTTTTTCCTGAAGGGTAGGCAGATAAAACAACGTGAGAGGAGCAGTACTTAATATGAAAAACTAAAACTGACAAGGGCTTCTCTCATAACTTTAAATAAGTCATGCAGAATAGCTTCTGCATCATAAAACATTGACACTCACAAGTCTAAAAACAAATTTAAAAACCCACAATTTTTTCTTATCTTATCCAGAGTTCAACAAAAGGCATGAGAAGCTACTAACAGCACTACTACCACTTACATCTTTCTCAAAACTAAAAAAAAAACTTCAAGACATTCATAAGTCTTAAAACATTTTTGTAACAATATTTTATTTAAAAAAAACCCCACAAAAGACAAAAATTAACACATCTTTATAAAAAGATTATTATCCTCTGATATACTCCTTCAAGCATAAGCAACCCTTATCTATGCAGTTCCTCAGGATGATATTCAGTACCATCTTTCTCTTCACCTCTATCCTTCCCTCTCCTCAGACATGAAAATTCCTTTCCTTTAAAATTAGTGCCCTCCTTCAGTCACACACCAAAAACCCAGTACACACTAGTGACTACTAAAACCCTTCTTATATCCTGCTGGGAGAGCAACAGGTGCTAGGGCTGAACTTTCAGGTGGATCCAGTTGAGATCATTTGAAAAGGGTGCCTGTGCTGCAGGTGCTTTTCCCATTGAAGTCTGCAAATTCTGGCCTCCAAGAATTATTACCTTGTACCAGTATCACTGGAGGACATTGAAAGTAAGAAGATCTGTGTGTGGAAGAGCAAGAGGACAGATTTACTGTGTGCTCAGAAACAGCCTCTATCATAGGCGTGGAAATACTGGGCTCTATGGTTATGTGTGGTGAACCTGCCCTTCCCTGGGCATGTCCAGGCCAGTTATTACAGATCAGTGGGTAGATGTGCCTGCTCTTGGATTTCCAGTGCCAGGAGTAGGCTCAGGGCTACTCAGAGACAGATCCCTGAGAAGGACACACAGCATATACCCTCAGGCAGCATGCTGGGGCTGGATAGGCAATGAGGAATTTCTCTTCTAGTTTCACCTGCACTGCTGGTCCCAGCTGTAGCCCTCACAAAGGGTTAGCTCTTAGAATTATAGAATCAGAAAAGCATTTAGGTCGGAAAAGGCCTTTACGATTGTTGAGTACAATGATTAACCGGTACTGCTGAGGCCACCACTAAACCAAATCCCTCAGTGCAACGTCTACATGTCTTTTAAACACACCCAGGAATGGTGACTCCAGTACTTCCTTGGATATCCTGTCCCAATGTTTGACAATCTCTTCAGTTTCTTAATATCCAATCTAAACCTCCTGCGGCACAACTTGAGGCCATTTCCTCTTGTCTTGTCACTTGTTAATTGGGAGAAGAAACTAACCCCCACCTGGCACTACCCTCCTTTCATGTGGTTGTAGAGAGTGATCAGGTCTCCCCTGAGCCTCGTTTCCTCCAGGGTGAGACCCCCCAGCTCCCTCAGCTGCTCCTCATCAGGCTCCAGACCCTACCCCAGCTCCATTGTCCTTCTCTGGACAGGCTCCAGCCCCTCCATGTCTTTCTTGCAGTGAGGAGCCCAGAACTGAACACAAGATTTGAGCTGTGGCCTCAGCAGTGCCCAGCACAGGAGGACAGGCCCTGCCCTGGTCCTGCTGGCCATGCTATTGCTGATACAGACCAGGTGCAACTGGCCTTTTGCCCACATAAGCACATTCCTGGCTCATGTTCAGCCAATTTTCTTCTCCTTAATCTTTCCTACTACGTAAAATATGCTAACATTACTTATTTTCCTAATGCTTGCAAGACCCTACCTAAGTGTTAAATATTTTATAGTGACAATAGCAACAGAAAGAGATGTTTTCAAAAAATGAAATACAGTTGATAGAGCAATTTTGTGAGCTTTCATATATTTTCATGATTTAAAGTGTTCAATGCTGTTGTTTTCCCCCCAAGCTGCAGTTCTTTAAAACTTGAGTCTTTAAAACTTGAGAGTAAAAAGAGAGGAAGTAATTTCTGAACTCTCCAGGTACTGCTAAAATTTTTAAATTGAATTAAAAGCTCAAAAGAAAAAAAAAAAAAAAAAGAAGGTAGAATGTATCCAGACTATCAAAATAGAAATCCTCAAACTCTAGTTCTTGTGTATTTATTGGTTTAGGGTTGGTTTTGTTTATTTTTGGGGGTTGGGATTTGGGTTGGGGATTTTTAAGTGTAGAAGTTTTAAAGTCAGTTTTTTCCTTTGGAGAGCGCGGCTAGGGAAAGGGGATTTTATGCTTTATAATAACTCCACATTATCAACAACCTGAGACCTGAATGAAGATTTAGAATTCCATAGAGGCAGAGAACAGAAGGAAGAGAAGTAATATGAAAGAGAGAATAAAGATTAGAGCAAATATTGTAAAGAATTGGCTGGTTCCATTCTGTGTACTCTGCTAACATCCAGCTGGCAAAAAGCCTTATAGCACATGAATGGGAAATTCCGCCAGAGGAAGGACTTTGCAACCTGAGTGAAAGAAGCCAGAGGCTGTATTAAATACAATAGGTTGAAGGCAGCAGACTTGAAAACTGTTCATAAAAAGAGATTTTAATCCTCTATATAGGGACATATTAAATCAGTTCAACAACAATTTTTGGTTGAAAATGCAGTTCCAGCAATATTAAAATGTTTTACTTTGTTCCTGTGTGACTTGCATATACTCAGGTGAACATAGGATGCTATTAGCTTGAATTAAAATTCCATCTTATGGATAACATTCTGAGTCTAAATATTTCTGAATATTTCACTCCACACAATAGTGGAGCTGTGATTTTCATCATAATTTAGTACAAAGTAAATTTAGAAATGTTGGAATTATCTCCAGGTACCCGTTATGTAACTAAAGAGGCCAGAGTACTACAGATAAAGGGAAACATCAATGTTGGAGTTCAGCCTGTGTTTTCTGTCCCAGCCAACTTCCCATTTTCTCCCTCCTTCTGGCCCCACCAACCCCCAGCCCTAATCTGTCTCTGTGTGTGGTGTGCCCTGGAGACAAGGTGTGATACTCCTGCTCAGGGGGCAGGGACCTGCAGGATGGTCCAGCAAAGGTGCAGAAACAGCGAGTGTTGGAGCACAGGGCAAATGCCCACGTGGGATTCTTGACAGATTGGGAATTGTTATGCCAAATTTAAGAAACATGAGGGACATATCTGCTGCAGAGAAGGTGAAATGTGAAACAGCATGTTCCTCTTTCCTATGAAATTGCTAAACTCCTTTGTGTGAAATTTTCTGATACACCTGTGTGAGTATGAGATCAAGGAAGAGAAAAGGTATGTGACTGAATAGGTTTGCCAAAACTACAGGCAAAAGGGATCTTTTACAGGAAATTACCAAATATTAAGAAATATGTAGCAATGATATTAAATAACTGCATTCGTTTGCAAACACCAAGATTTTTTCTTCTAGAAAGACCACATTTAAAATGCTGATTAGAATTTTTTAAAGGTAAAAGGGAGCTTGCAAGAAATATAGAGAGCTGGTAAGAGGCAATTGGATTTTTTTTTTTCAGAAGTGGGGGAGGGTATTGGATTGAAGTTGTTCTGGACAACAGGGTTTCTTTTGATGCTGATTAATTGATTTCTAGAGACTCTGTTAATAAGAAATTCAATAGAGCCCTTAGTCACAAGTGGAGTTATATAGGTTAGGTGTAAAAATGTCTCTACCTTTTCTTCCAGCTACAATTAGTGAAAAACTTCCACGCTCATGGCTTAATTTCAATGGATCTTTGAAAATATCTGCTTCCTCACTGAATCTCTAATACTGTTCAGATTCAACATCTAATTTGTTCTTAGGACTCAGGAGGCCTGATCTTGTCTAGTCTCTTTTTCTGTCTTAACACGATTTATGACAGTATGGGCTGTTCTGGCAGCAGGCAATGTTTTCCAAGTTATGGGCTATGACCTGCGGGTGGTGGATGTAGCAATAATCTGGTGAAGTAAAAGTTAGCCTCTCAGTGATGTGTTTCATATCAAAAGAGAAAAGCACCATGCAACTGATTCACAGAGGAGAAATCACTAGACAGAAGTTAATCATAACCTGTGGAGTTTATTATAATAGGGGCAGTACATGATATGACAAGCGCTGGCATGCTATTTTTTACATGTGGTAAATGTAAGAGAATAAGACAATGAAACAATCTGCCTTAAAAGGCTGACAAGTCTATGACCTTCAGCTCAAGGACTGAGTTGCCTGTTATTCAGGGTTTGATTTGTTGCAGCGCAACTCCATGACCTTGGAGCAGTTTTGCTAAGAAACTGTTGTTGGAAGGGAGGTATGTCAGAGCCACACAACATAAGGCAAGTTAAAACCTAGACAGACAATTGAGAAAACAATAGTTAGCAGCTCAATGACTTGAAAAAAACCCAAACCACTGACATGAAAACTTATTTGAAAACCACTTATAAACTGTAGGGACAAGAAGTGCAGGTGACTAATGTGTAGCAGCATCAAGAGCCAACCCTCTTCAAGGGACAGTGGAGGTTGATCCTTGCCCACTTGACCAAAATCAGCCTGGGCAGCAGAGGCTCACCAGATGTCTCACTGGTGGTGGTGAGCCCATTAATGCTTAGCTTGATAAAGAGACGCAGATAATTTGGGTTATTAATAGAAAAATCATGTTTTGTATTCTAAATTGTGTGTGTGTGTGTATATATATATATGTATACATAAATATATATCTCTCTTTCCTTCAAAGTGTTTTTGTATAAGGTAATTTTTTTCCATATGTTAAAAGTTACCCTAAGAAAAAGAATTAAAGA
This sequence comes from Melanocharis versteri, assembly GCA_013397845.1. Lineage (NCBI taxonomy): Eukaryota > Metazoa > Chordata > Aves > Passeriformes > Melanocharitidae > Melanocharis > Melanocharis versteri. Next base: position 318,190 of record VZTG01007057.1, read on the forward strand.
TGAATCATTGAATTATGAGAAATTGGTCAAAACTTTTGGCCAAATGCTACAAATATATGTAAAGTACAGGTGTAATACATGTATGTTGTTTGTTCAATTGCTTTATTACAATTCATTAGTTTGAAGAAAAAAGGTATGTCTATAAGATTATAGAACCAGAGAATGGCCTGGGTTGGAAGGGACCTTAAAGATCATTTAGTTCCAATCCCTCTGCCATCTGCAGGGACACCTTCCACTAGACCAAGTTGCTCAGAGCTCCATCCAGCCTGGCTTTGAACACTTCCAGGGGTGGGACATCCAACACTTCTCTGGGCAACCTGTGCCAGGGCCTCATCACCCTCACAGGAAGAATTTATTCGTGATATCTGATCTAAGCCCCCTCTCACTTTGAAGCCATTTCCCCTTGTCCTGTCACTACATGTTCTTGTAGAAAGCACAAGAATGACAGAAGAATGACAGAAGAATCACTGTTCCTCTACATCTTTCTTTCAGGTTCCCATGTAAGGAATTGCTTGATGGTATTAACTCAGTATTAGATGTTACCATCCTACTGAATTTATGTAAGCATACATTTTCCTTTCAGTATGTGAAAAGAAAAGTTTAGGAGGAGGGAAAAAGAGCTTCTGAATGTGAATATAGATAAGCAGTTGGACAGACTGCCAAGGCATGTTTGAGAGTTGTCATCAGTGGTTTGTTCAGTGCTAGACGAGACACCACACACCAAGGATGTGTATAAGCCATCAAATCAATACCTCTGCTGTGCTGAGCTGAGCTAGGTGACTCACTAGAATGGCTTTCCAACTGAACTGGTTCTTCTTTAAAGAGTAAAATTCATGAAAAACTTCAAAACTCCAAACCGTGTTTGTATGTGAAATCAAAACTGGTCCATACTCGTAGCCTTCCAGTAGGAAAGAAATTATACGTATGTGATGAAAGAATGAAGTGACAAATAAAAAATCCTGCAGGAAATTAATTTAAGTGCAGTTTTCTCAAAGGGCTCCATTTGGGGTTTTTTTATTGTTGTTATTTGCTTGTTTCCTTTTTCTGTTCTCCATTTAATACACATTATTTAGACACATAATTAGCTGGAGTTTGGCTTAAACAATAACCTGTTTATCAAAACATTGTACGATAAAAGAAAGCTATAAGACAAAGAATAATGGAATGGAGAGAGGATGAGAAATAGTGTAATGTGCAAGAAATATCTCTAAGGAGGTTAAATATAGTCCTAATTAGTAAAATACTTATATTTTTACAGACATATAAAAGAAGTGATCCCCATCCTGCTCTTCTAGACTAGTTGTCAAATCATTAAAAGCAAAACAGAACTTGTCTTTTTGTTTTGGTTTGGTTTGGTTTTGTTGTTGTTGTTGTTGTTTTGTTGTTGTTGTTTTGGTTTGGTTTTTTTTTTGGTTTTTTGGGGGGGGTTTGTTTATTTTTGTAGAGTTTTATTTGTTTTGGGTTTTGTGGTTTTTTGGTTGGTTTTGGTTTTGGTTTTTTTGTTTGTTTTTGTGGTTTTTTTGTTTGCTTTGTTGAGTTTTTTTTTTGGGAAGCCAGAGTCAAAAGCCAAATAAAGGAGTTTTATGAAAATTGCAGGAAATATCTCAGTATTAAGAGTAAAGCTTATATTTCATCTTCCCTCTGCAAACTGTGAGCTTCAGTCCCAAGGGCACTGTATTGAATTGTTACATGAGTATCAATCCTCTTCACCCCGAGTACTGTGTGAAGTTTTGGGTGCCACAATATAGGAACGGTATTAAGCTATTAGAGAGGGTCCAATGGAGGGCAACGAAGATGATGAAGGGCCTTGAGGGGCCATATGAGGAGCATCTGAGGGCACTTGGTCTGTTCAGCCTGGAGGAGACTGAGGGGAGACCTCACTGCAGTTACAAGTTGCTTGTGAGGGGATGAGGAGGGGCAGACACTGATCTCTGCTCTGGGGTGACCAGCGACAGAACCTGACAGAATGGCCTAAAGTTGTGTCAGGAGAGGTTTTGGTTGGGTATCAGGACAAGTTTCTTCACACAGAGGGTGTTTGGGCACTGGAAGAGGCTCCTCAGGGAAGTGGTCACAGCATCAAACCTGGCAGAGCTAAAGGAGTGTTCGGACAATGCTCTCAGGCACCTGGTGGGATTGTTGGGGTGTCCTGCACAGGGACAGGAGTTGGACTCAATGATCCTTGTGGTCCCTTCCAACTCAGCATATTCTATAATTCTATAATTCTATAATTAATTACTTAGTTAAACACATCAGGAAAACTATCCAATATATTTTTTTAAGTAATTATTTTCCTGTATTGTGAATTTCGTGATTGCCACTATCCCAGAAGTGAGGAAGAGTGAGAAAGAATTTAGTAGCACTTTTACTGCTGCTTACTTTTACAAGAAGATGAAAGAAGAAATAAATTGTTATTTAAATATTGAAAAATCTCATAGGGCCTTTTCTTTTATCGTTCACAACAACTGCAATTTTCAGAACACCCTCTCCTTTTCTTGAAGTTCTTCCAGAGAAATCCTAATAGCTATTTATCAACTAGGTTGTTTTCATAACAGAAACAGGAAGTTTAAAAAAAAACACCTCTCAATAGCAGAAACAGTAATATTTGTTAATATATGCTAATTCACATCTTCAAACATACAGAGAAAATCTCAGCTGAAGAAATTAAGTAATTTTCCAGTTAAATTTTGAATATTGTTCATTGTTTATGTTAAAGCAAGAATTCTCTTGATATTTCTTGTCTTTCAGTGATTTGGTTCCCATATGCATATCTTGCTGTCAAATTTATTTTAAAAATTCAGGTTTTAATCCAGAACCTGAACAAAATCAAAGGCCTTAATGAGTATGAAAGAAAAAAAAAAATCTAGAAGTGTTACTATTGATTGATTTAGTTTATTTTTAATGCTTGGCCTAAGCTACATAGGATTTCACAAACTAGTGTTAGCTGTGTACCAACAACTTGTTTTTCCCCTTTCTCTCTGAGAGAACTTCTGTACTACTATTTAAATGCTCTCAAAAGGAAAAGTTTAATTAAAAAATTCTTAATAATGTTAGAAATCAGGAATATCAAGAAAAATGTTTGCTTTAAATTCTCTGCTAGTTTCTTCTTCCCCAGATAATTTCATGTCTTAACCTTGGTAATGAAAGCAGGTGAATCTTTTCTAATGTTGTTTGCAACTGGTTTAAATTTTGTTCAAATTTTTTACCCCATTTACTCAGTCCTCTACAACCGCTTTGGGAAAGCAAATGAGAAATGTTTTCATTAATCTTAGTTTCTGATTACCTTTACAAAAACTAAATTCTAGACTCATAAGCATAATACTTCTAGACTCATAAGGCTATTTAATTTCTATTGTTCTTATCCTTGCAGGCTGCTAAATACTTTGATTAGCACTTACCTGGATTCTTGCTAATTTTGAACATGGCCACGATGTAATACATTATGAGAAATGTGAAAAGCACAGTTTTCTTTAGTTTCTATGCTACTCAGACCATCTTCTACTGTGAGGGCACTTGAGTACAAGTATATTGAATTAATGTGAAATACAATATTATTGCAGAGATATTGTTTATAAGTGGAGTATTACCCCAGGAGATTTTTAGATTAAAACCTGAGAATAAACTTTGAGACATTTTAATATCTGTAAATTGGACAGGACTGTGTGAGAAAGGGTACAGGCATGATGATTTATGCACCTGGACAAGATTTAAGATGTACATTTATGCAATGTTACTCTTCATAGAATTACAACTCTCAAATTTTCTGAAACTAGCTTTGAGACCTGCAAATTCCACACAAGACAAAATTCAGCTGCAAAAAAGCTTCTTCCCACTGCAGAATTTTGGTAGGATCACCAGAATAAGCTAGGGTTAGTATTTGGCTTTGGTTTTCAAATGCTGTAATACAAATTAAACATCTCCCTCCTTGACATGATGGTCCAGATGTTATGTCCAGCTCAGGGAGCCTCTCAGCCATCAGTTGCTCAAAAGCCAGAAGAAGTATTAATCTCTTTGCCCAATTTATTCCACTGCCAGCCCCTGGTTCAGATATGCTTTTGACATATCTCAGTTGTAGATCTCACATTCTAGAAGGACTATTATACCCTTAAACTAATTATAAATTCTAAAACCTCTCAACTTTTCAACCATGCTGCCACCACTGACCCTATAGAAGGCCACAAGCTTTTGTGAAAACTTGCAATACTTTGCAAAGCCTAAAATAAAAGTTGTACATATTTCAGGAACATGCAGACAAGGCTTTGTAAGCATGTAATATTGCCCAAGACATGAAAGTCAGGTATGTTTCATGCACTGAAGAGTGAGTTCATACTGTGTTTTGTAATGGCATTTTTAATTGATTGTTACTACCACATGGCTCCTCGTAGATCTGCAGAGCAGTAGCATGGCAAAAGGCTGGAATGTATACTAACGTTTCAGTGGTGATTTTATTTGGCTGGCAAATTTAATTTCTTTTTCCTTGGACGGTGGATTTGAAATGCAATGTAAGTTCAATCATCTTCATCAAATCCAGCTATGTTGAGAGTGAGACTTATTAGGCATTTCATGTAATATATGCTGACTTAGGTCTGTTATGTCATTTATCTTCACTTGTGAGCAGACCTCAGAACCCACTTGTGGTAATGTCATTGATGATTTATTAGTCTTCTCACTTGTGAAGATAAATGTCATATCAGACCTCAGTCATCATCCCTTCCTTCTACATATAAACCCAGATTTAGAAAAGAGAGTGAGAAAGAGAATAAGGGAATGTTCCCAAATGGTTTGTGGTTAAGCGATGTCAAGCTTTCTGTGCTAGATATTGGACATTTACTTTAATAAATCTTGTTGTTTGAACATTTCTTCTTTGACGTATCCCTTCAGGCAGATGCCACTGAAACATTCAGGTGCTTCCCTTCATGCTGCACCGAGTTTTTTTTCTAGGAACACCAGCAGTGATTGGCAAAAGCCCTTTTAAAAGCTTTACCAGAGGAGATGGCTGGCAGACAGAGAGGTACATTTGTCAGATCCACAGAAGGGCAAAGTCCCCATTTAGAAATGAAACCTGAATACCACTTATGTGTATCTTTGGTCCAATTTTATAGGCTTTCATATATCACTCAAAACTAAAAGAAAGAACTGTGCACAAAGTAGAATAAAACAAGACTGAAGACTGAGCACCATTCTGGCTCATTTCTAAGCTTCCATGGACACTGTGTTACAAAGGATCACAAATCAAGTAAATCTGATTTTATCTTTAGAATCTTCAAGGCTGGGATCATTCTTTTAATGTGCAGGATATAATACCCAAATGAAGTTAAGGAGTCGTGTGACAGGTTGAATGAGTTATTACAGATATGCTACTTGCCATGATGCAGATCTATGCGAAAGGGATACAAATTGTGCTATTGTAATTTAAGTCTTCATGGATTACTTTTAACAGCTGAACGTGTATAGATTATCAGAGCATCTGCTTTGTGGAGTGACTTTCTGATGAAACAAAAACAAAAACAAAACCAAAAACAACCAACAAATAGTCTTCTTGAGTGTGCAGTCTTTCTTCATGACAGTAAAAGGCACTTAGGGTTGGTTCACTTAACTTGTCCTGAGAAAACATCATGAAATCTGAACCCAGAAAGCAGCTTGATTTCTGTGCAGAAACAACTAAATTGCCTTCCAGAAAAATGCTGGTTATGTTGAAAGCTATCATGTAGCATCATGACAGCTAAGCTCACTGAGGGCACTCACACCTCCAACCTTGTTGTCTCCTGTAAGCACAATAGTTCTTAAGGCTTTAGTTTTCCTGCATTCATTCGTCCTGCAGGTCCCAAATTTAATGAAATCCTGGCCATGCTTCTCTGCCCTTAGATATTTTTCAGAGGGAAAAAAGGCAAAAAAAAAGAAAAGGTTTTTTGAAATCTGCTTCTTATGAAATGGACAAGGAATGTTTTAAATGTACGTGTTTTTGTGCTTGTATAAATAAATATATATATACATATATATACAAGCACACATATATATAAAGGCACACCACAGCAACCCAAAACATATTGAAACACTCGTTCTACATGTTGCAGTCATAGCTTTCTGGAACTAGTAGACATCATCCCAAAAGGAATAATACCTTTAGTAGTTGGATTTCAGTTAACACTAAACATTTCTAAAGAAAAAGAAGCAAACACACGAATATAAATGCCTTATGCCATATGCCTGTCTCAGTGTTAATATGATTTATGGGGTTTTTGGACCATAGTACAAGCTCTTCACAAACTTTTTCTGTCAGAGAAATATGTGTGTGTGTGAGTTATATTTCTCTGTTTAATGCCGTTGGGCCAAAAGGAAGAGAAATATGGGGTGAGGATTACTTTTATTTGGAGTACACAAGATCTGCCCAGAGTTATCATGCTCAGCTTTATAAAGCACACAGTCCTCATTTCTCATTGTTCCTTTAGAGGAGTTTATGGCTATCTGCCATAGCTCCCCTCAGACATAGGGGTTTACTCCAGGAAAACCCGATATGAGAGAGAGATGATGTGCTGAACCAGGAGCCAGGGGTATCTGCGCCTAGAGACCGGCCCAATTTTTTGCACAGGTGTGTAGAGCATGTGGCAGGATACCCTGGTGAGAAAGACTTTGTGGAGGCCTCTAAAACTGGTAGAAGTGGTATGGGAGTTGTTAAAATGGGACTTGGTTCTGAATCTGTACAGAAATTTTTCACTGTGGGCAAGCCAGCTGGCCCATCACTATTAACCACATCCTGGGAATGAAGGTGGAATGGAAATGTGTTAAACCAATGGCTGTATTTCACAGACAAAAAACCAAACAAGCCCAGGGATAATCACCTAGCATAATTTCAGCTTATTTTAGCATAAAATAGCTCTACTTGCAAAAATAAGATTTAATTTTAGATTTGTGGATTTTCCAAATAATATCTGCATGAAAAAGTTGCTGCTAGAAGCAAGGCACAGGATTTGGCTTACTTTGGGTACAGTCCAGAGATTTCTGTTTCACAAACAGCTGATGATCCCTCAGCTCGTCACAAGCTCAGGAGATATACACTATTTATATTATGTGCAGTATAGAGTTTGTTTCAAGAGCAACTATGCAGTGGAACTATGTAATTCCTAAGAAATTGAATGGTGCTCTGTTTCTGGAAGTTTAGAAGGACATCTGAACACCTGTTTTACAGATAGTATCCCCATGGTTTAATTCTGCTATTAATAAATCAGAAATCTGGTCTATGCTGCAGGGGAGTAAAGCTGAAACACTGACAGAAAAGCAGAGTGGGTTATTCAAAATATCAGCTTAGCACTCTGCTTCTGCCTTACACCATTGTGCTCTTTATTCAAATATGTTAGAAATGGTGCAAACCCCCCCCCAACCAGAAAGCAAACATATGCTCAGCTAGAGCATCTCATTTCTTTTTGTCCCCAGTATTTTAAACCTTCCTGAGAGCAGCCTGAAAAAATTTGATGTCCAAATCATATCTCTCTCTATAATGCTGACATTGAATCAAATCACGCCAGAAACACAGCACCGATTATGTTATGATTAAAAACTGGTCCTTGTTACTGCATAGGCCAAGTCAAATCCCAGTACTATGAGTGTATAACTGATTTCAAAAGCTTGTAGGGATTTAGACAATGCTTAAATCACTATGTATATTTATATATAATGCCATTTTTTCTAAAATAATTCACATGATTTTATATGACACAAAACTAATTTCAGTGCAGAAGGAACATCTACATTCATCCTTTAGCCTTTGCAAACAGTAAGAAAAAATTGCTGGTTTTTTTCATAACACCTACAGCCTCTAACGGGCCACAATGTACCTCAAAATTCCTTTCACATTGCTTAAATGTATCCAGGGTCTGTACAATAGAAGTGAATCTGGACTGCATATTTTAGTTAACATGCAGGTAAATGGGCACTGTATATATTAATAACAGGGAGATTGTCCAGCACTCTCTGTTAGTACTATGTATTTGCTATTCAGGAAATACAAACAAACAAATAAACTTGTAGAAGGAAGAAAAAAGAACCTCTCTTCCAAGCTTTTCATGCAGTGAGTTTGGCTGCGGAATCGAAGAACAGTTGTCTGAAGGTTTCCAGATGAGAGCAACCTTTTTCCAGGATGAAATTACTAAATACTGCACAGCATGAAAAGCCAAGAAAAGATAAATTATTTCCAGCTTGTGGAAGCATTCTTTCAAACAGAATTTTCCCAGTCCACATCCAACCCTGCATGTACAGACACAAGAGAAAGGGAGGGAAGCATCCTCTTGTCCCCTCTTGTTGTTGTCAATTAGACAACTCATCAGAAATGTTAATGAAGTACCAATACTGAGATATGCCCTGTTGTTGTTTCAGGGAGAAAACAGGGGTTTAATCAATATCTTGTCTCCAGTGCCAGCTAAAAGTCCAACAGAATTCATATATTGCATTACTATCTTGCATGTCATGCTCTGTGTTCTGCTTGGGGTTTTTTTTCAGAGAATGGTTGGATTTCATCTGGCAGACCAATGCAACCAATGGTAGTAGAATGTATCTTCTCACACCAAACAGTGCAGCACTAGGAATACCCCCACACAGGGAGTTTTGGTTTCCTGTGGCTGAATATGTTTATTTTATCTCAGATAAATGTTTCCGTTTGCATACCTATTCTATGTGGTTTTATTCATTTGGCATGAAGTGGTGGATTCAGCCTGGTTTGTGTATAATTGTGTGTAATTGTATATTTGTATATAAAAGTCAAATTCAAAGCTACTTCAACTACGTAATGTCAGGCGTGAATTGCACCACTAATACATATTACATTATGGATATATTGATAGAAAAATGACTATTCAAGACTTTAGTGCACCTTTTTTTTTTTTTCCTTCTTCAATAGATTTATCTGGTACACTGAAATCCCTATATTAGATTTTGCTATACATCTTGAGTTATCTATCCCTCAATAATTTAAATTCTCAGATGTTGTTTTGAAGATGATTGCTGAATTGTGAAACGAATCTGTATCTCTGCTGACTAGGTAACATGAAGGTATCACTCAGGGTACTGCAGCCCATTGAAACAGTATCTATTTGATCAGACAGCTGGAATTGCAAACAGGCTGACTCAGATGAGATAGGTTCCTTCTTCCTTTTTCCTTTTTTTTTCCTTTTTTTCTTTTTTTTATTTTCCCTGGAATGTCTAAGGTAACTTAGAGGTTGTTCAAATATAACAAAGGCTTGGAAGTGGCAAAAAAAGTTGTTTAAAAATGTTTCACGGAAAGAGCAAGATCGAATTTTCACTTGTGTTATGCAAGAAGGTTTGTAGTATCTGGTGTATCTATAAGATGAGTGAGGTCAGAGCAGGTGCACTGAGAAGGGAGACAGTTGATGGCTAAGCAGAAAATAAATAAATAAATTGTGAAGAAAAGGTTTTTCACTGGGGTAATTCCCTGAATTTTCTCAAGGCACAGTTCCTGGCCTGGATGAAAGAGAATCAGGGGTGAATGGGACAGTGTGGGTGTGCTCTTTTCAGCATGAGCAGGTCCATGTAGCAGCCTGAAGTGAGTGGGATCACAGCCCCGGAGGGATGCTCCCACAGTACCAAGTGCAGGTGAATCTCTGGGTGCTGCTTTCCTTTGTGTCCCCGTGGCTGTGTTTGCAGCAGTGTGAGTTTAACCATTGACACTCCTGCTCCCATATCCTAGGCTGCACCAAAAGGAATTCTAAGAATTTCTGTTTAGGTCACTGATCTGTTAAAAATGCTACAGAATGTGTCTTCTTACTTTAGGGGTGTCCCTATACAATTAGTATCTCCATATCGTGAAGTTGTTTTCCTGTACTATTGTTTTAAGGATGATGTTTCTCTCCCTACTGTTAATTTTGATTCCAAGTCATTATTCTCTCCCCATCTAAATTCTGGTTGGAATTTTGTTCTTGGCTATGTAGTATGTATCACAGCTGAGTTTTGGTTGGAATCAGTGTAATTTGTAAAGCTGGAGTAGCTCAAAGGGTGTAGACAAAGAGCTCCATCTCTATATTTCAGCTTCACTACTGTTGAAAGATTATACCCAGTGAGATAAGTGCTGATTATAGAGTGTAGTCTCCCAGCAAATATTTTAGTAATATGAAACAATCATTCCCAATGGTATTTTAAATCTTCCCCCCAGATATTTTAAATGTAATCTTCTATAGAGAAGCAATTAATATTCTAAATGTATTTGTCTCCTCTAAATAAGGTTTGGTGTTCCATGGTCTGGTGATCCTCTTGTCTGGAAAGTACAACATTCTGAGATCTGGCAGCTTTCCCAGGTTTATTCCTGAGAAGCATGAGGGAAAACTAAGATACTGTAGCACATATGGATCTTTGATGCATCTATTTTGGTGGCAAGGTACACACATAAAAGTTTTTTCTTTGCCTTATTGTCATTATTTTTTAACATAGCAATTTGACACTGAGGGCTGAGAAACAATAATATGTAGGGTTGTTTCTTTGTTTGTTTCTCTTTTTATAAATTAAATGTGTAAACCAGTGACAAAACTATTTTCTCTTTGTTTTCTGTGGTAATTTCAGAAAGTAATTGTTGTTTATATTTTGCAACGACTTCAGATTAATAGCAAATATGCACCATCAATTTGCATTGAAACCATTGTTAGATAAATAATAATTACTTGGCAAAGTGCTTGCTGAAAATGCAAAGTCAATTAACTTGAGTGTTGTTCTACACTCAGCAGTAATTTATAAAGGTTCGGTTGGTGGGTTTTAATGGTATTTCTGTCTTTTCAAGCAGCTATAGCATAGAGCTAACATTAAGTACTTAGAGAACACTTTTAACTCCTGTCATTATTTTCATGTATTTTAAATGGTAAATATCAGCAATTTGATTACATCCAGTAAGTGGAACTACTGCCACCAAAATGCTCTGCTTCTTTTGATCTGCTCATGAATGTATAAAGAGATGCATTTGCTGTTTTAATAGCACTGGGCCAGATCCTACTGACCCTTAAAGTAATTTTTTCAGTTAGCAGGACAATGTTTGTCACGGCCTCAGAATGAGACAATGCCAATTGATACCAAGAGAATTACCAAGATTTACATATTTTATGGTTTCTTTCAGATTTATATTCAGGTCAGGTTGAAATGTTATTAATTCATAGCACTTTTACAGCAAACGTGGTGCCATTATCCCTCATAACTATGTGTGTCTCACTAAACTGCAGTTGTTTGGGGGGTATTTTGTTTTCTGGGTTTATATCTTCATTTTGTGAGCTCTCCATGGTGAGTAGAGAAAGGGGAAGCAACAGGAACACAAAGAAGCTAGGGAAGAGGCTTCTAGGTTATGAAATCAATCTCTTACAGCACTACGCTATTCAATTTTTTTAAAACTTACTCATTTTTCTTATAAGTATTCAAGTTCTTTTTGTCTGCATTATTTTCAATGACAGACCTTTTCCAAATCTGATAGGCAGGAAGCCTCAGAGCCCATTTCTAAATTAAATCTAAATTTATTCATGTTCAGCTTATGTCTATTTGTTCTTGTGCCAATGTACTCCTTTAGCTCAAATGGTTATTTTCTCTCCCCTGTGTTCATTTCCTTGTTGTGTCTAAAGACAGCAATCCTATTCCTCCTCATCCTTCACTTTTCTAATCTAATGAAACAAGTCCTTTTGTTCATTTTTCATGAGGAAAAAAATCTTTTCTGGATCATCCTTTTCTGTACCTTTTCCTCTTCAAATTCACTGATCCATTTATATGCTCACTTTATTGGTGACAGAACATTATTTTTTGTGGTTCTTCAGAGGAATGGGGAGAAAGTTCTTATATGCTCTCCCTTATTTTCATACCTCTACTGTCTTCAGGTGCAAGATTGCCTTTACTTTGCCTGCAAAACCTAGTAACCACAGTTGAAATCTAGAATGATTTAATCTGAAAAGCTCTCTGAATCATGTTAAAGGGCATAGAAAAACACCCACTGATTTTTGCTGTTTTAGAAACATTATCTCATTATGTTACTAAACAATTATGGGTATCTAAAGGCACAAGTAGAGACATTTATCCTCTCCTTGATGCATATGCAGGACTGCAATAAGCCCATTAGACTTGGTGAGATTTATGGGTGTTTATAATGGGAATAACAGGCCACAGTGGGTGGCAAAGGGAGAGAAGGAGTCTGAACTCGAGATTGGAAGCCAACAGCTTGAGCTCTAATTAATGCTGAGTGAATATTTTGAAAAAAAGATGCGCTCAAAAAATGCTGTGCTTTTGCCTGTTTTGTACATTATCTTCCACACTGTCTTTAATATCAAAAATCTATTTCCAATTTACCTCAGTTTAGAAGAACCTTTTTTTTACAAGAAGAAAATGTTGCCAAAGCCATTTCTGAAATTCTCAGTATTTCTCTGCCTTGCCAGGTGTATTGAATTCTTTCTAGGATGGGACATACTCTTGCTAAAAATTGGGTAAACCGAGTCTTTCCTGTAAAGTGGATGTAGGGAAGAAAAGAAGCTGGAGAATTGGGACCATAAAGGATATAAGAGCATTTTTGAACTTTCAGCTTTCCAACTTTAGACAAAAATGAGATTTTGGTTATGTAGCATGGAAGAACCCTAGACTTAATCATACTTGTCTTTTTTCCACAGGTGTTCTCAAAGATATTGATTCAGTGCTTGTCTGGCAGACTTCGATTTCACTTGTGTCGTACTTTCAACAAGTAATTAATTATACGTCTGCATGAATGTAACACTATTTTTGTAATTTCCCATCCGATCCTTTCTTGGCTGATGTGATTGCCTGTAGACACCCAAATGCACTGCCATATACACCTTACATACAATTTTATATGTCTGCTGAGAACATAAGTCTTAACCCAACATTCACATCTTTTCCATTTTTTCTAATCAGTATTTGTGGGTGTGGTGCAATACTGTTTGCATATATTAAACTAATATAATTCTAACCTTCTTTTCCATTTTGGAAGGTTGTTGATTTAAGTCCTTTGCCAGAAATTTCAATTATATTTTGTATATATTAACTAAATTGGTCTCTATTTTATCTGTTTTGTCCCTGTTATGGCAATTACTTCTATTTTGTTGTCAACAACTGTGAGTTTTTCTCTGTTACACTGCCAGGGCAATGGCTGAATAGTTGCAGAATTGTTCCCCGTAGCTTACTGTCCTCCTTATCTCCCTGTATGTCACATTATTTCCTCTACAGCATCTGCCAGTTATACTCAACAAAAAAGAGCCCCATCCTAAATTCCATCTTGTGTGCTTGTGACCTCTTGGCCATGTTTGCAAAGACTATAGATGCTTTACAGCTCTCTCAGCCTACCTTGCAGAGAGGGAACAGGTGTGCTTTCTCCCACACACAGTTTGCTTCTGTTTCCAACAGCTGACTTCAATATTATGTCTTTAATGAAAAGTATCTTGCTAATATTTTGCTTAATAATTTTTAAGCTTGCACGCTACCTAGCAACAAATAAAAATTAAAACTTAATTTACTTTTGGCTCACTTTGTGGTTACACGTTGTCATATTAGCATTTCCATTTTTTTTTTCACTTACAGCAGTCTTTTAGCCCTTACTACCATTTGCTATCCTGTCAAGGCAGGAAAGTGGAACTGTGAGCATTATTTTCCATTTTACTTCACTTCTGCCATTTTTACTCTCTGAAGCTGTTAAATACTATGAAAATAAAATTTCTTCCACCAGAATAAATTAACCAGTACTCCTCAGAGGTAGGTACTCCTCAGAGACATGAAGTTATAATATGAGATATCTCTTTATAGCAAGATATATGCAACTCAGAACTATATCTCCTCAGTTGTTTTACGTTCTGTCAGGTTCCTGACAGATTTAAACTGGTCATGTTTTTTAACACCTTGTTACAATTATAGATTTCATTCTATCATAGCCATTGAGCATTATATTTATGCTATCTAGCATAATCTGCAGAACCATAAATATCAGTGATGTCTCACATACCTGTTTCTTCTACAAGAAACCGGGGACCTCAGGGTGGATTATGTGTTGGACTAATATTTTAAGTTCAATTCCACTCAATGGGAAAATGTATTCCCTATTTTGTTACAGTCAAAAAGCGTATGATTTCATCAGTAAGCATAAAGGTACTTAAGGAACTTGTGGAAAAATTGCACCTTAACAAGGCACTTTATGAAGCCTATGAGAACACCACTTCCAACTGACCCATGGTTTCATCTCTTAAAGTAAAAACTGTTCTCAGGAATGTATGCTCTTTGGCTTGTACCTTAGTGAACGTGCCTTACATATTTGGTGAGGAAGTTATGGGGTTTGTATAATAAACTAAAAAATCCTCAAAACGGTATCAAATCATTGCTGATTACAATCTGATCTGTGTGATCAGGTGTATCATCTAGTTTGTTCCTAACCTGAAGTGCAGATAATGCATCTATGATATTAGAGATATCATAATCTTTTGCTTTAGAAAGAGCAGTCAGTAGGTAACACAGTGGAGAAAGTAACTTGGCCTTTCAGTGGTGCTGATAACGACTGAAGAGAAAGCGAGTTTGATTGCAAAGCTCTGGACTCAATTAATCTCCTAGACACTCCACACCCTCCCAGACATTGACATCAAAGGTAATCATCCTCTGCTCAGAGGAGGTCCAGAGCTGCATCTCTGGCGGGGCCAACACCCAGCTACTTGGTAAAACCTCTCTAGGGCTTGTCTGTGCTTTGATTTAGCTCAGTGATGGTGATGCCTCAAGAACATTTTTCCAGTGTTTCATTTGAGACCTGTTTACCGTGAGAGTGGTGTTCTAACACCACAGACCACAGCACTGGCTCTTGTTCTGAACAGGCTTGTCTGATTATCTGATGCAGTCAGTCAATCACCAGTAAACAAAACCTCATCTTTCCACTTATTTTTGAAATTTTTGTATAACTGGTTCTAAAGCTAAATAGGAAAGAAATAAGCCTTGAACTTGGATGAAGTCAGATATGATACAATTATTCCTCAGCACCACATTTATCAAAAAGAGGCTCATTTTTATGTCTGAATGTCTAATTAGTTGGGTGCCAACAATATTCGGCCTCTGAAAATTTAGATGGCATTTTAGAAACCTCTCTGCTCTGCAAAATCTATGCCATGCCAGACAGCTTTACATTCATAAAAGTAACATAAGTTAGTAGTCTAATTAAAAGAAATTATGAATACTCTAAGTTACAGGAAGTCCCCAGGGTGCTTCATGCACCGCAGAATTCTTACTGTATGAAGGAGATCATATGTAAGCTTCTCCAAATTAGAGATTCCCATTTAGGAATTGTACTACAGAGGAAGCCACTTTTCTGAAAAAATGGCATGCAGGTGTAAGACATAGAACCGTCCTTGTCAGTCCTTAACTCAATTAAATACAGAAGACATGCTGGAAATCACTTTAAAAAGGCAAACCTTACAATTCCTCTTTATTTTATTCTAAATCTGCTAATTAGTTGTTTGATTTTGCATTTTACCATCCAAATCTTGTTTGGTACTATGAATGAATTTAGGTTAATGTGGCAAATATTGACATCTCACTCCATGGGATATGATGGACAAAAGTGTAAAATTAATGAAAGTGTGCCTTTTATTCAGCACAGTGTTGATGACTGACAAGCTCTGCAGGTTTTCTCCTCGCTAAACTGCAAGAGATGCATTCAGACAGGCAAACCATGAAAGCCAAGTCTTAAGTTAGTTAGAGGATCATGAGAAAGTGTGAAATCTGTCACGGAATCTTGTGGTAGGCGCAGACCACCAGGAGAGAAGTGTTTTCCATGGCAGAGATGCCTGTCCATCTCTTAGTTTACTGCATTTCTGACCTCTTCAGTCTCGTAATATGTTCTTCCCAGAGATCCCAAGAGTGCCAAAAGCTGTGGCAGTGGTCCACGCCGTAAACAACCTGGCTGAGCGACTGCAAGCCAAGAACACCAAACATGTTCAGTGGCTGGGCCTCGACTCGTCTCCCTAGCCTTCTTGCTACGGTGACAAAACTGATTCCTCCCAGCTTCCCTCGCTTCAGTTATTCAGATTATGTTAATCCCTTGAAGTTCATGGGTTCCCCTTTCTCCTCTCTTGTTTCCCCTTACTTGCCCATGTTCTAGACCTTTTGCTGCTACCTCAGTTCCCACTGGTTCCCAGTTGCTGCTCTCCTCCCCCTATCCCTTTCATTGGTTCCCCGGCTGTCTATCAACTTGTTTACTACATTTCTATTGGTTTATTCCTATGTATCCCCTCCCCTTTTCCTCCATATATATGTTACTGTAACTGTTGTTCTGGGCTCTTCGCCCTTGTTACACCTGTGCTCCTGACCCCGTGTTCCTGCCGTCTCCATCCTGGAGAAATACACCTTCCCTGCTGCACCCACGAAGAGCTCCTCCTTGCCTTTGTTCTCCCTGCACCTTTACCAACAGTGGGCTAGTCGAGCCCTTTCTGGACCTTGGCGGCCCTCCGCTCCGGGAGCCTGCCATCCTCTCTCCAGCCCTGCACTGGGAAGGTAGTTGCCCTCGGCCCGACGAGGCACCCGAAAGGTGGCCAGAGAGCAACTACAAAAAGCCTTTAAGGTTAACCAGGAAATGGACCAGGCACAGCTGGGTGATGGACAGTAGCCTCTGACCAGGAACAGAGAGGACAATCTGGCACAGCAGCAACACAGCTGAACCTTCAGGACCTTGTTTGGTAGAGTGATATCAACTAGCTCCCAAAGGCATTCCCGTTTTTACATCCTGCTGACATCTTTCCTTCTGATAAGATTTTTTCTCTACTGCTTGGGCTTTGCCCTTATTGAGTGGTTCAGAGAACCATAGAATAGTATCATGAATTATTTAGATTGGAAAAGACCTCTTAAGATCATCAAGACCACCTATTAGCAGAGCACTGATAAGATCATTGCTGAATTATGTCCTTCAGTGCCACATCCACCTGTCTTTAAGTATCTCCAGGAGTGGTGACTCCATCTCTTCCTTGGACAGCCTGTTACAATTCTTGACAAACCTTGTGGTGAAGCAATTTTTCCTAATATTTAACCTAAACCTTCTGTGGTGAAACTTGAGGCCACTTCCTCTTTTCCTGTCACTTGTTACTTTGGAGAAGAGACCAACACCCACCTTGCTCATGACTTTGTCTCTAACACTGACATTCTTTCTCCAGTGAATAGAAAAATATCTTCTGTTTGAGGTGAAAAATAGGAAAGTGCAAACCCGTGAATATAAATGAATTTTTAAATTCCTAGAAAAAGATCTTATTTTAACCTTCTTTTTCCACTTCGGAATATATCATAGAATCATATTATAACTGGACTTCTGATTGAAAGTCAATACTTCATAAAACCAAGGGACATAAGGTAATAATTAAAGTAATTCAGCAGGCAATTGTTGCTGAACTTTTAAACTTTTACAAGGAGAAAAGCTATAATGTACGAAGCCTGAGAAAAGGAGGGTGCAGTAGAATTACTGGAAATGTTAAGAATACAATTAAAAACTAGTTGACCTAAGGAAAGATGACAGACATAATTAAGAATACTTTTTTTTTTGGTGTGCATACTGTTAAGTATGGAGTAGGATGGTCTTGAAAAAAATTACTTAATGGTAGTTTAAAGAATATATTTCACCTCCCATGGCAAAATTTTGCAGTAGTTCCTGACTGCCCTCTGTCTGACTCCAATTTAATTGTATGTCACTCTCTTTTTCCTACTTGCCTTTGACCTATGGATACAGCAAGAGGAATCACTCTGACTTTAATGTGCCAGAAACCTCTCACTTTTGTACTGTATGCATTTTCCAATGTAGCTACGATCCATAAAGGCCATTGGCGTAAAGTGCAAGAAGATGTGAACACAAATCAAGGCAAGCAAATGAATGCAAATTATCTTTAATACAGAAATGTTCCATTGTAAATTAATATTAGCTTATCTTTACATTTCACTGTAAGAGAGAGAAAAGAATTTAAGGAAAAGGGAGATAGGAAGGGATGTGACTACAGCGTTTTGGCCAGAGGCTTGTAAGTGTCACTGATCTCATTTTAATGTTGAGGTTTTTATGCATTCAGAATATTAAAACTTCTATTACATTTTCAATTAAAAACTCACAGAGAATACATGTTGTAGTAATAGCATGCTCTCCAAAGAAATTGATGTATGCACATTCTGAGGGAATGGGAATGTTCTAAATTTATAAACTGAGAGGTTTGCTTAGAGAATTAGCTATAGAACATCTTTTACAAACATCGTGGGACATTGAAGACTCTCATTACATTTTCTGTACTAAATTCCATTTCTGGAATAATCTCTGTCTCCAGGGTAATTATTCATTACCATTTAGAAAGAAAAGGCTCAACATCAAGTAAACAACCAGCCTCTTCAGAGAGGGAGCAGGGCGCACTGAACAATGGATATATGCTGATCTAGAAAAAGATTAGGTTTGGGCAAAACAGGTATGAAATTCCACCCCTGATGAAATCTCAGCAAATTTCTCATGAGTCCTAATGGAGTATTGAGTATTGTAAATAAGACACTGAAGTATTTCAATTGTGCTGCATTTTCTACTCCGGGTTTTTGACAACTGGATTGCCTAATGAACTGACAAATTTTTCGGATGATGTTTGACATGAACTATGTTTCTTTAAATAGTAAGAGGGTCCAGTTGCAGAACCGTGATGCTGTTAAGCTCCTCAGCAGTTTAATGTCTTTCTATTAAGCACTTTCTTTATGAATATCAACAGTTTGCTGCATCCAGCAGAGTTAGACAGAGGATGTATTTATCCTAAATGGAAAAATTCATTCTATGCATTTAAGCACCATTCGTTCTACAACAGGACAAACCCAAAACATCCTTAACTTTTATGGAAAACAGGAAAGCCTAGAATAACAAGTAGCTTGATCATGCGACTAACTTTTTCAGGGGATATAAATGCTTAGGTCCCTGCTTTATTTTTTATCTTAAATCTGAAGTAACTTAAAATTCCAGATGACTCTGCTGGACAAGTCCGTGTTTCTCTAAAGCCATCTTCTTTAGGCATACATAGCTGCTCGCTTATGAGCATATTATAAAGTTGCTTCCAGGATCAGTGTTAGGTCCATCCTCCAACAGTACCTGTGTCATGTCTTCATGGCTTTGTAAGTCTACCAGTTTGTGACTGATCTAGGTCTGTGTTAGCATGTGACTGGCAAAGTTACATGGATTTAAAAAAAGATGCTTTGCACCACTTGCTCAGTCAGGTTGACCGGTAGCACTCACAGCACCGTGATATAAACCAGCAGTGCTCTCCAAGGCAGTGTCTGTGAAAGGTGTGGTAACCTTCTGGGACCTGCTAAACCAGAGCCTCAAAGCCCATAGTGACAGCCTGGCAGATTTATAGAGAAAAAGTTCAACACAGATACCTTTCTTAGTGATATTTTTTCCCCATGAGCAGAGTGTGGTCATGACATAAAACTCATCAAGTTAGCAAGCTGAACCTGGAGTCACCAACAATATTGGCACTGTAGAAGGAAATAGTTCATGTAGTAGGTTCACCTAACAGAGACCAGTGAGAAGGACTCTTATTCCAAGGGGACCAAAGTTTCACTTGCATGGAGGAGTTTCCTTTAAGGGAAGGAGCAGTAACCAAGCAGTGGAGAGGAGATAAGTTAGAGGCTGAAATACCCTGTTTCACAGATTTGTGAAAATAGCTGCCATTCTTCTTGTGAGCTCAGGTTTGAACAGAGGCGCTCCAGAGTGAAAACCATCACACTCCACAGAAACAATTTCCCTTCTTTTCTATCATATATATTACTCTCATCAGCTCCGCAATCCGACACAAGCCATTCAATTCTTGCCAGGCTGGCAACTCCACTTGCCACTGCCATGACCTCCATCTTGGGAAGCACTGCCCAACAACTGAGAGCTTGGTTCCATAGCTGGGGCTCGTGAAATGCTTCTAATCTCTGTAAATGTGCAACAGCCTTTGAACACTGCACTGTTGTCTCAGCATACTGAGAGGGTGAAAGGGAGAAAGCAGAGAAATATTTGGGTTGGGAGGATACCATCAGGGAGCAGTGGGACTGGGATACTGTCCAGGGTGACCTAATGTAGGCTGAGCTGGGCCCTCTGCCCACAGGGCACAGCCTTGTGTGGGACTGGGGTGGTGACAGGACAGGCACCAAAAACCCAGACATAGGGAGGGTTTGCTGCCCTGCAGAAACCCAGTGTTTCTGGAGGCTCTTTGTCCAGCAGTAGCTGCCTAGCCCCTTCCCTGGCAGCTTTCCCAGAGCTGGGCCTCAGGCAAGGTGGGCAATGTGCACTCGGCCGTGGGGCACCTAGGGAGCCCAGTTCAGGACCAGGACAGCCCGGACACCCCTGGGACCTGACACAGCCCAATGCCTGCCCCCAGCACTGGCAAATATCATAGGATCACAGAATATGCTAAGTTGGAAGAGATGCACAAGCGTCATTGAATCCAACTCCTGGTCCTGCACAGAACAGCCCAACAATCCCACCATGTGTCTGAGTGTGTTGTCCAAATATTTCCTGAGATCTGTCAGGCTTGGGACTGTGACCACTGCCCTGAGGCACCTGTTTCAGTGCCCAACTACCCTCCGGGCAAAAAATTTTCTCCTGATATCCAAACCAAATCTCTCCCAATTCAGGTCACAGAATCATAGAATAAGCTGAGTTGGAAGGGACCCACAAGGGTCATTGACTACACCTCCTCAAGTCTGTCATGACAGGGAGTAGATCTGTACCTGTCCCTCCACTTCCTCTCTATGGGGAGTGTTCTTTGTAGAAATTTCCAGCACTGAGCTTTTGTGCCTTCATTTAGGAGAGAATATCACTAATGCAAGAGAGCAAGGAATCTGCAGAGGCACTGGATGTCGACGCAGTGTAACGAATTTCCTTCCTGGAAAGTAAAAGGCAAAACTAAAAACCTTCGATTCCAGGAAGTCTGGCCTTTTGCAATGTTAAAACTCAATTTATTGTGTTAGCAAGTTTTAAAAAGAATATTTTAACTTTCAGTATTGGAGGAAATGGATACCTCTGGAACTGTGAGAATCAGAAAAGAAAAAAATAACTTAGAAATTCAAGTGAGGGTTCTGTGTAGAGAAGAAGAGAATAAGTTAATCAGCTTGTGAAAGGGACAGTATGTAAGGGAGAACCTATTAATAGAATTTCTGCTAATGCAAGCCCATAGGCTTTTAAGAAGAAATCAATGTGATTTATTAATTTCTATTAATTATGTTATTCTGTAGAGATACCTTAGGACACAGTAGATATCAGCAAAAGGTTTCAAATCAGTTTGTGTGACAGAGAGGTTTTATTAGCTCTTGCTGCATTTGTCCCACTTATTGTTCAAAGTACTTGAAATGTAGTTTGGATTAAGAGTACAGACAACTGCATGCTTTGCCTGAGGCTCCAGTTCTCACTAATAAGGAACTAAGTTTATAAAGGCAATTATGTGTATTTCATGAGGTTGTTTTTTATATCTTCATTTTAAGAGTGATTGAAGACTGTAGGGCTTAACTTGACTAGAATCTAGTTATAGCTACCAACTATAGAATTTGTAGGAAATTATTCTGAATTCAATTATATATTTTGCAGCTTTTGAAAAAAATGTAGAAGTCAGTAGACTGCAGTATCGATCCTTGCAGTTTATTAATCTCTAAACTGCAAAAACCAGAATAATTTAATGAAAAGGAATCACAACGAAGCCTGACGCCTCTGACTGGTAACATCCATCCCCAGTTACAACAGATATCATAGCAATGCACTCACATAAACTTACATACTTATAACGAATCACTATGTCCTAGATGAGCAAGAAAATCAAAGCTATCCCAGATTATAATAACACGTATAAGTGTATAATAGGTTGCAAGAAAAATTTAAAATATTAAAATGTACTTGCTGGTTGCTACTTTGTCAAAGAGGAAAAAAAAATTCCCTGAGTTGACACAATTCTGGTGACATCATACAAGTAGAGATGAGACTAACAGAAGTGCAATTATATTCAGGGGTAGTAACTCATGGGGTCTGTGCATTTAAAACCTACTGCTGGAGGAATCTGTGGAAACTTGCTGACAAGTTCCTAGTCCTACAGACCGACAGCTGGACTGAAAAACACCTTTGGGCTAACCAAGAGTGAGTGCAGAGACGGCGGAGAAGAAAGAGACGAATACAGTTTAGAGGAAAGGCAGGGAAAACTTAGACTTGTGTTTAGCTTCTGTACCACCAAATTGGTTTTTCCACTTCTTCTTTGTGCCTGTTTCTGGAGTTAATTAGTGCAACTGTGACAAAGGGCTTGAATTAAGGAGAATTTACTTCAATTAAACTGTGAAAAGACTACTCACTTGTGTCTTCACTCTCACTTTCTTTAGCAGAAGAATAGGCTATATAGTTAACAACCAGAATAGGCTGTATTCAGAGTTAGAGCTGGGGTCAGACTTACTGTTTATGGAAAATGGGGCCTAAAATGGACATGAAATTAATCAAAAATCCAAATGAGTTCACTAAAACCAAAAGAATATTAGTAACCTCTAATTCCTTGTTTGTGTTTCTGTTCATGCTGCCACTTTATCAGCTGAGCCCCCTCTGCTACTGACACTTCAATTACTCCTACTTCTGCAGAAAATAACAACATGAGATATGTTAAATGCTTTAAAACTCTCTGGAGTGTAAATAGTAAGTTTGTGTTGTACTTTACTTTCTTCAGGCCTGCTATCTTTATCAATCAATTGACTCTTCCACAAAACACAAATAAAGAAGCACTGGCTTCAGCCATTTCTTGAGACTGTGTCTGGAATTTAAGGGAGTGGTACTTCAGATAGCAAGAAACCTGAGTGGTATTCCATGATACCCATTTGCTCTGGGACAGGCAGCATCGCTGAGGAAATACTTTCATGACTATAACAATGACAAGCAAAATAAACCCGCAGCATCTATTCCATTATCTAACTATAATTAGGAAAACAAACTTATCAGCTTTTTTTTTTTTTTAACAACAGATGAAAGCAATTTTCTAATGTGATATGAAAAACTGGGTCTGATGTAGCACTCCATTGGATTTTTCTTTTATTTATAGCATAAAAGTCTTTGCCTTTCTTAATGCTTATATTTCAGCCTTTTAAATCTACTTATTTTTGAACAATGGAATTATAGAAGCAATTAGGTAAATTCAGATATAATGAAAGTAATGCAGCTCAGTCCTAATGAATAGATCTCTCACTTTGCATTAGATTGCAGTTTGTTTCAGACTGTAAATAAGTTAATTCTGTTTATGTTTTTCTTTCTGAGAGCAACCATATTGAGTCAGATTTTCAAGACAGCTCAAATCTCAGAGTCTCTCTGTGACCAGATAAGTTCTTTAGAAAGTAGGCCAAAGCATTATGTGGAAATCTGACAGTCACTCTTAAACCATGGCTGCATTAATCTTTGCAGTATAAGGTACACTAACAGACTAGATTTTTTTTCTTTTTTGAACATAACCGTTAGTTTTTATCATCTTCTCTAGGTCTGTACTTCTGAGACATTGTTTCAAACTGCCTATGGAAAGTGATGCATGTAAGGCATCTGTAATATTGCTTTCTTTCCTGAAATACTAAGTTTCCCCAACTTAGTATGGAATAAAGCTGTAATAGAGGGGATCTTAGAAGTCAGATGGGAAATGTTATGTTGACCTGTCCTTTGTTTCTGAAATAACACAGTCAGGACATATATACAATATGCCTTAAGCTCTCCTCCAGAGATAACCTTGAGGTTACCTGCTATTATGCCTCTCAGGTTATTTATTCAGTTATCTGTTTGAAATAGACCCCAAATTGTTTATCATTCACTGACAGATGGTTCTGCACCAGCACTGAAAGGTGTATTAGTCTAAACCACTGGGTGGCACAAAGAAGCCAACACACTCATGAGACTGATTCTACCTTTGCTTTCTGTGATTTATGGAAGATGCACCATTTCTCTGACAAATCCAAGTGCCTTTTACTCTTAAAGTATTATGCTAATAAGTAAAGCAGGGCTATTTGCTTTTATTTTCAAATGTAGGTGGTAGTCATGGGGCACATGAGTCTGCCTCATGACTGGAAGCATCAGTGTGCCTGTGCTTTAAGACAATTTTGGAGGAAGGGAGGAGGAAGAGGTGGGTAGTGGAATTTTAATGTATCTCTAAATGATGCCTGCTCACTTTGCTTACTGATTTATACTGCTTTCTTTTTTTTTGTTGTTATTATTTATTTAGCTGATTTAGTCGTATTTGCTGCCATAGCAGCTTCTCCCCAGTTCTGTGTTCGTTGCTCCCCATTCTCCTACTGTCACAGCAGGTAATTTGTATGGCATTCTGAAGGGCTGCTATGGCATGCTTAAAGGCAGCAGCACTCTGCATAGCTTGGTAGCTTCCAAGTACTTCCATAGTATTAATTATATTATCCTGACTTTTTTAATCCCTGAAACGAAGGCATTTATTTTTCTCATTTAAGGAGTGGAGAACTGAGGCATGACTTATTTAAGCAACCTGTCCAAATCTGACATAAATCCTTATAGGGAACCAGGGATTTGTAATGAGATTGTCTTTCACCTCACTGATCCCACTGACTGGTCCAGGCTATGTTTGCTGTCTTTCATGTTCTCATCAGATTAATTTTCTTATCTTTCCCCTGGTCCTTTTAAATTTCTTTTGTCTGAATTTCAACATTTCTTTGAAAAGATTGAAAATATTATTTTTAGAAGAGATGGAAGATACGTCTTTAAATTTACAATATCTTGCAATGCGTAATACAATTGGAGTGTTGGGCTTATAATTTTCATTTTCTATTTTTTTATTTAAATAGAAGTGAGACTAAAAGTATCAGAAAGATAAACATATCGCTATGTTTGCTATTTCTGAAGTTGTTTTAAGGTATGAGAAGCACCTGATTCAGCTAAATAGTTTTCTATTTTGCAGTAGTTTTTTTGTTGTTGTTTCGGTGGGTTTTGGGGGTTTTTTTGGTGTTTGTTTTTTTGTTTGTTTTTTCTTTACTTTTTTTTGTTTGTTTGTTTGTTTGATTTTTGTTTGTTTTTGTTTTGTTTTGTTTTGTTTTAATTTTATTCCCCTTAGGAAGACATCCATTTTCTTTTCTGAGCAGCATATATATGTCATGAATTTCTGTCTCTTGGTGACCATTTTGTATTTCAGAAAAATCTTTCTTTATAGTAAATTCTTATGAGAAACTTTTTCGTGTGGACTTCCTTTTCCTATTCTTCCTTTTGCACATTTAAAACTGGGTTTATGAAAATATTCAAGCTATCCTAGTTAGTTCACCCATTTATATTTGGGTATAATGGAGAAATTATCATATTGAATATACTTGAGTTGAAATTCTTCTCATTCAATTCAAAGTCATGATATGAAGGAAGGGGGTTAAACTATTGTTTGGCTTGTTTCTTGGCCTTTTCAGATTGTGGTGATCTGGATTTCTCTGTGCCACACACTGTGAGTTTTCATTTGATTTTTAATTTCTGTTACAAAAGTTGTGAATAATTTTCACATTACTGGTTGTGCCTGGAACAGAATATATGGAATTTATTAGAGTTGGACAGTTCACTCTCAGTGTGAACACAACGGATACTTCAATCTCAGTCAGTTGTTTCAAGAAGGAATCAGAGAACATCTGATCTTCGCTTCTCCATTCATCTTGCTGGCTGACTTCTCACAAATAGTACCAAGCCACAGGAATACTTTCTGCATTCCTTACAGCTTTTGGACTATGGAACCCCTCTGAGATGCAATTGGTAGGATAATAGGAAGCTAGCCCATGTGCTAAAAGTAGGAAAGGAAACCATGGTAGACTTTTGCCTTCTGTTTTCCAGCCTGTGCATCTTCTATGGGAGTAACACTTTTTGTTGATGCAGAGGATTTCCAGGAGGAATGTTCTGGAGAAATAGATTCTGCAAGAGTGACCCAGGGTCCTGTTATATCAAGAGTCACATCTTTAGGTACAGAACATCTTTAAATTATGGGTGGGTTTTGAGGGCCAAAGCTTTGTTTAAATCAGAATGATGAAAAAGTAGAAGGATAACTTACTAAATTAATTGATATTAAAATTTAATAATAAAACAAGTGTTTGTCTTGGTCTGTGTGCTTTAGTAGCAGTCAGTTGCTCTCAGTGATGATCTTCATAATGAAACATCACAACATATTTCCTTCTTGGAGTCCTTTATTTTCCAAACACTAATCTTTCCCAGCTTACTTGTGAGGTTGTTTGTACACCCCTCTCAGTAACTCATGGACTTTACTACTTCTTTGAAGATGCAAATGTTGTTTCTGGAGTTCAGATGTTCCATCTATCTTTGCAGACCCAAACCCACAGGTTATGAAACTGAAGGAGTCCAGTGAAGAGTGTGTTTATAATAGTGGAAAAACAAAGACTCTTCCATCTGAGGGTTGCAAATTGGTTTAGCTGAATTATTAAAATACCTATGTTACAGTTTGTCGCAGGTACGGACTCGGCCCGGGGAGGAGAGAGAGATCCGAACTCAGGAGTGACTAGATAGAAATGCCCCTTTATTATTTACATACAGTAGGGTTTTATCCTCAGAATTACAGAAAGGCCATTGGACCTTAGCTGACTCCACACCAGGGCTATTGGCTAGATCCAGAACACACACGTTTGCTAAAGAGACCTTGGTCCTACAATAACAGTGTCCAAAAACATCTCACAGGTGCATGATAAGTAAGTTATTTACAAAAGCCCGCTAGCTGTTTTGCAGCTAGCTCCGTGAGAACAGGCAGACACTGAAAAATCTCTCTGCCACCAAGCCTTCAGCATCTTCAACTCCCCCTTTTTGTCTAGAGCAAAAAAGGGGCAGTGCTTGTTATCCTCTGCGGGGCCCTGTGCAGAAAGGAGAACAAGCACGACATGAGGATTCTGCTTAGCAATGGCCAGTTGCA
>VZTG01007060.1:0-154006 GCA_013397845.1 Melanocharis versteri
CTGCCCTCCAGCAGATCAACATTTCCGCCCAATTTGGTGTCATCTGCAGATTGATTGAAGGTGCACTCAATCTCGTTGTCCCCATCATCGATAAAGATATTAAACAGGACTGGGCCCAAGACTGAGCCCTGGGGAACATTTGTCTGCCAATGGGATATAACTCCATGTAATCACTCTCTGGGCCCAGACATCCAGCCACTCTTCACACAGTGGAATTTGCATCCTTTCAAGCCATGAGCAGCCAGTTTCTCCAGCAGAACTCTCAAAATCCATGTGAGGCGAAACAATACAAACTACAAGCTACAAACTGTTGGCCGTCTTTCTCACTTCACTCCCAATGCTTTCCTGATTTTTATTTTTCTGATAAAACTGTATTGCAGATAAGTCTCTTTCTTCTTATTATTGCTGTTACAATGTGAAAACAACATAGATAAATAATTTTTTTTATGTTTTAACTGACCTGAAGATTCATTCATCCTTGTGCATACACTTATGTGCACACACACCTCAACTAGTTTAAAAATCTTTCCAAATAAAATCTGGAGAGAAAGTACTTTCCCCTTTAAACAGTTAGAAACAGGCTCATTTTTCTTCCCAATTATAGCAACTACACAAAGAAGCAATAAGTCTCAGAAGATTTGTCACAAATCCTCCAAGTCCGTGACACCAGTTTCAAAGAAAACCATTGGTTCCCTTCAAAGCAGTAGTCTGCAACTGCCTGATAAAAGGCCACAACCCAGTACAAGGTAATCATTAGGCAGACATTATTATTATTTTCCTAATTAGTCAAAAATCATTGGATTTCCTGTGGCTTCTTCCTGCTGAGCAATCATTTGATCTTGCTTATGTTGACAAACATACAAGTCACCAATTGTGCCTCATTTATCATTTGACAAGGACAAAGTTTTCTTCTTCTTGTGTGAAGAAGAGAAGACTAAGAACAAGAAAACAGCCAAGGAGATTTAGAATATAACTGTCTTTTCTTTTTGCTTCAAGTGATCTGATGACAAACCCCACCAAATGAAGAGGATCTGCAGTGAGCTATAAAGTCGCTGTTCAGATCCTGGGGGGGAGTGTTAATGCAGAATTCTACAATGAGCCTCACGTAAAATAGACTGAAAATATTCCTGCTACAACTGAAATGTAGAGAACTCTGTGTTCCCAAAAAGGGACCCCACAGCATTCCCTCTGCAACATGGTCTAACTGTCAAAATGTGGCTAAATTTAACAGTGAGCGCTCAGGGCCGAAAAAAGTTATTTTGTGAAATGCAGAGAGTGAGATAAATTTGTACAATTCAAATACCCAAATTTAGTTTGAAAGGCATTTCAAAATTCAGCTCCCTACATAGGGTGCATTTTTTTAAACTAAGTACAGGAAAGTCTGCCATAAGGATGTGTATATATGTGGAAGTTTATTTATAGTTATTGCTAGTGATGGGCATGAAATTTTTTTGGTCTAGATATTTCTCTTTCAGTAAGCTGGTCTTTAGGCTGCTCAGACATCGTAAAAAAAAACACCACTGCAAAGTAGACTGCTATATGAGCTCCTGAATATAAAACCAAGCACTGTATTGTTTCTAAGGGAGTTCCAGCATGTTTCTCAAAATTTCTTCTTGGTTGTTGCATACTGCAGCTCTTTTACTTGGCAGTTTAGCATATCACAGCACTTTTTTTTTTAATTCATTTTATGAATTAATATTACTATCCCTCCAGGGAGGAAATAAATAATGGAATGCTGATATGGAGAGAAAAGAATCACAGGAAACGTGTAAGAATAAGAAAAAGCATTTTAAAAGGTGTAAAATAGTTAATTTTCTGTATTGATAATTTGGAGGCAGACAGACAAGTATCTCTCTCAGTTTCTATATATGACTTAAAATAGGTAAGGCAAGCTGCTGAATTTATGATATTAACATCTGTGTCATCAAGAAAGCTTCTATGTCAGCCTTCAATGTCTATATATTGAAGAGTTTTCATTACCTAAGAAAAATAAGTAAAAACAAAAACAGGCAGGGATGTGTATGAAAAATAATGCATTCTACCACTTTTATAGAAAAGGACAAATATTTCATTATTAAGGCTTGTGCAAAAAAAACAAACAAACAAACAAACAAATAAACAAACCAAACAGATTGAAGTTATTTTATACTATTTGTTTAAACATATATTTTTTTCTAGGGAGATAATAGTGATTGCTTTACTCTTTTATTTACAGGCAGTTTAAATTGTCTCTCAAAAATAGTTTATAGGCTGAATGATCTCAGCTACTTTGTGAAATTACAGATGTGTTCCTTTTATTGAGGCTTACATATCCTGCAGCAACAGCCCTACCATCTCTTTGCAGCTTGCTGTACTGTTGCTAAGAATTTAGAAACAGACATACCGGTTTTAATTTTAAAGAGACCGCATTTTTTCCTCTGCGTTAATAAATCAATCTTGTACTGCAATGTTGGCACTCCTTTAAATGGGTCAGGACGAAGTGTGTCCTTAGTTCACCTCATGCAGCCCGATTGCTGATCACCAGTGATTTGATTAGCTGCACCACAAGAAATTTTTTGGTTCAATAGATGTGAACATGACCAACCACATCCAAAACATCAAAGTCAAGAGGACTCTTCCTTCTCCCTAAATTCCCTGGAGCCAGAACAGCCTGTCAGGGGACTGTGCCCACAGCTCAGGACACCCTGTCCCCTCTGCCTTCAGCAAATGATTTGTCATGAAAGGATCTGGGGATGAAATTTTAAAAGTGCTACGACTACAATCTGACTTTAAGCAGAAATACAAAAGTTATTGCCAAACAGAATATTTAGGGCTCTGACTAAGCAAACTCTGGAGGAATTATAGCCACTGAGCCCAGAAAACAACCTGAGCTGCCAGGATTTCCTCTTTGACTGTTTGAGATAGTGGGCACTTTTAAAGAATTTGGCATTTGCAAGGACATTCTTAATGGTGCTCAACCATTCAGTTCAGGGATGTAAGGAATTTTTTTTCCCCCAAAATGCATTTAATTAAAGAATGTTTTAAACAAAAATGTGAGGAAGGCCTGCTCAGTACCTTGGGTGTTTTCCTTTCTCAGGCAAACCCTGGCTTGCAGAAATGGTAACATTTAATATCCCAGTTTCTCCACTGAGCATGTGTGATAAAGCAGAGCTCAATGAAACCTGCAGACATTATATAGGAATATTTATAGGCGGACTGGCTTGGTTTACTCTATCCATCCTTCACACTTTCTGCACATTTGCTTCTTGTACAGTGGGCTGCATTGACAAGGCTTGATAAAGCACGTAAGGTCTTTCCCCGTTCAGCTGCTCACAGAAACTTGATTTCAGCACTGCATAGGGGAGTCTATATGTTCACTTAATTTCTAAATTTGCTCAGGCAAGTGTTTGGGTTGGAATGGTTTCCTAAGCTCACCCAAGGCAAAGAAAGAGTATTGTGGGATGGAGCTGAACACCAAGAGTTAAACAGCGAATGAGTTAAACAGTGAATGACAGATATCAAGTTCTCACCATGACATCAGAGAAGAAAAAATCCATAATTGCTTCAATTTAATAAATATATCCGAAAGGTTAGTTTAAGAAAGCAGCAGTTTGGTTATAAAGACTTTGCTATCTAATTTTTGGAATAAATTATTAATTTCAGATTATTATCCTAGATGAGAGCAGAGATAGAGATTTTTTGTTTGTTAAAAGGAGAAAAAGTCAAATAAAAAAACCCAAAAAAATAAGGATAAAATATAAATAACTATTCTGACTCAAACAAAACTAAAACCTTACAGGCTGTGCCTTGCCACAAGATTATTCATTTTTATTTTCTTTCTGGTAATGCCACTATTTCATTGTTACAAAGATAAAGTGATGACAAAATGATTATGTGTAAAGAGTAAGGTTTAGGAAAATGTACATGAATGTCCTTCTGGTTTTGATTTTGGTGTGAAATTCCATATTTCTTACTTTTATTTTTGTTTTATAACATTAGCAACTTTTTAAAGATTTCCTATCACTTCATGCACAGAAACTTTGACAGAGGTAGTTCAGAATGTGAAGAACAGCAGAACACCAAGTTCCTAAAACAACAGAATTATGCGTCTTAAATATTATTGAGTTTAAGAATG
The DNA here is from genome assembly GCA_013397845.1 of Melanocharis versteri. Taxonomy (NCBI): domain Eukaryota; kingdom Metazoa; phylum Chordata; class Aves; order Passeriformes; family Melanocharitidae; genus Melanocharis; species Melanocharis versteri. The sequence goes on from VZTG01007060.1 coordinate 4,115, forward strand.
CCAGAAGGACATGAAAGCTCTGTTTCTATCTTGCCTGACAAAGAATAAAATTAATAGCTTGGATGAAGGCAGCGTAGCCACAGAGGACAATCAGAGTAAATCCATAATGGGCTGAAATTCAGTGAGAGCAGTGGGGGTCACAGTGGTTTGAAGGGAATGAGAAATAACTTGAATTTTTTTAAAAAAATAATCTATAATGATCTTTTTTCTTTAAAAGATGTATGTTTACTCCTGTATTACTTTATCTGATATTACTATAGCTGTTATGCTGTCCTTCCTAACGCTGCAATGACACATATTACAAGTATGTCATTGTAAAAAAAAAATATTTTATCTATTTATCCACATTTTCAAGTTTACATAGAAATAGAGGAATTAAAGGAATGGCAGATGGTCACGCCAAAGGACATGGTATTTACCACAGGTGGATCTTTGTTCTCCACATGCGTTTGTTTCCCACCCAGCCTTTCCCAGGCTCTTACAGTGCCGTGCTCTGCCTGCTCAGTTCTGCCATCAAACGGTGCATGGGAGAGGCAGAGCAGACCCTGAACCTGGGCAGCAAGGGCGGGCAGCCACCAGAGTCCTTCCTTCCCCCAGCAGCACCTGAGCCACCCAAGCCAGGTCTGGGACCAAGCACGCCCCGATGCTACGCAACTGGAGCAGCAGAGCGGCGCAAATCCCAAAGAATGTGTTGTGCTTGTGCCGTCACACATTAGAAGAACACCTGCAGCGAGACAGGGTATCAGAACACCAGTGCTGACTGCCTGCTTTCAGTCTTTTTTTAAATAAGACACTGTGCTCATACTATGCAATGTATTTAGACAGGGAAAAAGTGGTTGTCAGAGACAAGAGTTTACTACCTTGTAGAAAAACCATGAGTTGGACAAAATATAACCCATCTCTTTTCTGTTGTGTTTTCTCTGCTGATTTTTCACCAGAAGTCCAGGATTAGTTTAACGGACATGTGGGATATTGCCCACTACCCACCAGCTGGAAAGGACCAAAGCATTCAGCAACTGGCACAAAAGTGTATTCAGACATGATATACATAAATGTACATTTATTTATGTCTTGCATAGAAGATAGTTATTATTTAAACAGCACATAAGTTGCTAAAAATTTTATTTTCTTGTTTGTTTTTGTTGTCTCAAAGGGAAGTCAGTGGTAATGTGCCCTTTAAACTGCGCAGCTGAGCTTTATCCACCTTGTAAGACAATTGTGCTTCAGCGAAACAGCAGAATGCCAGATAAACCTTCAGAGCAAGTGAGCTTCCATCACTGGCCCAGCTGGTTGCTGCGGTCACTTCATACTGGATAAAGGAATCAGCTTGAGGCATATAGTTGAAATTATTATCATTGAGATTTTTCCTGACATACCCTCTTTAATAATTCAAAAACAAAAATTTGAAAATTATCCTGTATCTGTGTTAGTGATAGTATCCGTCCAATAAAAACATTTACTTGATTTCATAAGTAGCTGCAGCTGCCTCAGTTTTTGATATGAAATGACTGCACCAAAACTGGATCAGCTATAAACAGCAAGGTCATGTCTTGCCAGTGTGAAGAGAGAAGTGGGCTCCTCAAACTTAGATTTAGCCTATAATAACCTAGGAGAAGACAAAAAAATTAGACAAATATGGCTTAGTTCGGTGGGATTGTGCACAGAGAGGTGAGCAAAGAATCTATGGCAATTTGAATGGTGCAAGAAAAAAAGATCAGAAGATCTATGCTGTCTGGAAGATCTACAATGCCCTGAAGAAGCAATGGGCCAAATTGCTAGCAAGTAAAAGGTCAGAATTAGGAAAATCACTGGAAGGAAAAAAACCATAAATCTCTTGGTTCCATACTTGCATTTCGATTGACTTTTAGACATATCTTTTCAGTAGACAAATGGGAATAAGAACAAATCAGGCCCTATATCATATAGATTCTCAACATAAAACAATATACAAAATAGATGGATAATATGAAAATGAAAGCAAGTCCATCTTGCTCTAGATAATTTTCTAGTCAGTCACCAATGTCAGTGAAATGTCATCTGGGACCCAGGTAAGTTATGCTCTTGAGATTTCGTTTATATTTGTTCTTGTTTTGCATTTGTCTGCATGACTATATGGTCATGCAGCTTCATAAACTTTCTAAAATCTATCTTAAAACAATTTACATTTGTTGCCTGGGGTAAACTATTTGAAGGACCACTAGGATAATTTTTTTTCTTCCTAATCTAAATTTATTAATGATAAATGAGTGTTCAGTCTGATCTTTGAATTGTACTTTTCAACCAGAAATTGGTCTTTTTGGAAACACTGAGATAAGACTATAAATTAGGCTTGTTAAAGAGAAAATCTACACTGGAAAGCTATGAGTCTATTGCTAAAAGCAGACAGACAGGCTTTCCAAATATACCAAGAGAATTGCACAAGTGTTTTCCACAGAGTAGCTGTGGGATTTGAGTACATTTTTATGCTCTGAAAACTCTGAAAATGTTCTGCATCCCTCTAAGGACGTACCTTCTCTTCACCACCTCTCTGAGGAATCTCATGTACATAAAGAAGGGGAGAGGTAAGGAAAAATCCACAAAAGTTTTCACAAGGGAAAATGCTTTGGGAAAGAGGCACAATCACCTGTCACCATCTCCTGGTTCTGTTTTTGAATTCTGAAAGAGCTTTTACACTCTTTACTCTTTCTATATCATGTAAATAGGTCACAAGCCTCCTGTGCCTGACTTTGGCAAAAGCCAGGGAGGTCAAGGCATCTGAGCTCTGAGGTTTGGCCCTGACTCATTAACTTGAAGGAAGTCACCTGGCTGTCTGTTGGACTGCTCTGTGCTTAAAACTGGTCCTGAGTCCAACTCCTAATGGATCAGGATGTTTCATCCTGATCATTCTTTTTGTCTCCAGGTTCTCAGTGGATTAATTGTATATGACCACAGAAGTACACAATAACAAATTTTCTAAGATCATGCCGAAAGCACAGGAGGCTGACATATCTGTGTAACGTGATCCACACAGAGGTCATGGCCAAACTGGGACCTGTTTCTGCAAGCTGGTTTGTGAGCTACCAGTGCCATCACAGTTGGCCATCCTAATGGGAATTTCCAAAGAGCTGACTTGCAAACGAATCTTTCTACAGGGCATTCGCCTATACCACATGTCAACTCAAAGGTTGACCCAGCTCAAAGGACCTTTACTATGACACAGCCCCAAATATCCTATGACAATTGCCTCAAAATAAAAAACTGGGTCATTCCTGCAGTCATATTCATGTGAGCGATTGTTATGCACTGAGGTAAGTGTCATTACAGGAATGGACTATTTTCATGAGCAAGTGTTTGAAACTCTCTCCCTAGGAGAGTAGGTGCATCACTTCAGCTTCTCTCTTCTTCTCACAGGGCCTCTGTTTGGTGTAACACACCTATACCTGAGCTATAAAGCCCACCTTTCATGTGGTCTATTCAGTTTTCCAATTGACTTCAAAGAAAGGTCTTATTAAAGACACTGTAAGAGGTTTGAACTCTGTCAGGAATGCCCCCTGTGAGTTCAAATCACATTACTTTGCCCACTAGGCTCATTACAAAAAGCAAGTTGAACCTGTGGCTTTCTGAATTCACCTGAGAAGCCCAGATTGAAGCACAATAAAGAAGGGCAGTGTGGTTCTCTTGATAGGCCCAGGCACAGCTCCTTTAACATCCTCAGGAGTCATTGTATCTATAGATAGAAGGAACAATTTTCAAATGCAATGCCTAAAACTCAGGTGCCTGTATCTCTGCCAACTTTAAATACTACATTAAATATAGCTTTATGTGTCATGTGTCTAAATTTAGACACCCTAGTTTTAAAGATGAACTTATGAAAGAGGGCAATACATATCTAAGAGGAAACAAAAATGCTCACTTAGAGTACTTTTGACTTCTTAGAAATACTTTTTAAATCGTTATAAAAGGCCGTGGAAATAGTCTTCCTACATGCATATGAATAAGACTATCTGGTAGGAATAACATTATCAGAATTTAAGGGGGTGATCTTTATTTTCTACTAACGCCAATTTAGTAAAGTGTCTTCTTGATTTACATAATATCATGAATAGCACTTCCTGAACTGTTCATGACAGAGAACAGGATAACCAGCAAATGGCTCCAATTACAGTCATCACACAATAAAACAGTGTGCAGGCAATAGTTTAAGATTCCTCACAGTTTTGCGCATTATGTCACTCTCACCTAGACAAAGAACCTGGAAACTGCTACCAAATCTGTACAGCGGCACTTTACACTTTTTCTATATGCTTGAAAATACCTCATAAAGTACTCAGCTAAATCACAGATAATCAGGCTCTGTTGTTTAATTCAGCACAACATAATGCGATTATATCACTTCAGCATAGCTGGTCAACTGGTTTTGTGTCAGAGCAGAGTCATCACTTAAAAAATGCAAATGAGAAAGCAGTCCTATCACGTGGAGCCAATTCAGAGTATTTTGGCTATAATAAGCAGAGTAGATGGGAAGGTTAAGAAGTGTGAGATTTTTATCAGGGAACAAAATCAATCAAATAAATCAAATACAGGTCCATCCCTCCCTCTGTGGATGTGTGTCTGGAGAGGAGGGTTGAAAACTCCATTTTTGCTATTTCTGTCTCGTAAGAGGAAAACATGAGCCAAGTACTGATCTCATCTGTATTCTCAGATCTTACTGACTCGCTCAAACTCTTCTGCGAAGTTTGCCAACAAAAAGCTGACATGCAAGACAAAACTTTAAGAAAATCAATGCCAAATAATTGCCCAAGCCATAAGAAAGAATAAACTTGCCAGTATGTTATGTTCTACCAACATTGTGGTGAGCTGTAAACCTAAAATCTAGGGGAACGAAACAGCTCTTATTGTGCATAGTAGGCTTTATATAACAGCAGGTAGCACAAATCATTTCTCTACTGCAGTTCAATAGCTAGTCATTCCTTCTCTTCTATATTCAATTCTGCACCAGAGCCATGGCTTAAATGCTATGCTGCTGTCAGTTAGTTGGCTGTCCTTTCCTGGGCTGCCAAAGGGGATGCTTACAAATGAAGTTATTGTCCCAGTAATCAGGCATCTCCTGGTGGGACGCTATATGATAAATTTTTAAGGATGAGGCTGCAGCATAAAATGTGCTGTATTTTACATCAGGCATTGTCACAGAAGGTTGCCCTTCTTTTTCTTCACCTTAAAGATTTAAGTATTGTTGGACAACTAAAAAGTGTCAGAATTGTAGGAGACCCAAGGTGTACCTTGCAATGTAACACTGTAGGCTTGTGGATAATATCAACTATAAATTGCAAGGATACGGATAACCTAATTCCATTGAAGCAAGTCTAAAAGATATACTGAGTATTGACAGAGTTTATTAATTTGACTGTACTTGCCCTAAAAACATGGATTCCTTTTAATTCTGCTCCAGGGAAGTTTTTAAAATGCCTTATACAAAGCTAAACATCTTCCCATATTTAAAGACAAGCCAAAAGCTATTGCTTGACATATGTGCATGGTTTAACTGGTATTTCAGGTACAAGCCTAACATATGAAGTAATTGCAAATTTCTCAAATAAACGTGTTGAAAACCACAAGGGATAAAACTCATTTGAAAGTCAATATTTCTTTCAAAGAATATTCCAAACATGAAAGCAAGGCCCAGATACCCGGTTTCTATCTCCATGGCAGCCACAGAATCTAGGTCTGGGTTCCACCAGTAACAACCCCTCCTCATAGTTTTAAACATAAGTCACTTTAGGAAAGAACATTACTCACTGATAAAAAAAAACTTTATTGTCAAGATCTTTCAAACTGGGAAATAAGGGCTGGTCAACCTATTCAAGCAAAACGGATCACGATACAGAAACACAGAGGGTAGTCAGTGCCTTATATTCAGCCAATGCTGGACGAAGCAAGTAATACCATGGATTACGCTGCAAGAGTACCATGGTATCAGCTCCTGCAAGTCAGTGGATACAACAATTTTCCTCCCTTTGGGCTAGAGCGAAGGCATTCCACTAGTTCTATAGTACTAGAGGAATATTTCCCAAATTTCATTTTCCTGTAGAATGGTTTTCTGAATCATGAGTCACACCTACCGCAACTTTCAAACCTTCGAGCCCAAAGCATTTTCTTCTTAGGCCAGCTATTATTTCAGGTATTTAGTAGTGATGTTGTAGATCTTGTCTTATTGTTTTATAAAACTATATTAAAATACTTTTGTTAGTAAAATGGTTTTTTTCTTCAGCATCTATCTTCGTCCCTTGCAGATAGATTGGTCACTTTGGGTGTTCTGATGTGAGATTTAACAGGAAGAGGGTAATGCCTAAAACTGAGTGCTGATGATCCAAACTGCTGCTGAAAGGCATAAAGGGAAAGAAAAAATTCTGTTGTGTAGGACAAGAGTTATCAGTACTCAATAGATGCCAACTCAAGTTTCCAGGAGACTTAGTACAAGACTCTATGCAGGGAATAACCTAAAACTCACTCTCATTAATATCCTTAAGTTTCCCAGGGCATATGTGCAAGCATAATCTTATGTGGAGAAGCAGAAAACTGAGACCTTGCAAATTGTTACTTGAAAGCAAAATATTAGGGATAACACCAAGTTCTGTGACTCTAACCACGACGACATCTGGAATTTTTAGAAATTCTAGTTCAATTTCTATTCAACTTTCAGGTTGACTTTATGGCTCAGTATTTTCTGACTAATGTTTTCTTGTAGTCCTCTTGCCAGCTGTATGGAAAGACACTGATTTCATTCTTGACTATTTTCCTATTGCTTTATGATGCTGAAAAATATACTGATAATAATCTCTGTCTTTTTTATTGCCACACTGTCTGCCTGGCAAAAATTTTGTAACAATGTGTTCAGTTAAGATTCTAGAAGCAAAGATTTTCTCTGCATCAACAAGCAGAAAAATTATTTTTGTGATTTTCCTCTACATATTTGCTACTCTGATTAGATCAGTAGATGCATCTTTGAATTCTCATGAGACTACCAAAAAGCTTAATAATGCAGTTATGTGTGGGTTATAAAAGCCAAAATATTCTTTCAATAGGTGTTGAAATAAGTTTCATCAGTTCTTCTAGTTACTTCCCACACTTCTTAGCCATGTTCCCTACAAATAATGTATCCACAGACACACCACAAGTTTATAGAGATCCTGGCTTATTCACGGGATTGGTCCAGGACAAATGTGTTGAAGGACATACATCCATTTGGTTAAGCGTGAAGTAAGACAAGAAGGGAAGAAATTTTCAAATAGACAACCTGTCTTACATAATGAGTCTTCAGCATCAAATAGCAGCATACGAGCACTCTTACTGACATTTTAGTTCAACATCTCAAATATGACAGACCAAAGACATAATTTATTAACAGTTGGCAGTCTGGCACTGACAGGGGTCCAACTTTTACTGCAGTGTGCTCTGATTTTTCTCTCTGTTCTTTCAGATTATTTTGACTTTCAGAAGAGCTTTGTCGTTTGCTAGTACACTGCTCTAGTTCCAGACTTACTCCTGATTGCATATTAAATATACTACTTACACAATTCAAACATATTTTTAAACATTACTGTAACAGGAAAACAATAGGTAAGCAATCTTAGGCAAAGCTTAATTCTAATGTCTAGCTTCCTTTATCTTATAAGGATAAGTTTTTGTCAGACTTCTCATTGCGTCCAGCTAGATTCAGTTTTGTTCTTAAATTATTTTCAGGTAAGATTTCTCCTCAAATGTTCCAAGATATTCAACCTCGAGATTGTAGCAACCCACAGGTCTTTCAAAAATAATTGACAGTGGAATGCTACAATTCCCTTTTTTCCCTCCTGAGGTTAAAGTTTAAGCAATATCTCAGAACGGTAGGATTGTAAAGTCAAATGAGGATATAAATGACAATCCTGAATTAGATAAGAACCGAGACTATTTATGAACTCACTGTCCTAGCCAGGCAGACAAGATCAGGTAAACAATCTCTCATGGGGCTTCGGATCCTGGACAGGCTGCATCATGATATCTCAATATCTCTTCATACATGCAGAAGGACTTAAATGACTTCAGAGTTTTAGACGATTCTCTTCAGACTAAGAAAAGACATCTTCTCTATTTTTGCCAAGAATCAAATGGGAAAGAGTAAAAGTAAAGCTCAAACTATGCAGCAAAAGGGAATACAGGAAAAAAAATGGATAACATTTCTTTCCTTCAGAAACCACATTTTTTTAAAATTAGAGGGTATAGAAAATTTGGCTCCTGAATCCTGAATTTGCCTTGCCACAGATTTACTGGCCAAACAGTTCTCAGATATCCTAGCAATGCCAGGGGTTCTTATCCCTTAGCAGTAAAGAATAATAAAGGCAAGTGCAGATGAAATATACATGAGTGATAAATTCTGGATTTGCCACTCTGGCAGCATATTGCTTTTATGACTGAGAACCAGGTTACTATAAGCCAGGCCATTTCAATTCACTTTGCAGAAGAAAGACTGTGAAAAAGACTGTTAACCTATTTTTCTATACTGATAGAATTCTTCTATACTGATAGATGAAACGGCTTTGAATCAACAAGTTTAGGACACTTTGATTTGATTTCTTTTCATTTTACAGGGAGGGAGTAAAGAACATCACCACTGATTTGCAGTGAGGTGGATCAATACAAAACAGTAGGCCAGGTCCATTAAATCCTTGAGGTTCAAATATCTATGCTTGAAATGTCAAAGAGCACCACAAGAGTGAATGATACTGTGAACATATAAATTAAAATGCTTTGTTTTTATCAAATGGTGGCAAGAAATCAGTGGTCTTCTCATTCTTTCACTGTTTATACTTGATTTTTATCTTTTTTCACTGGGTGTATCTTGCAATTCTTTTTTAATGAGAGATCCTCAGAAACATTGATGAAAACATCTCTCTGCAGTGCACAGAAAGCAGGCTTAGTACACTATGAAGATCCCCTCACAATTACGTTAACCAATAATTTTTTTTTGGCTGAGGGAGTATAATGCTTGAGTAAAATTGCCTCAAACCTTTGTGTAATGGCCCAACCTGTGCGCACTAAGTCTAAGCTATCTACTGATGTACAAAGAACCTAGGGGACACCTGGACTAGTAAATCTTGTGCTGAAGCCCATTGGTCTTGATCATCACACGTTCTTTCAATTAAAAGTTTCAGGTCATCAAAAATCTTCCTTAGTGACCTACTGCATAGCGTAAAGTATTGCTCTCTTCAAGGGAATGATTTTTTTCTTCCTCTAATTAATTTCCCAACTTCAGAAGCTTTAACAATTATCTGCTTAATACAATATATTTTCCCCATCTTTCAGCAAAAAGATGATGTTCACAAATATACTTGAATAGCATTTCACTGAATGTTACAGCACTGTGAATATACCACCTTTAGAAAGCCACTACAGAGGGAGTTCCCAGTGCTGTGACACAGTACAGTGTGAGTGATGCAAGTAAAAAAGCTTCTGTTTTAGTACTCAACAAAAATCAGACATTGGCTCAATGAAGTCACACACTGCCTAACTCAAGAAATATCAAGACTGTGCATATGTCCAAGTCCCTGTGCTCAGCCGTCCATTCATTTCTCCGTATGTACACAGTGTACTTACATCAACAATGGTTGTACACCCTCAGGAAGTAAGCCCTCCAAAAATTTTAATATATCACAAGACTGCAGTCAGAACTGTTGTCTATGAGCAAAAAAGCAGATCTCTGTTGCTAGTGGAATACAAGCTACGCATTAGAAATCTGCACTGCAGATAAAGGATCTGTAGGAAAAATGGAAGAAGAAATACTGTCTTCATTAGTTATACATATCGTTTATTTTCAAATATAAACATACTCTATATTTTCACCTGGTAGAAACTTTGAAACTAAGATTTAAATCTGAAAAGTACACAGTTGTAAATATACATACCAGCAAATATGGTTTTCAGTTAAGTTTTTTTCACAATCATTGTCTTTTAATGGCATAGCCCATATAAAAATGTTGGATTTTAAATTTATCTCATTTCACTCTAATATTGCACTTGAAGCCTGATTTGAATACACTGAGAACATCTACTTCTTACACAACAGAGGAATTCAATGATACATATATGAGTGTATAAAGAAATATCTACATATGTGTGTATATACACACACACAAACATTTTGGAAATTCCTCTCATATGCAAAGATTTTTAAAGTATTTCTCTGTGTTACGTGGTCTCTTGACGAGTCAGTGTATACTTCCACACTTTCACACTATAAATGCACTGCCTCAAAGTACAGAGATTGTACAAGTAGCAGAGATATTAAGAGGTGGAAAAGATCTCAGCCATCCAGTGCATCTTCCTGATGATACAACATTATTGCCTGCATCATGTTTTTTCTTGTTTGTCGAAGTCTAGCTAAGTATCCTTCCACCATATGATACAGATTATTACACTTCCGAATGGACATCACTCAACTTTTAACTTTACAGCCAGAAGTTTCCTATTCTTTAAGTCGTCCTCATCTCTCACTTTATTCTTTTGTGCTACTCAATCTCATCCTGTCCTCAGTCACAGAGATGCTGTATCCTTCTTTCTTTTCTTTCTTTCTATTTTTTTTCCTCATCCTTCCACCAGTTTCCCTTTATCTGTGGCATCATTCATGGCTTTCTTCTATTCTCTTTCAAGTCTTTCACAGTCTGGCCACCCTGTCACTTTTCATTCAATGAAAGGGGATATACTTTCTTCCAATCAACACATGGTGATGGTCTTCAGCACCAAATTAATAATTTTTTGAAGGTTTTCATTCTTTTTTTCTTCCCAGAATCTCCCTCTTTTTAGCTCACTTGAAATATGCTTCACACAAACAGAAAATCCTCATAATTTCCCTCGTTTAAGCACTCTTTTACTGCCACACATAAAAGGTAACAGGGAGAAGCACTGCACTGATTGATATAATTGCCTAGTGGGCCACTACTGTCTTTCTTATGCTCTGTCCCCATGTTCCTCTCCCTCACACCACTTTTTGACAACCTATGGCCCCTGTTGCCTCTGAGCCATTAAGGATTTTGGAGCAAGGTCAAATTTTTTGTTGTTTCCCTCACTGGTTTCCTGGGCAGCATTCAAGGCTGCTAGACACCATGTCAATACAAAATAGAAATACTAATTGTTAATATTCATTGACCTCTTATATTTGGAAGCTTAGGAGTACAAGTCATGCTTACCATGCACTATATACAAGACAAAATATTTCATCTCACTGATACCAATAGGATAATTCTAATCAAATTATAATCTTCATACCTAATCAAATGAGGTAGAACCTTGTTAGCTATCTTCTTTTACTTTTGTTGCCCTTATATCCATTCCTGCAGACCCTTTGAGGAGATTTGCCAATTCCTTCTGGTTCCATATTAACTACATTTGGTCTTCTAACCCGAACATCCCCCAGTTTAGCTAGAGGAAACCCAGGGGAGAAAGTATTAGAAATTATCAGTAGTTTGTAGCAACAAGTAACACTTTTTCCTCCCAGCCTGAAAGGAAATCTAATAGGAGGCATTAATAGCAGCACCACTCCTTCCCCCAGAGAATCTGGAAGTGACCAGTGTCACATGTAAATCAGTATTTTTTATGTTAGGTCCGGGAAACTTTCATGAAGGAAACTCTAGCTGGACTAGCAGCGTAGATGTTGCTTGGACTTCCCACAAGTACTACAACTCGCATTCCATCACATCAGTTGGCACTACTCAACTTTGAAGCTGATGGATCAAATAATCATCTTTCATTCAGGTTAAATATAATTAAACTTATTGCACAAACTAAGATATCTGAACGAGAGTGAGTCACATTCCAAGATCATTACACACGCAGGGAATTTCATTTGAGGGGTAGGCAGTAACATGGGAGTCAGATTCGAGTAAGGTTATATGGTTATTTGAAATAGAGGGAAACTGGAGAGATGTAAAACCATTCAAAAAATTTGTGTAGAATCAGCAAGAGATGTTACACGTGTCATGGCACTGATTGAAATGGCTTGAAAAAAAGCTCTGGGAGAGAGTGTTTTGGGGCAGAGTACTGGGAAGAGCAAGTCTTGAATCATAGGGAAAGTATCTCCAATTGTTTTTTCTCCCATGTTCAAAACTCCAAAGCTTCCCACACAGTAACATGTGGTATAGAGATAACGTAAGTAGAATAACTGAGTTGGCATGAAGTTCCATCTAGGCAATGTAACTGCCTTGAGATTAACAGGATCCCATTAAAAAATAACTAACTTCTTTTCTCCTTTCCTTTTTTTTTTTTTTTGTTGTTTTTGTCTTTGTTTGTTTGTTTGTTTGTTTTCTTTTAATGAAAGACACTGCACATCACACTCAGCATTGGCCGGCCCCGAGGATGTTGCGAGCGACAATACTATGTCATATTACATGCTTTTACAGTGCCTAGCACAATGTGGCCCTCAACCCTGAAGGAGGCTTCCAGATACTACCTAAGGACAAATAAATTATAGCAAATACGTGTAAATAAACAGTCATTTAATGGTAGTTGAGACGCATTGTAATGCTTTCTCCATCTTAAAAACCTTCACTAAAAAGTATTTTGAACCATTTTCAGGGGTTTTTTTCTTTCTTTCCTTAAAAACAATATCAAAGAGACATGCCAGAAGATGCTGCTTAGGTTATCATGTCATATTTCCTGTGACGCCAAGGGAATGCTTTCTTTTCTGGCCCTTCCACAGCTGGGGGCAGGGTGGCTTGCAGGGTTTAGCAGGAAGGACAAAAAGCTCTTTGAATATTGCTTTCCTTTTTTTAATTTTATGATGCATATTGCCTCATGCTCACTTGTCTAAGGATGCAATATGCAGAGCCACTATATCATAGTTTCAATATGACACATTGTGAACCTTCTGGCTTCCAGTCCAGGAGCCAAATGGCATTGTGTATTCCCTCCATTTGGCCTCATTTTCATCTTCCCCCTTTGCACCCAGGCTGACAAGAGGAGCATATGAAGCTTTTTCTCACTGCTGCATCTTGACCTTGACCTTACAGCTTTAGAAAAGGGTACTTGCATGCGCAGGGCTGCTATTGTCCGCAGCCGAGTCCCACTTTCTTTTGACATTAAGCGAGTAAAAGGCCACGTGACAGAGTCCCTTTGCAGCCCCAACATTTCTGTCCTGCTTTCTCCTTTCCAAATGTTTTTGTACTGACTTTTTTTTTTCCTCAGGTCAGGCTTACAGCATATTTTGCTTTTTTTTTCTCTCTGTTGTTCCTATCCCCCTCTCCTTTTCCTACACGCATCCACGCGCGCGCGCGCGCATACACACGCGCACAGACACACACACACAGAGGAAAATCTATATGTGTCAGACATTCAGCAAGGGAAAGACAAAGGCACTGAGTTAATTACCCATCATTTACTGCTGCTGAGAAGAACAGATGGTAGCAGGCGATATGTAAATGGCAAGGGGCAGTGAATTATTCGATTTTTTTAGATTAATCGTCGATGACAAAGGAAGTGATTACAAGCTGTGACATTTATACAAATGTATAAAGTACATAATGCTAGAAAAAAAAAGGGCTTAATATTATTATGAGGATGTCAGGCATGTGAACACCATTGTCATAATACAAAGCAACACATTTTGTGAGATCCAAGGATCTGCTTTTCTTTGATTTGCAAACTTTAGTAAGTCCTAGACTCTAGAAATATATATTTCCCGAAATGAATCCATGCCTGACAGTCATGAAAAAAAAGGTTTTGGTGCTTTTGCGTTTTTCCCACAATGCATATCTCTTCCTAGTCTCAGCAGTAGAGCTTATGAGGGATGAAGCTGATGTCGAATCAGTGTGGACTGTAAAACAGAAAAAGGTGCTAATAAAACACATAGACAGGAAATGGAAAATAAAAGGAAAGGTGATGTTTAAGCTGACAGGCCCTCTATGAGGACAGGAGGGCAAATAGTGAGGTGGAAGTGAAGACAGAAGAGAGTACTGTTTGTTTACTGCATGTCTGTAAAATAATTGTTTTAGAGACTTTGAAGGTCAGAATGACATAATTTCCAGGCCAGGCCTTGCTGTTTTTACACAAACACCCAACCTGCTCATCCTCAAGGTAGTCTACTGTATTTTCTGCTGTATAAATAATTAATTGGTACATGAGGAAAACAGATGCTTTCTTTTGCAGATCATAGAAACCGCTCCATCATCAAAATGTCTTCAATCACCTAATTATTAAATCTATACGGTGCTAATAATACAGATGGGAGATGAAGCCAGTGAGCTGAAAATTTTTTTCCCATTGAAGCATCCCAATCTGCTGCATTCCTTGTTTCACATCTTGCAGTGAACTACTCTCTGCAACATCAGCAAGGCAAATAGAGGGGAGAGTTTGGTGGGGAGCTTATTTATCCTCCTCAGAAATACTTTCCAATCAAGCAAAGCAAAACATCACCAAAATTACTGTGAAACACTCCACTGTTGTGCATGCTTTGTTGATTATAGAGGGGTGAGGGAGGGACAGAATAACAGTATATTAGTCATCAGTACTGGGTAGTACATTTAAATCTAGCAATCCATTTCATATGAATATTTTCTCAGGAATAAAGTGCTGGCTGTACCAATGTGCCCTGAAGAAAGAGAAGAATAAAGTGCTGTAGCACACCGATATTTCCAGTGTGGTATTACTAAAAGCTAGATACTCAAGATAAGCACCAACAGCTAAGCTATTGGTTTCTAAGCTGTTTTTCTTTTTCTTCCTTTTAGATAGCGTTACCTCCATGAGATGCAGTTAATACATACAATAATGGAGTTTCCACTCTGTTCATTGGTGCATATGCAAAGTTGGTTAGTACATTTGTCTTTCTCTAAGCAAACATAGCATGGACCCCAGAATAAAAACACATATGCAGTTATTGAAACAATTGAGCTGTATCCATTCCTCCTGACTGGAGACATTAAACTGAAAGTATCCCAAATCAGTTCACATTGCACATTATCATGTTATCTACTTATTTCCTTGGGGTGGGGGGATTATGAGTTAAAGTTGTAACCTGGAGGTGGGGAAAGGCAGTCATTTCTCTCTTACAAGGCTACAAAGCAGAACAAGATTCTCCCTTCCTGAAAATTAAAGAGTGGGAAAACATCCTTCCAACTGAGGAACAGTGAATGGGACATGACTTTGTGAAAATATCTAGGTAAGTGTCAACAACAGTATTTCTTAACCCTCCCTAGATAAGATGAAATGGTTCCAGTGAGAAAACCCTCACTCCCTCCTCCTCCCCCACTTCTTTTTTTTTTTTTTTAAACAAAGGATGGATGATTTATGACATGGGCACGAGCATATAAAGCTTTCTTATACCTATAGATTCATATTTATGAGATTTTTTAAAAACCATCATAGATAGACCATACATTACTGCAGACTTTCCATTATTAAAGTGTTAATGCATTCCAAAGGACAAAAAGCAACATCAAGAGGGAAACATATGTTTTTATTTGGCGAAAATGGCTGAATCTGAATCTGCGCCATATCTAGACATCTATTTATACACATTCCTGCAACACAACAAATTCATGAGGGAAGAGAAAATAAAATATCCATGCATTTCTACAGCTTTCCACTTCTTTGGAGGTATTTATTTATGAAAACTAGAGGTAGTCATTATTTATAGTCCTGATCTTTTTGTTCTTTCATTTTCTTTTTTTTTACTAAAACAAAGATGAAATTGGAATTGATTTTTTGAGGGACATTTATACTGAAAGCAGGATCATTTTATATTTTCACAAGTTGAAGTCTGTATTCATTACTAGGAAAAAATGTAAGACCAGCAAGCTAAAGTATTTTCATTTGTGGCCCATATTTATTTTATAGGAAGCTTGTCACTGCACCATTGCATAAAATGGAATTTAAACTATGCTTGCACAATAAAATGAACTTCAATGCGCTATACTCATACACACTGAAATTATACACTGGATATATATTTTTTCCTAGGTATGTATGTATGTAAACACACGTTTGTGTAGAGAGGGTTTTTTGCTTGGTTAGCTGTAGAGTTCGTGTTTAGGCAAGCGCACCTAACAATCACAGTCTCCCATTAAGAAGATATGCATATATAATATTTATATGCAGATGTGTATGCTTGCCATCATGCATCTACAAGCATGTTTGTTAGTACTGTTTTCATTTCTTCATTCCAGTGCTGTCCACATTAAAATAACTGTGAATTTCATCTGCTGTGCGTTGTAGAACATACACACTGCAGTCTATCTAACCTGTGAAAGCAGGATATGCTGGGAGACCAGCATCTTTTCAGTCACTGGGAAATGGGGAACAATAATTAAAAAGTGGAATGGGAAGGCCTATTGTGGCAGTGAAGAGGTGAGTCAGGGCATCAAGACCTTGTTTAGTGAGAGAAGTCAGGCACTGGATAGCAGTTAAACACCCTAGAAAGACTCTAGGTTATTTTTTGCTTTATTGTATGGCCTCCTACAGCAGAGCCAGTAATATGTTCAATCTTAAGTGGGATATAATACAAAGCCCTAACCAGTTAGGAAAGCAAATATTTTCCCTTAAGTCACTTTCATGTTTATTAACACAGATTTTCATTTTTTCATTACCGTGCACATCTATCTTTGTGCGTTTTGCTTAAAATATACGTTGTAAGAGCAAATATGACTAAAAAAATGTTTGGTAAAGGAGTCGCAGCCATTTTTTTTTTTTTTTGGTAGGCTTTAAACATTGCAGGTCATTTAAAATTATCACACTGCTAATATCTCCCTATTCCTAAAATACCTCACAGCACTCAGGACTGTGCCTTTCTGAAAGAAGATAAGCAAGTCAGCCAGCATCAGTATTCCAAAATACCAAAACAAGCCAACAACAAAACAGATAGAGTAACACTTAAACGATGTCCCTTTAGGCATTTCTCTCAATGCACTTCAGCTGACTCCACTTTTATATAGGTTATAGGATTTACTACAGCAACCTTACCCCCCTCTCCAAAAAAAATCTAGCTCCCCCTTCTTTGTGACTTAAATCAAACCAATAGAGCCCTCTATTGGTAAAACCCCAGATAGCTACCGAAGTTTGTTTGCAATAGGGAGCCTGTGCCATCATATTCCAGCTGAAGTAAATGGCAGATGTTTTTAGACTCAGACAGCATTAGCAAAAGGCCCTGAGAGAAAAGGTCTGTGTTATTCCCCAAGTATGAAATTTCATTTTTCTTCTTATTGCAACTGCCTTATGCAAGTGGTAATTTTGAAATTTGAGCACAACATCACCGCATAAACCTGTAACACACATAAGAGCACTTTGTTCTCCTCAAAAACATTTCATTTTCTGGAAAGGATGCAAATATATTACACCTGGCCCTGATTCAATATTTCTGCTTTGATAAGTACAGGATTTTGACTCGCCTCTCAGAAGGTTTTTGGGACATCATCTTCTGTACAGTCCTACAAATTAATTAAGGCCTTGGGTACATTATAATTAAGGGGCTTAAGGCCAAGTTACCTCAGCAACCTAAAAATGCATTTCTTTTTTCATTAATAGATGAGAGAGTGTATCAGGAATGGAAGTTATTTCTGCAAAGAAATGCAAGGCGCTGAAACCAGGCAGTCTTTACAGAGGAGGACTGCTAGAGCATCTCTCTTCAGAGAGATTTTTCTCAGTTCAGACAGACAATGTTGAAAACAAACATTGATAAGTCCTTGTGATTTGGCCTATAATTTGTATCTCATGGTACAGATTTCACAGCCCAGCTCAGGACAAAACTGCTGCTTGTAGTCACATGGATCCAAGTACTCAAAGGCGCTATTGGCTTCATGGACCCCTTCTTGGGGCAGGCTGGAGGGAGGAAGAGATTTTGGGGGAAGATAAACTGTAATATATGTCTGAGTTTTTGCTGATGTAACTGTCCATATCTTGGCTTCAACACAGCGGGATTTCATGACCCTCTTACCTATTTCTGTATTTACATAGAATTATTAAAGTTAGCACTTTGTGATTATGAAGTGGTTGCATTTACTGCTTAATTATTAAGGAAAGGCCTATCCAAAGTTGAAAATTATCATTTTAATTTTGCATATTAAGAACCAAAGCAAAAAAGCTGATTTAGGCTGCCGCCAAAGTGATCTGTCAGTCCACAACGTGGCTATACCTGTCCTCCATTTTTCAGAGACGAGACCCCACAGGAGAACATGTTTTTGCCCAGAGCTCAAATGGAAGGAGGATGGTGCACTAACCCAGATATGGACATGAGGCATGACCATATCCAGCATAGAAGCTAAAAATCTTGGAGCCTTCCTGGGTCTCAAAGCTCCGATGTAGTCTAAGGTCAAGGTCACGAGGGAAGGCTGTAGCGGATGCAGGTCCTGAAAAGAGACAGTGAAGTCTGGTAGTTTCAACTGTTTGGCAGCCCACACGACCTCTGGCTCCTTCTGCCAGCCCCACATGGTCTAGTCATGTTCTCACTGAGACCAGAACCTTTCCGAAAGTCAACATCAGTTTTTCCTGCTGTCTGTGAAGCTGACCTGATACATGGAGGTCCATCCTATACCGGTGCTAGGGCTGCACAGGGAATATTAAACCAGCAGCAAACTCATCCATCTTCACGGCTGTGTGAGTCATTCCTTCCTCCTTCCATGTCACTCATGCATCTGTGGGAACATTTGCTCTACCCTTAAGGTCAAACCACGTTCTTTCACCTGTTTTCTCCATGTCTGTGGCTTTTTCTCTGCTTTCTGTGGGCAAGAAGGGAAAAAAAATAAAAATATTTTATGAACAATTCTAAATGTACAAATTATATACAAACATCTAATTGCTCAAAAGGTGCAGAATCTTCTTTTAATTTTTTTACTTTTTTAAATTTTTCATGTATGAAATCTATTCAGCAGCAAGAATTAAAATAAGCTGGGGATGATCAATATACTAAAATGTGCACAAATAATGCATCCTTTCAAGTTAAGTTTGGGTTGTTGCATTTCCAATGTCTTCCAATCACCTTTCTGTGAGACACAAAGATAACCTACTTCTGGAATGTCATGGGGTCTACCAGAAAAAGTGACACTGTGTCAAAACATGAGAAGTCCTTCACTGGACATATTCTGCCCTTCTGCCCTAATAATCTATGAACATCCATGTATGTTCTGCATAACAGACATCTCTGTATAACTGTGTGACTCAGTGGGAATTATTTAAATCCTATTTTGGAAAGACAAAGCCCTGCTATACTTCTGTCTGAGTACTTGGATATCTCTGCAAGAATTACACGAGAAAGTATGAGGAGAAAGGTAGAAGAGGAAAAAGTCCTTGTGAACTGTAAGCCAACCTGCTATAACAAATCAGTCTACTACTCTGCTTATCAGGTCATGCAAGCGCTGTTTCAGGCTAAGCAAGTTTCTTTGCATTTCCCTGGGCATGGGATCTCCTCTACTCTGCTTGGCAGCACAAGGGATGCGACAAAAATGGAAAGAGAGCGGGAGCTGAACTGATGCGTCTCATTGCATTTTTCCTCTGTGTCTTCAATGCTGTATATTGATTTTCCTTTCTACATTTGCCAGACAACATAATGGCCTTTAAAACATCTAAGGTCTTGGAGAAGTGATTTTTTTTTCTTTTTAATTCACAAACACCTATTATTTAACTAGGCAAAGAAGCCTAATTTTTTTATGAAGAAGTAATGACTTTCTAAAAATTATGTCACTCCACGATTAAACTGAAGAAAATGCCACTGTGTTAAAAACAGCTTGCCTCACACCCCGAAGCTCTTGATGCTATAAATAGAGGAGGCTGGCAGCCTCCAGCTCGCCATCTTCCACTGCACTGACACGCCGTAGTGCTAGCGAGGGATGTGATTGCTGCGTTCACCTGAGGAGAGAGTATTCTGCTGTCTTGTCAGTGTCTGCTGAGAAAGGGCTTCCAATTGGCTGATTTCTACCCTGCCCGGAAAATTACAGCTGTCCTTGTTAAATCTCTTCCCTTCTTTTTTGCCCAGAGTGGCACAGGTAACAAATTTGAATGGATACAGTGTGGGTGTGACTGCGAAAGAAATGCAATAACAATGACATTAAAGGGAATATAATTTCATATCCAGTCTTACAGGGAAAAAATTACAGGAATAAAAGTAAATTAATGCAAACACTGCATGTAATCTCAGATTTGTAATGCACGAGAAAAATAATTTTAAAAAATAATTACAGGATACAATCTTACAGAGGAAGATACCAAAATTATTCTGAAATAATTGTTTGACTGTGTATACAACTGATGAACTTATTTTTAACCTGTGGAAAAGACAGGCAACATGAAGCACACATTGCAAGGTTGCACTCATTCCAGGGTAAAATGAAAGAAAGGTGTTGCCAGGTCCCCCCCCTACGACAAAGTGTTGTGGAACAAATAAAGGTTAAATCAAGTCACCTGGATGTGATGTGTGCTCAGATCTCACCTCTCTCTGAGTGCAGGAAGGCTCACGCGCTCCAGCAGACACAACCCTTGCGCTCAGACATTGCCAGCAGGGTGCCGAGAACCGGGACAAGGGCAGGGACTGGCTGGCAAGATGCATCCCTAACCACCCCCAGATATGTGCAGAAAGGTCCTCGCAGGATAGCCTGACCAATCCTCCTTCTGAGGAAGCCCTGACCCCTGCCATCACTCCATTTGCTCCCAAGAGGTTACAGTGCTGCTCCGTTGCCCTTCTCTTCCACACGCAACCTGCTGGAATGGGCATGCTGGTAACTTTTCTTCTCCCAGACAGGGGTATAACCAGCCTCAGAAGGATTAGACACATCAGTGTCAACAAAATCCAGGCAGAGTCAGAGCTTCAGTGAACAATTTACTGAGAGAAAAAGAAAATTCTTTTTACTACGTGCAGCGACAAAGCACTGGGCAGAGGCAGCAACTGAGCTGCAGATTTCCTTATTTGTGGCACCACAACAGCAATTCAGCTCAGCCCCTCTGCACCTCCCTACAGTGTTCCCTGTCAGGGTCATGCTGCAAAATACGGCTGCTTCCAAGAGAGGAAAGGGGCAGGCAGGAAGCCACAACCGAATTCCCCGCGGATCCCAGGCGGTTTATAATTGCCTGCTGGTAGGTAGGTTCTTCCACGGTGTGCCTGTTGCTTAAAGGTCAATGCACATTGTCCTTAAAATTTCAGGGCACATTTGTGCTCTACTGCATGATTTTTATTTCCCTCAGAAACTGGCACAGGGGGAGTAGAGCTGACTTTAGGCTCTAGGAGCAGTGTCTGCACTGGGATTCCTGACTATTTTTTCTCTCAGGACAGGTAATTTTCATTTCCAGTCTCCCCAAACTTTGGGGAATCTTCTGGTCAACTTAGGTGAGAAGATACCAAGCCAGATTTTTTTCCCTGCTGCTTTTACTGGTTTAGATTGAAATCAACATTGCTTTAACGTGTTCACGAGGTTAATATACTACACTGAGAAGCTGAGGAGGAGAAAGAAGGGCAGTGACCAATTCACCTGCCAGCTTAATAGCCTGTTTGGATAAGGCTAAAAGCAAACTGTGGTTTTGACTGCAAGTAGCAATGTCCTCAGAGTCAAAGATGTTATTACATACTTGTGATCAATATACGTTGCAAAGTAATATATTTTTCTTTTTTCTGCTTTAGCCTCTGAAAGGTGTATGTCTCCAAAACACTAAAATAAATCACAATATTGATAATTACAGGTTCTTAATTACTTACCTATCATGGCTACAGTATGAATGTCATGAAGCCTAAAATTCAAATTATCAACAAGTAAAACACTCAGAAAAAGGACGAATGAAATGTGATCACAACAGATAGCACTGAATCAGAGCTTATAGCAAATAGAAACTGAAGTTACCTTGAGGCTTGGAAAGTGTAGTGCTCTGTATCCCCTATTTAAACAAAACTATTCCATAAGACTTTAATCGTCACAAGATATTTTGACTAGTGGCTCTAAAAACTCTCCCCTTCTAATTGTCCATGGAAACTATTCGTATTTAACCATTAACACACCCAGAGCTGAGAGTAATTGCATTGATCAAAAGAAGATTGACGTTTATATCATCATTTTTATTTTAAATAATCTTTTGTTCTCTGAAGATGAGACAAAGAAAACCCAGCAGAGACAGCAATGGTTTCTTTGTATCATTATTGATGATCTCATTCTAACCACCTCTTTCTTTACTTTATTTCCACAAACCTGTCCCTTTTTCCTACTCCCAGCTCTTCCTCAGAAAACACCACATATTCCAGCATTCTGCAGTTTTTCCACTTCTTCATGAGGAGCACAAACCATTTATCCCCATTAGCCGTTTGTGCAGTTCCCATCAGCAAGGTTCAGACAGACTGAAAGGCTCCAAGTCCCATTGCCAATTCATGAAGTTATCCAGTGCCAATTTGTTTCTGTCTCTAACTTTGCTACCCTCTTTGGTACTAGTCCGTAATTTTATGGCCACATACAGGGCCAGATATGGAAGAAGCATGAAACAGTGAAAAAGTAGATCCACACAATATAAAGAATATCTATAAAAGCATAATGTTTCAAACTGCTTAGACAGTTTTTTGTACATAAATTTTGTTCTTTTTCTTAAAACAATGTTGTGATAAATTAAAGCTATTTCAATGTGACTACTTACATCACGTTCTTATAAAATTCAAGTGTCACTTGCAAAGTGATATTTATCCTCTTTTGTTTTATGCTGTCAAGGGGAGTTAAGTAAAGGCTGCAGTGCTTTAAATTCCAGCTTTTAGTTTGGGAAAATACCAGCAAAAAGACAAATAGAGTTCAGTGAGACTGCAGATATAAGTGTCTGGAGCACCCAGGTGAGCTGTGCCGCTCCATCTGCACTCTGCTCTCCGTGCCAGGCTGCTTGGCAGGGGAAAGGAACGGACAGGACCCTGCTGTCCAAGCATTGCAGAAGACATGAATCTTGTCAATTTTGGACTGAATTCCCTGCCAGTTATCAAGCAAGCAGCCAGCAAACTGCAGCACAGCACACAGCAATGTGCACACCAGTGTTTCTGTGCCTCACTGCCCTCCCCTGGATGGTGCTTGTTAAGGCATTTCCGTGGGCTCCCCGTCTCCAGGTGCTGCAGAGACCATCACCATTATCACCAATTCACAAGCCTTTCTGTATTTACACTGGCTGAAACACAAGCCTATGTTTACGCACAACATGTCTTAGAACAGCTTAAATGTGTGACTCAAAATCTCTTTCTCTGGACAAGCTTATAGAACTATAACCTGGTTTTGCAAGGTTCAGGTTCTTTGGATTTCTGTTACTTAAAGGTGCTGAACTCTAGCATTGTCAATTGTATTCTCAAGGGTTTGAATCACTTCCAAGAGATTTTATCACTGTATACTTCACATTAGGCGGGACTGCAGTCATAATCAAAGCATACTGTAGTGGTTAACTGGAAAAAAACCCGAACTAAAATACATATTTTTTTGTTTCTAACAATAATTTTTTTTGCTGGATTAAATTCATATTTGGCAGCTCATAAAGATATGTTATTTGCTTTTCTCTAAAAATTCTTCCTTTAAGCATCCTGATTCCCTAAATTGTGACCCTCACTTTTCTCCTCTAATTTTCTTATATTCCTTCTTCTGTTTTGTTCTATTCTTCATCTTATCTACAGCAATTTCTTCCAGTCGAAGAATGAATCAATAACTAGAGCCTTTCAGAATGACACAGAAATATATTTAAAGGGGCAAAAAATATCTTACTAAAGATAAAATATCTTACTGAGATATTTACTGTCATTTACAGATTATATTCATTCGGTTTCATCAGCTTGCAATCAATGAGCCGCAGGCGTAAAAGTTTACACGCAAGTTTATCTTAATGTGGAGAAAACCAGAGAATGGAACTGTAACACTTTTACAACCTCTAAAGAAGCCTGATTAGAACAGTCACAAACAATATGGATTCTCTGGGGTTCTCCATAAGGGGCTGTGAAAAGCTTAGATTTGCTAACGAAGCTGACCAGATTCTGCATCTCTCCTCTCAGATTAATTTAGCCAGGCTCTGATGATCTCCAGAGCTGCTATCAAAGTGGTCAGGAACTAGGTAATCCAGGCCTCAGTAATCCTACAGCTGGTTCAGAAAGGTGCTCCCTGGGAGCTCAGCAGCAGCAACTGCTGACAATGTGTCACCTTTATGCGTTGTCCTTATCCTTGGCTGCAAACAGTACCCTGTGACTTCTTCATTAAAGAAACAGTGTCCTCAAGGCCATTTATGAGAGTGACATCAAGGCATCAAGGGTACCTGAGTGCACGCCCATGTTTGAGGAGTTTGTCAGCCTGTTGTTTGTAGGCTGAGCTACTCTAATCACTGGTAGATGGCTGGGAGTGCACAGTTAGCCCATCCCAGGTGTAAAGTGATGCGACTTAATTGAACTTTCATTTTAAAGTTAATTGAAAGGGGTTAATGCTAAACCATATTATCTCACAACTGGAACGGGCCAAGAATGGAAAATTACTAGAGCTCAGCAGATGGGCAACAGCTTAGTAAACCCTCCTAATTTCATTTTGTCCTCAAATATATCTGGCCCGACAAATATCATGACTTCACACAGCAGCTATCTTCCATGAGACCAAGGAAACCTCTGTGATGGAAAAATTTTTAGTGGGAAAGTTGGACCATTAATGTTCTGCATATCTTCAGGTTGTCCCTACAGGACTCCAGAATGGCACAACCGTAGCAAAAAGGGTACAATTCCAACTTCTGAAGGCAAAGCCTTCCTGTGTATCTCAAAATAGTCACTTAAAACAGTGCCAGAAACTGATAAGAAAAGCTGACTCCAGACACCACTCCCAGCCCTGTTAAAAAAAAATTAATTTGAGGCCTTGAGCACTTTAACTTTTTTTTCCTGGGAGAATGAGTGACATGATTCAATGAAGAAACGTGAGTATTTCTGGGAAAGATCCATTTGTTACCTTTTGGTTGGATTCTGAAGCTATTTTATTATGATGCTGCAATGCAAGCAATCATTTAATTCCTGGGCCTTTGTCCTGTACTCACAAAGAACATCAAAGCAAGTTTAATGACATTTGAAAGATCATAATCTAAACTAGAAGATTTAAAATGATGCCCAAGTCAACCTCATATGCCGAGAAGACAAGGAGAAAGTGTGATTTAATCAGCTGGCAGATTTTTAAAATATTTGTTCAGTATCTTTTTTTCTCCTAATCAAATTTACTGGTAGCAAGGGAATTAAAATAAAAACTGGCTGTAAGGATATATATCTTGCTTATCCATATTTTCCATAAGAAGGACATTCACAGCAGAGATTTTGTGAAAACTCAAAAGAATATTAAGAGCATAAAAAAGCCCCAAACCAAACCAACCCTACCATCACTATGCAGGTACTGGGGTACCAACATCAGTGTGTGAGCCAAATGCTTTTGTTGGCACATAGCCATATCAGAGCTCCTCCCGTAGGAGAGGGCATCCTGACTTAGGAAGCCGTCCAGGGAAAGTCAGGCTTGTTTATGCTGCCTCTGTCTTCCTCTGAGAGAAACTGTGGTGCACCATTAGGACCATCAGCAGGGGACGGGCTGTGTGCCTTCTTCCTACCAACAGTAGACAGATGTGTCTCTTTTGTTCAGTCACTTCCCTCAGTCTGTCATTTTTCCCAGGGACCATGACCATTTGCAGTAGCCTGACACAAAGGTCACACAAGGAAATAGAGCTGTGCATTTGAATTTTGTTTTTAATTGGGTCTCATTAGGAACTGCAGAGGGCTTTTTTTTTTTTTTNNGTTCTGGTGAGTGATATTGCCCCAGCTGAAGGTGCATACACAAAACTTGGGTTTGATACTCAAGAACAGGCACCGTGGAAGCCTTCAGCTCTATGGTGCTGTTGGAAAAATCATGTGCAAGCTGGGAAACACTACTTCTTCTAACTCCTAGCTGCCCTTTCAGTCCTGATAAACACAGGAGGGAAGATGCACAAAGAATTCTCACTGCATTCTTAAAATCCGTACACTCACTGTATGATAATGCAGAGAGGGGGCAAGATTGACAAGCATGTTTTCAGACAGGAAGCAATGCAGGCTTCAAAGAGCCTACAATATTTTTTAATTAATAAGGGATCAGTAGGAGCCAATTAAATCATGGCCATTCCAAATAGAGAAGATTGCTTTGCTCTTTTTCCTGTGCTGCTGCACAGTAGAGTCTTAAATTTGCCAGTTCCTCCAAAAAAAAGTGTTCTACGCCTTTACAAATTATGTTGCTTTTCACAGTCATAATTAAATGACAGTTAAGAAACAAAGAAAACTTTATGTTTTTCAAAATTTAAGCTTTATTTATCTGAGAAATTTTTTCATCATTGGGCTTTATAAGGGTGCAGGGAGCTAACGCTTCAAAACATATTTTGCTCACTACCCATAAATATGTAGTCTAGCTTATTGACACTCAAACAACTTGATGCCTTTCTCATGTCATATTCAGAAGACAGGCAGTTTAGGAAAAAATAATCTGTGTAGCTGCAGGTTGTGTAATCTGCTCCAGCATATCAATACCCTTGAAACAGTAAGCTATAATATATTCTCTCAGTCAAATCAATCCCCCCACCTTTCCCAGGCAGAGGCAAACCTTACCTGAATTCCTAAAAAGGAGAAGTTTCTCTCCTGCTTCCTTCAAATAAACAAATGCAGCCAATTCATTTTGATTGCCTTCAAGTGACCGGCTGTGCCTCCCAATACTGAAGTCAGACTGTTCATTGCTGGAGTTACATTTTGATGCCACTTTAATTCTGTGCCAGTAGGGCTGTTACAGACACTGCTTCCTACCCCATCTTTCAGCCCGGGAGCTTAGGAGCTACCCTTCTTTCTTCTACACTTTATTTTTGCCGCTCCTGCATAATTTCTGCCTTCTTATCATATTCTCCCATTCTCTGGAGAAAGCAATGCTTTAGCACTCCAGTTCTTACTAATACTTAATAGAAGAAAAATCACGCTGCTTTCCCAGGCTTTTTGTTGACATACTGCTGGGTTCACCACTCCTCCTGGTTAGCCAAAAAATTTGTGTGTTTTCAAGCTTGTGCTCTTACTTATAATTCAGGGAGCTTTCATTTTAAAATATGGGTCCCACGTGAGTGTTGTCTATTTCTCAGCATTTTGTAAAGTCAAGAACTCCTCTGCATTAGAAAAGTGACTGTTGAGACAAAAAAATTACAAGCTTAATCGGCAATGTGCATTAGGAAGGGGTTTATAAAAGAGAGGAGAGTTTTAGATTCCATGCTCATTTTGCCTTGCTTTGCCTCAGAAAGCGCCATCTGAGAAAATCAGCGGAGATGGCTGTTGACTTCATTACATATCTGCTAATTTCAGAGATACTTGCTGAGAATGTCACTGGCTTTAATTGCCATCTTGATTTACATAATTTTGCTCCTTTACCACCTTTACGTACACTAATTAGCAGGCTTGGCCTACACTTTTGTATTTCACTGGTCTACTTAAGAAGGTGGACGTACTACATGGGAACAATTATTTTTTCTGGTGCCCCATTCCCTTAGGGCACAGGGCATTATCATGTGTGTGGGCACCATAGAAATCTGACTCATATGCTGCAACCTTTCTTCCTCATTTGTTTTCCCTCAGGAAGCCCTAGTAACTTCACATGATTTCTTATCTTCTATTCTTAGGATCCCTTCTGTGAGGAAAACCATTAGTATCAAGAAGCAGGTAACTCCTGAATTACCTAATAACCACAACTGTCCCATTTCTTTGCTGTTTCAGTAAGAGAAAAGTGGCAGAGAGGAAAGGGAACTATGCCAACTTGAGTAATATTCACAGTAAATGTCTTTTAAAAAAAGTACAAAGTCTGCTGACTGCGGATTTTTTTTTTTAAGCCTGCTGTCAGGCTGGCAGTGGAAAAAGTCCTTCTCTCTCTCTCAGATGCACACTCACAGCCCCAAAGGATGAGGTGACTAAGCTGTACGTGCTTTACTACTTTAGGCCTGCACTTTTGTGTCTTTACCAGAATCATTTATAGATGGAAAATTAGTCACTTTATTGCTAAAAAGAATTAGTATCAATGAGATTTGAAAAGGATGACAGAGTGAAAAGACTAAACCTCCTGACAAGACCCATAGACATTATTGAGGTAGCTTTTCTACCTTGTTTTCTTTACAGTTCTGAAGTGATTAGCATTTTACATGTGAGTTTTTCATGTCTTTTGGTGGGGAAACACTAGAAAAAAATATTTTTTTTTACTTTAAATTTTCCTTTTTGATCCGGAACAGACTTGATTGTATTGATGCCTAAAGGAAGGCTGCCTGGAACAGAGGCTGGACAGAGTTTAAGAATTAAATAGATATTTATTGAAAGGCCTTCACAGGACACACCCTGGGAGTACCCTGGGTCATGGGTTCTCGCCCTTTTTATGAGTTTTGGCCCATTTACATATTCAGGCCAACTGTCCAACTACAGCTTCAGTCCACGCAGTCCCATCCTTTCAGACTGTCCCCTCTCAATCCATGGCTGTTTACATTCTTGGGGTCTGAAGCTGCAAATGTCCTTGGTTCTTTGGGCTGGAAACGGTGTGTTTTGTCTAGCCAGGCTACAAGAGCTGTTAGCACTATACATGAAGCCCAGAGTTACAGACACACTAACGCAGTACAAAATCTAAGAAATATGCAAGTTAAAACTAAAGGTATCAGTATGAACTCTGCAACAAGCTGGCCTGGCTGCTGAAATGTGCACCACTTTGATGGTAGTGACAAGAACTTGGTGGAGGGTTTTATTAATTGTGATACAAAATGGCATAAAGCAACCAGTGCAATTTCCCACCGTTATTTTTGTACTATGCTTTTTGAATCTACTTCTTAGGAAAATAAAAAAGCTCTTTGTGATAGGGATTATCTCCATTATATGGCTTAGTAGTGAAGTAGTTAACCATGTTGATTTCCACAGTGCTATATTTAAGTTTCAGAGTTAACATCCCCCTGAAACAAATAGAGCTGATTATTCTTTTTAGAACAAATTTTTCTTGTTCTGCAGACTGAGGTATTGTCTACATTAAGAACATTTGCACCATTATAACCACCCTAATTTTAGTCACATCAATCCCACTCCTTGATGTAGACGAATTATACGTAACCACATCAGATAAAGCATTATTTTATGGCTGTGCAGTCTGCTCATATTAGGCATTTTTGACAAAGAACAATCGAGTTCCATTAGTACAAGGTCTCCCAAATGAGGAGAGATGATATTAATCACTTTGCAGTAGCTTTACACAAAAAAACCAAAAAACAAAACAAACAGACAAACAAAAAGAACTTAAAATATTTTCTGAAGAAAGGGAAGTAATAATTTAAAAGAACTAAACCCACATAAAACTCTGTACTTGTCTGGGGGAGCCCCAGCCCAAGACCCTGAGGGGAGTAATTTCCTGTCGCAAAGGGATCTATGTTTAACAGATGTGGGTGCATGGTCAAAGGCTGAGGATACCAACTTTCAGAGCAGACTACTGATACATCTAAAAATGCAAACCACTGCCTTCCACGCCACCAGCCTCATGCTAAAGAGGCTTATGTTCCCTTGAGAAGGAACAGATATTTTCTGTTTGCATACTACCTAGCACAGGAGGGTCAGCTACCACAATATAAATATTTAATCCTAATAACTAGGGAGGCAATATCAAGGGGATATGTTAACATGATGCCTCTCCAAAGCTCGTAGTGAATAAGCAACCTCTCCTCTTTAAGAGGTAGCAGAATAGGAGTCAGACTCTTAAAATACAGGATCAAAAGTTGACCAAAGCCTGGATTTCCATACCCATTTTTGCTGTAGGTGAAGAGTCCATATTTTTAGCATAAGGCATAACATGCAGCAATTTTGCCAGTGTAAGGAGTCAGACAGTGAAAGAGGGGCTGGCAGCAACAGAAATGGGGGTTTGCCTCTCTCTCCCTCCCCTTTCCCTCCCTGGAACACAACATATTTTTATCAGGAACAAAAATAAATAAATCCTCAGTTGTCTTGCTGTGCCCAATTAGTATTCCATCCATGAACTGTCCCATCAGGGAAAAATGCCTCCCTCACACACGTGTTCAGGATAGCACTGATGGATTTGAGGGCCTCTCCAAACACAGTGACCATCTGCTAGGCAAAACATAGGGGTCTGACAAGCAGGAGCCATTCAGCCCTGTTGTTGGGCCACATTATTACATATTTGACAAGGGTAATGAGAGGCTGTCATTAACCTTACATGACAGTCTCCACAATGACACACACTAAAGCAAGAACAAAGAGCAGAACTCAGTAAAAAGGCACCTACTTCTCATTTAACCCCGAAATTGTCAGACACCATTATTGCTAATGGAGGCTGGCGGTCCTGGGGTTAATTTCCATCTCTGTGCTCTGCTTGTTCTCTTTTTGAAATGTACTCCTCATATGGTTAAGGAAGCAGTTTTATCAAGGCTATTGGGAAGGCAATGCATTATTTATCATAACACACTGAGATGTAAGAACAGAGAGGGTCTCCTGGAGGAATGAACAAACAGACATATTTCATGAACCCTTCTGATGGTCTGAAAAAAAAAAACATTTCTGAGCTCAGTCTCTGATATTTAAGGCTATCATTGCCTAAGTGTGACATTTCTCTCATCTGCATTTCCTGCCAGGTTTCTGTCAAGCTTGAAATCACAAGACTGTTTTCCTGGTGACCTTGTCACAGTCACCTGGCTTTGTAATCACAGGGAAATCCCATAGAGAAAGTTAATCGGTTGCCTGACTTTTAGTTGAACAACAGATGTAGGGTGAGACAGCATTTACAATTTCAGGAAATAAAAGGCCATCTGAATATAAGATCTCTGTCTCAGGTGCGATGATATGAGTTACAGTCTTCCAGCAGGTTATGAAGATCTTGTAATAGAGCTGCTTACCACCCCAGCAAGCCGAGGAATCCATCTATTTCCGTGGTGACCTGCAGGCTTAACCTAGGACAGGGGGCCCTTGGAATGAATGCAAGCACCTGTTCGGATGCTTTGGCATATTAAGGACAAATGATAGAAGTGAAAGTGAAGATTATGTCTCACTGCAGGAGACTCAGAGCCGGTACAGCTGGGCGTTAGCTCACAGGAGTCACAAGGTTTGGGAACAGCTCGAGCCAATGAGAAAATAGGACATCAGGTGGCGGGTAGCTGCAGTATGAGGATGCTCAGAGACATCGGGGGGAGGGGATGCCATCTCTGTGGAGAAGCTCTCTATAAATAGCATACAAAAAGCAAATCACTTTCTTTCCACACAAAGAAGCAAATGCAGCAGCGCGAAGCTATCCTTCCAGAGGCACTGGCTGGGAGGCTGAGAAAGAAGCTGTATGAACAAAAGATTAGTATTTCTGTGGAAAAAGTAGAAGGTAAAAACTGCCATTAGAAGACAAACTATCCAAGAAGTGAGTCCAAGCAAGACTATTTTATTAGAAAAAGTAGAATATGTTGGACAAGCACATTTCATTTCAGATTATCGATTGCTTTTCCAAATTTATTTTGGTGTTCCTTTACAGAGCTGGATGCCAACATCATGTGCTACCTTTTCTGCTCTCTCGCTGGAGAATGTCCTCTTCCCAAGCCACCCACAGAGGAGTCTGATGTAAAATTAAATAAGTCTTGTTGCCACTGAATCAAACCTCTTTTGTTGTCTATCTATCCAGAATTCATTTTCCATTAACAGCTGCATGATCAAGCAGTTGTTTTACAACTATTCTCAAAGAGTTACCGAAAGGAACGCAGAATACACATGAAACAGAGTTCTGCTTTGAAATGACAAAAATGCCAGTGAAGCATTTTTCTTCCTTTGCCCAGCCTGGTATACAGCTAAAGCTACTGGCATACAGCGAGCGGTGGAAATACTCACTTGTCCCATCCCTTTGCCATGGGATAAGTCTAACCAGCTAGTACTCCTCCCCAAGAGATCTTCTTTCTCAGCTAGCACAGGACTCCATTCATTAATTTCCTCAGTAAATGTGCATGTCAAACCACTAAGGATGACTGAAGCATTTGTGCTGCTGTACCATCAATATATGGATTGTACACTGTTCTCTGTCTTTCCATCTCTCTCCTTCCCTGCCTCCAGCCCTTACCCACTTCCATCCACTTCCTCTTGTTATTTTCTTAATCCTTAGTCTAAAAAATTCTTGGCTTTAGCTCAAGTCAGAGTAATATGGAAGTCTACCTCCATCATCTGAGTCGTAATAGACTGGTATGATCTCTAATAATAATTGTAAAACAATATGTTTTAAAACCCACTGATGGCAGCCTTATCAAATATGACTGCTGGTTTCTAGCACATACAATGAGAATGAAGCCAAATTACCCCTAACTAGAATTTGTTAGGCTAAGACTGGTGGAGATACTCACCTTTTCTTAGTTCAAACTCTGGTCATACGCCTGTGAACAATGGGAAATGGCAGTGGTTTGAAAGACAGTAATTTCTTGCTAGTTTTTCTGAATATTTTATGTGCTAAACTTACGGTAGGCAAAAATGATTTACGAATGTAGAAATATCATTGCTCTTAAGGAATCTTCAAATGGGGTATATGCAGAATATTCTAGTGGCTTTTATTTCTGTGGAGA
The DNA here is from genome assembly GCA_013397845.1 of Melanocharis versteri. Classification (NCBI taxonomy): domain Eukaryota; kingdom Metazoa; phylum Chordata; class Aves; order Passeriformes; family Melanocharitidae; genus Melanocharis; species Melanocharis versteri. The sequence continues at coordinate 36,653 of VZTG01007060.1, forward strand.
ATTTGAGGAGTCTGTGTTATCAAGATCCCTCAGGACAACAAAGAAAGATTTTATGTCTTTCCTTAAAGGGAATTTTAAAAGGGTTCTTTAACTCTAATTAGTGAATCTACTTGGGAATTCTCAGAAATAGTATTCTGTACTCATAAATGAAAAATACAGTATAATTTTCAAACAAAACAAAGTTGATTTCCTGTTTCGAGCACAAAATTCAGACTTTACAGAAGACCAGATTTGATGGCTCCATATTAACTTATAGTAAGTTCCCTCAACACGTCCAACATTTAACCTTTTATGGAAAGGTCATCGCATTTACCTGTAAGAATTATTTCCTTATGAATGCAATTATTTATGGGCTGCTGTCCTTGTGAGGCTATATAAAACTATTACATTTTCATTTAATATGATAGCTGGCAATTAAATGTTCATCATATTAATTGCCAGAATTGCTCTTCATTTTCTTTTTCTGAAGCTGAGACTAGTTGCTCTTTCACTCCAATATCTTGTCAGTTATCCTATTTTGTATAACTTTTCAAGAGATACATATACTGGGTAAGATTTTTCCTGTGTTATGATATTAGAGAAAGAAAGATCATTGTTACACACATGGTAAAACTGCACTGGTCTGCAGTCACTTAGCATTTTCTAAAAGCTACAATCAACTTGCTACAAGATCAGGGAAATTATCATAGGATCATCGAATGGTTTGGGATAGAAGGGATCTTAAAGATCATCTAGTTCCAGCCGTCCTGCCACAGTCAGACACTCTTCACACTAGACCAGGTTGCTCAATAATGTCTAATACTGAACTGTAACTGGAAAACAGATGAGGAATACTAGTAGAATGTACCTCTGTTGTATTTTGCATAACATTCAAGAACAGAAATTATTTTTATCACTTGTCCAAGTCACCTTTACATGCCCAGCCTTGGACCAGTAAATCTACTGCATATGAAATAGATATGAATGAAATATTTACATTATAACCCTTTCTTTCAGTTTTCAAATAAAGTAAAAAGGCAAGAAGGAGGGAAAAGAAGAAACAATTATCAGTGTGAACAGAAATGTCTGCTATACCAGAAAAGAGGGAATTTGCAATTTTTGGAATATGGAACCATGTAGAAAGGTTCATATTTTAATCAGGAGAGAGTTCATTTTACATCCCTGGCATATCCTGGCAAGTTGTGCAAGTATGATGTTTTGCCTTCAAATTAGCTGCAAACACTATCACATGAGTCAGACTAAACTATGTTTAATCAGATGCCTGATGAATTATGAGTGGGTCTACCAAGCAATTGGACCAGTAAGCATTAGATGAGACATAACTGCCCCATATGCTTCACCTAGGGTAAACTCAAGTATTTGTATTCCAACTTTCTAAAAGTTGAGAGGCTTAACAACCAAAATTTGTTGATAGCTCAAGAGGCTCCAGGACTGGAAATTTGCTTGCATAAAGTTAAGACAGGAATTGCAGGGTTGCAATATGTAAAAATGAAAAAAGCCGTACGTGAAGAAATACACATTTTTCATCACCTCTGACAGAAATAACTTGACCACAATCTGAATAACAGAGTTCCAATGAAATAAGTGAAGCTAGAAGTTGCCTCTCTGTGGAAATGGCAGACAGCTTGAACTTAGACTGTATTTCCATATAAAATCATGAAAATTACAATCCATTCTGAGCCAGGAATTCTAAGAAAAGACAATAAAACAGCACAGGGATCCTGCCAGGCACTATTAAAAGATTAGCAAAATAATTCTGTCACTAAAATTGTGATTTTGGCTTTCAAAACAGTAGGCAGCATTGCAGATTTTCAAGGTCAGAGGTAAAATGACTGATCAACAGTGAAACATTCTGACCTTCACTGCGGTGAGCAATGACTGCAACGAGAAAAAAATCATCTCACCATCCTGGTGTCAGGGCACAGTTTCATCAAAGGGTAGTGCAAGCAGTCCAGAGTTCAGGCTGTATTCCTGTTATTCCTGTCATGGCTCACAAAGGACTATTAGCTTTTTATAGCAAGTAGCTATTGGCAGCATTCTGCTGCACCCAGTTTCTCAGTCTATGTTGCTGGAGGGAAGACAGCCCTGCACAAGACCTAAGTATACCAAGTGAGGCAAGTCAGCATGGCAGAACTGTTTGCTTATTACGGTCCTAATATATAAGATTCAGATGCAAATACAAAATAACCAGATGCTGTGGAGTGCCTGAATTCAAGGCTGTGAAAAGGGAAAAGAAGGGTAGGGTCCCCAGCAATTAGGTAGGTAGCAGTGATTGACTAGAGAGGAGCCGTGTCTTACAATTCATGAATTCTTTGTGCTAGTGATGGATATTTGCCCTGGAGGAGGAACTTACTGGAGGCTTCTTTTATGCAGCATATCAGTGCAACTGTCCTGGTTCCCTCAAGCTATGCTGAAAGCCCTAGAGGAAACATCACATCCCCCCCTTCACTCTTCCTGTGTCTCATCACATGTCCCCTTGATAGCCCACAGTGATTTGTTTCCTTCCCACACAGAGGTTTACGGCAGTATGCTCCCTTTCCAAACACTTGCTGTGTTTACAACAGCCCTCCGCAATTTCTCTCAGCATAGTCACGTGTGTTCTGCTTCTTCTGATCCTCATGACAGCTCCCTCCAGCTGCACCTTTTCACCGTGCGTCAAGGTGGAGGAAACTTTTTGTGCCAGCAGCATCTCAGACAGCAGGAGTTTCTGACAGCCCTCGGCTCACTGCTGTGCTGAGGTCAGGGGTAACAAATTGCTTCTCTTGAGGAGTTATGCCTCTAGCCCAGCAGCAGTCCACAAGGACACTGATACTCCCAGCTCTTTGTGTTGGGAGCTCTGTGTGGTGCAGGAATACCTGCAGCAGTGCAAGCCTGCATGGAATTCTCCTACTCTAAGAAGAAAATAAACAACCTGATCTACTGAGTTCTGAGGACATTTCGTAGGAAACATGCTTTCTGGTGTTGCCTGCTGGAGTCAAGGTTTTAGGGCATTGCAATCTTTTAGTTAATAAAAACTGGTGGTCTTTATTACGACTAAAGTATACAGCTGGAAACTATCACAAAGAGAAAAATACTCAAGAATCAGATAAAGGCACAATAAAATGTTCTATGAATATCTACATTGTACATACAGGAAACAAACATGTTCAAATCATCAGGGCTCACAAGAGGCCTTTAACCTCCTCCACCAGGGTACCAGGGACCTAGATAGATTATTTGTGCCCTGAGTTTTTTCCTTTCTAAGAAAAAAAAAGATGCTACAAGGAATCATTCAGTTGACAATAAATGATGGGACTTCCAAAGATGAGTAAGCATCATTTTCTGCGCACGCTCATGTTTCTGAAGCACTGGTCACTGTCTTCTGCACATGGAGAACTCTGCAGTCCTTTAGGGAGTCACAGGCTGTTCTGGGATGGGTTTCTTTGGTAATGAAATTAAGATAAATACAAAACACACCCTGCCCTTTCTAGTAATCAAGACCAAATTATTGCAGCTGTCAAAAAGGAAGATACCTCTCTCCACTTGTTTCGATAACTCACATTCAGTCACTAACATATCCTTTCATTGTCAGGCAGGTATCTCATTTCTGTCCTGGACACCTACTCCCACTGTAGTTTCACAAGTGCTGGTACTTTATTGATGGTATTTACACATTTTCCTACTCTGGACCTTCTCCTGAGAGACTAGGGCCCATCTCAGTAGTGACACACCGCGATAATTGAACAAATTTGTGACTTTGTTAGTGAAGTATTATTTATGTCCTGAGGAAGGCATGAATGGCTGTGTTGTGTTTCCTGTCCAGTCGCAAAAAGCAAAGTAACCCTGTACTGATGCCAAGATGATTTTTGATTTTTCTTTTATATACCTTTTACACAATTCTATGTACCCACAAGTATTACCATGCATACTTGTAATTCTTTAAGTCTGATAACTTAGCACAGTTCTAGTGTTCTGTAAGGCCAGGAGACCAAACTCCCCAGAAACTGCATAGCCAGGAGACCAAACATTCTACTACCTTGAGGGGCCAAGGTCCCGTAGTAGAACACATTCTGTAAACTAGAAATTAGCCCACCCAAGCCCCCTTATTGGGTACCCTTGTTAGATATGCTAATGTGTAAGGTCTATAACTTGTATACGTGATTTACGGTGGGGGTCCATTGCGACGCAATGTTCCACCTTGGTGAAGTGATGCATCGATAAAATCCTATTAAAGATACCAAGGTAAACAATCCCCTACCCTTTAACCGTGTCTGGCTTTCATTTCCTAAGACCCGGAAAAAGACTATTTCAAATCATCTGTGTGAGCTGCTAGATTGATTCTCTTAAACCCAATGCCAATTTGCATGCTGAAATTGTGGGTTATCAGCAGTTCTATTGCTTTGACCAAGAGAGCCAATGTGCTACCCCTACTCTGCCACTATTTCATAATAGACTGCCACAATCAGGCAAATGAAACCTGATCTCTTCCCCAAGAGCCATCTAATACTGCAAAATAAATGCTGAGACCACAAAGGATCTTCAGAGTTTCCAGGAATTTCTTTTGTCTCAGGCTTCTCAATTCAGTGCCCTTCCATCCCTCTTCACCTTGCCAGAGAAATCATTCAGAGGGTGATTGGTCAAACTATTCCAAGAACAGAGGCACGAAAACCAGAATTTGGGTGAGACTGAGTGCCAGGACTAAACAATTGCTCTCCAGACAGGCTCTGCTCAGCTTCACCTTCCCTCATGGGAGGCCTGTAGATTTGACTTTGACTATTTAAGATCTGCCTCTGTGCATCCTCCACAGCCTTCACAGCCTCCACAAACCTGGAAGGCTCAGTCCCAGAAGAGTCAGAAAGTTGGCATACTGCTCCCCAGACTACCCTTCACAGGGGCTCAATCAGCACCTGCTTTCAGAGTCCAAGTATTTATCCACAGTTGGGTTCTATACAGCAAAGATTTACTTCCGGGTTCTATTAAGTAGTGGTCCAAGAGGATAACACGTGTCTGTTTAAAAAGCCATGGGGTTAGAAGTCTGACTCATCACAGGAAAAAGCAGATTTCAGCTTTGTTGGTCCAAGGGGGCAGGACCCAACTCTCAGAAGTTTTCCTGAACTTTGCAGCAGTGAAAGGCAGGAAAGCATTTACCAAAATCATCTCATTTAAGCTCTGCCTCCATTCAGCAACAAATGCAACATGTACGGTGCCATGCTCTGGCAAGACAAACCCCCTGAGCTCTACATGTATAAATGCTTGTGCTTCAAACTGGCTTCTTGGATTGCAGGTAGAAACTTTTGCTCCTGGAAAAAAACAAGTATTTCTTCTGAGCAAGTAAACAAATTCTTAGCACATGCAGGAATGCCTGGTACCTTCGTTCTTCACCTTTTATTGTATGTTTGTATGTTCCTTTCTGCCAGTAAAGCACTGTAAAGAGGAGATGGTTGTAATCAGATCATTGGCTAAAACAACTGATCAATAGCAACTGCATATGCTGCAAAGAGCCTTTAATGGCTCTTAATCCCCATTAGGCTGATCTGGAGGAAGTTGAAGGGGAAACTGCATCACATTTCAACCATTTATAGCAGCATCCTGGTACTTGAGCAGCTTTCAGGGAATGGGAGCATTTGTTCTGAGGTGCTCTGGGACAATCATCAATAGGATAGGAAACTATTGCATCATTATTATCCAGGAAATGCTTTGGGGACTCTCCAGGGAATTGACTCCAAGGATTATAATTTTTTAGCAGGAACCTATGTTGGGTCAACCAGCAAAGAAGTACCATGTGAAGATTTTCTACTATCGGTATTAAAACATGTTTTGGGATGTATTTGACACTAGTTAAAAAATCAAAAAGGCTAGGTTTAGTAATATAAGCCACCATACTGTCTTTAGGAACATCTTCCAAACCAACATTACTCATCTTCCTGACATGTTACAATGCAGCCACACAATGACAGGAGTTTAAACATATTCTTGGTTCGCTTCCTCACTAAACCAAGTAAAAAGTCCACACCACACTCTACATTACACCCATCAGTGGTTTGGGAACATTTTCTCGTGTCTCCCATCACTCCTCTGTGCTGAAACAATTCTACATGTATGCCTTTTCAGCCTACGCATTTTGTTTTGCAAAGAGAAAAGACCAACACTAGGAATAAGGACTTAAAACGTGTACCACCCATTCCCTAGCTGCTAGGCATTACCACAGGATGCAACAGGAATTTTTAATTAATTCAGTGTTTAGTTTACCTGGTGATGTATCTTGCCTTTCCTGACTTTGAGAAGCACAAAGCCTTTGAAAACCAAATTAAGTTGCAAGATGCTTAAACTGAGCAGAGTGCTGTGGGCAATAGCTCTTGGGAATGATCAGTTTTTTTTTCAGTTGCATTCGATGTGGTAAGCGAGGAAAGCTAGATGTGTTTGTCAGGGCTGCGGCTGAGATATAAGGTTAAAGAGACTGTGCTCCACAGGTCAGGGATCTGTGCATCTCTTTCCCCTATGCATGCTTGGTATGCATTGAAAGAAATTCAATGAAGCCTATTCCACTGACGAGATCTAGAGCTGTACTAACTGCAGTTTCTCTTTAACAAGAGAAATTTTAGCAGCAAGTGGACTCTTGGAATGTCTGTGACTCTGGGGTAAGTCTAGTGTTAAATGACATCTTTTATAAAATGGCACCACTGCTGCAGGTATGTTGAGTATTGCTTTGAAATGACAGCATTGAAATAGCAGCCAACTCTCATGTTCTCAGAGGTCCTAATTTTTGCTCATCTTCTGTGTCAAGAAGTGTGCAGGAAACAAAGAGGCAGCTCTGCATCAGTGCAATTCCTCTGGCACTACTGCAGGAAAACACAGCTCATGGAGCTTACCTTAACTATCCTCTAGCCTCAAGAGGCCCCAGCACTTTCTTGTGAATTGATTTTGCAGCTGGAAGGATATTTCCCCTTTGCAACTCCAACCACCTCAGAGATATCATCAGACAAGTATCAGCTTCAAGAAGAACATATCTACCTCTTGTTTCTTTATCAATTCATAGAAAAGGGCCTAAAACCAGAGAGGATCGACGGTCCTGTTTTTAGTTTTAGGCACAGAGATGTTAAGTCAGCCTGTAGTACCAGGAGATTAATATGGTCTCTTAGTGAAATTTGGCTATCATGTCATGTTTTTCAGAGCAATTACACAAATGTGATGCTTTAAAAAAAGGGGACTCCAGAGAGCCATCCGCTGCTCTAGATCAGCTCTTGGGAAGTCACCCAGTTATTCCTCTGCACTTTCCACTGAAGGCTCCTATTAAAGCTTCATGAAGTCAATGGAAAATCTTTTCAGTGGACGCTGGCTATAACATAGATGAGAGGCACCTCTTTGATGAGCAGACTGGGTTTCTTTGCCTTTCTTTGCTTCCATCCTGCAAAATCAGAGGTTAAGAAACTGAGGATCTCAGTGCTCCTAATGCTTATACTGGCAGTTTTACCAAAAAGACTAAATATAGAATTTTGTTGAACTGAGCCTTATTCCTAAGGCTCCTTGTGTGTCATTTAAGCTTCTGATGGCTAAATAACAGCTGCAGTAATATGAAGAGATTACAGAAAAGCACCAGCCACTGGAACCAAAGAGGTTATCCCATGGTGCTTTTGTGCAGCTTGTTTCATATCTGCCTCGTGAAGTCCTCTGCCTTCCCAAAATAATATGTAATTAGCATTCAAGACACATGCTTTCTACTAGCAAATGGGAATAAAGCATAGCAGAATTCTTTAAGAATGCTGATTTTTTTTTTTAGTGGTTTTCTATTTTGAATCTTCAAAATGACATCTGCTTTGTGAGAGACTTAGGAATCTGGAAGGAGGTTTGCAGAGGAGAATGAAATAGTCTCTCTGATCCTTCTGTATTCTATCAACTTCAAAATAAATACTTGTACTTGCCTTCCTGCAAAAATCAGTACTATGCCAACTCAATTTTTGACAGTTTTATATAACACCGTGCTTTGTGGAAATATCTTGAAGTTTATTTTGGTGTTGTATTTCAATTAGTCTAATCAAAACACTTAAGCATTTAATAAACATGACTGAATAAAACCACACATCTGTCAGAAGACACCAATGATCCACTGCATTATCTGCAGCTTTACATATCCGGAGTTGAAGATAGCTAATAGAGTAATTCTCTAAACATAAAAAAAAAAAAAAAAAAAAAAAAAAAAAAAAGGAAGTCTTTTTAAACAGATTACATATTCCCAATTGTTCAAGCTCTTCATGTTAGGGACAAAAAAATCCTCCTTATCTGTGTGGCGACCTGAAAGGGCTTTATTTATTTAAATTACATCCTCTGCAGTAAGTGTGTATAGAGGAGATGGCTGGGGTCTGTAACAATGTAAGGATGTATGAAGACACAAACTTTAGTATTCTAGGCTCATCTTGAGCTCCTGAGGGTTAGACCTGGCTCTCAAATCTGGGCTGCAGGGATGCCCGGGGCTCTTCGGAGGTTGAGACCAGGGAGATGAGCTGCCTGCCCACAGGTGGTGGGCACTGGTGAGCATCTGTGTGGCATCAGAGGTGAGGAAAGAGGTCACCTGGATCTTATTTGAGTTGTCACAGAGACAAAGCCCCAACCCTACCTCAGTGGTATGACCAAAGCTGGTGATGCATGGCATCCCATGGCAGCACTGAGGGAAGTGACAAGGGCAGCTGTGGGCCACAAAGGTGCCTTTGCTGGCCTGATCTGATGTCCACAGAGTTTTGACACTTACTGGGGGGTTGGATATGGGACACTGTGGAGGTTTATCTGGCCCTCATGCTAGAAGTCTCACTGTTCTTCTACATGGGTACCTATAGCACTGCCAGAGCAGGTCTGAATCATGCTAAGAGCGATTATGGGGCTCTGGAATGAGGGTCAAGGATATGGACATTCTTTGGTGTCTCCTTGTACCTGCTAGAGAAGGAGAACTTAGGGAAGATTAGATGGATTCCACAGTTCCGTGCATTAACAAATGTTCGCACAGCTGGGGTTGAAAATAGGGATTTGAGTTCTAGGACCCTGGTATCTTCTTTGAAGATCAAGAACTGACAGGAAAAGACAGGACACCTGACCAGGTAGGGAATCTTTGCCAACAAGCTGGCCAATCTTGTGAGAGTTTTAAACTGGGAGTGATGAGGGTCATGATGACACTGTCTGCTGGAAGAGGTGGACTGCTTTGATAAGCAAAGCGTGCAGAGAGACGTGGAAAAGGGAGACTTTGATCATCAAAACAGGGCACAAGGGAGTTCACCCCAAGTACATGCACATAGGGAAGGATGTACCTACAGGATATGGAGGAAATTCTCTTAGCATTTTGGGGGAAATCGGCATGGCTGAGTGCCTCTCTGAAGTGCCTGCACACTAACACATGCAGGATGGGGAACAAACAGGAAGATTAAGAGGTCTGTGTGCAGGTATAGGATTTACAGGGTTATACAGATCTCACTGGAATCATGGAGATGTGGTGAAACAGCTCACAGGACAGGAACAATGCAGTGGCTGCATAAAGGACGTGCCAGGATGGTGAAGAGTTGCTCTGTACATGAGAGGGGAACAGGGATCCATGAAGCTCTGACTTGGGATGGGTGACGAGACAGCTGAGACCTTATGGATCTAAATTAGAAGGCAAAACAACATGAGCAACCTTCTCATGGCTGTTTATTACAGAACCACGATCAGTAAGAAGTACTATGTGAGTCTTCTCCAGAAAAGTGCTTCATATTTGCAGGCCCTGGTCCTCACGGGACCAGTATCTTCCAGAGGGGTAATACAGCAGGGCAGAAGCAATCCAAAATGTTTCAATGATGGTGTGTGGAAGGAATAAACAAGGCAAATCCAGGCTCTTCTCAGTGATATCCAGAGAAAACATAAGAGGAAACAAGCACAAATTTAAATATAGAAAGCAAACTTGTTTTTTGCTATGAGAGTGGTCAAAAAGTAGCACAGGTTGCCCACACAAGTTGTGATGTCTTCGTCCTTGGAGTTATCCAAAACCCTTCTTTACCAAATTCTAAGCAACCTGGTCTAGCTGACCCTGCTTCAAGCAGGGGCCTGGATTAGAAAGTCCCCAGAGGTGCTGTCTGACCTCACTGATAATGTGATTCTCCAAGTCATTAGTGTGGGGGCCAGGGGGCAATTTTTGTCTTTTGGGAGGAAATCTCACAGGGACTGGAGCTTTACCACACCTAAACTGACAGACCTAGGAGCTCCTCTAGGATCCCAGTTCTGTGTGCGTATCCTGGCACTGACTTGGGTTAGGGAGTGCTCCTGCATCCTCCTCCTTGATTTCTGCTGGAAGGGAGCCACACTGCAGCACAGACAGGGTTCTGTGAAGTAAATTCTCCTTTGTGCACTAATGATCTCATTTTCCTTCTAAATCAGGAAGGTTTTTAGGGAATCTTGTTTTTCTTACCCAGTCCAGTATAATTTCCTTGAAATTGCCAGCTGGAGGGGCAGAAAGAGAAAATTCCTATGCAGCTCTGTTTCATCCCACAGAGGAATTGACAAGGCTGAGAGTCTAAGATGAGTCCAACACAGACAGAAGAGCACCAGACTGAAGTACACACAGCAACCAGAAAGCTGACAAGCTGTTGCATTTTGTAGCAGATGCAGCTCTAACAGGGTATGTGGCTTCATTCCTAGATATAATGAGTTGCAAACGCACACTGGGAATGCTGTTTTTGTTCAAAAAATATCTCCTCAGTTAATATACAATATGTGCACTGGATGAATGTGTGCTTCTATTCCCATAAAGCAGTGAGAGTTCACAGAGAGGAGCTGTCACACTTTACTGGGCTGATACTGATTATTTTGGCTGTTCATATCATTGCTGTCTATTCCTCTTCTGAACAATACAGTTAAAGAGCTAATGCTCAGAAATCAAATTAAAGGATGTCTCTTCTACCTCAAGAAGTACAGTTCCAGGGCTGTTTAAATATATTCTGCCTGAAGTTCAAGCTGGTGGGATGTACTCACGCTTTCTGTGCAACAGTCTGAATATTAAGTGATGTATGCACCAAAATGCAGATGAGTTGTTGTACAGATCAGATCAGATATGTCTCTTCTGTGTACTCGAGCAAGGAAGCAGAAAGCAGAGAGAACAGTGACCACACACATTGGGAGCTCCAGAATGGATTAAATGTCATCAAGAGGATGTATATAAAGAAAAATTCTTCCTTCAAGACAACACAAAGGCAAGAATGGATGATCAGGTACCAAACAGGTAACGAGATAAAGCAAATTCACTAACTAAACATGGACAGGATATCAGGGCAAATAAACAGCACACTCAGGCAGATACCCGAGCACGTGTGTAATTCTGTCAACTTCATTTTACATCATTAACATATGAATGAAAAGCTTCACAAGCATCAAAGACAAGATGTTAAAAGTAAATTAAGTTTCTGATATAGAATAAAATGAAATATGAAGGAAGAATTGCTACCAGAAACAATGTTTGTTGAGAAGAATGAGACTTTAGGTATGTACACACTGGATTCAATATCAAAGAGGTAATAAAATAAAATAACAGAATAGTAAATTAAGAAAAGTTACTTCTTCTTTTTCCTTCAGTTTGAGGGTCCAAGAAGTTCTCATGCCAAGCAGCAATGCCCACTACACTACAAGCCTGTCCTCAGCTGCAACATCTATCTCAATGAATAGGAAAATAATTTGAGGCAGTAGCAGTATAAGGAGACAAGGCTGTGATCGTAAACTTGTTTTCAATGTTGCCATTAATGTTCAGATATTAAATTATTTATTAGCTTTTGTAAGCTAGTAATGACAGAATTAGGCTTGCAGTCTTTGACATAGGATGTCATTTTTCTGCTGCCACAACAAATTGCAGAATCATATGCCTGTTGAAGGTGCTGAAAGGATCAAAGTGGGTGCAACTTCCTTGTCAGAAGCAACTCTTTAAATCAGCTTCTTAAGGACATTCCTCCTACTGTGCCTTTTATTTCAACTATATTTTGCATTTAATTCTGCCAGCTGACCCATTTTGGAGCTAGCTAGTGGACTCTGAATCAGATTAAGTGGTCTATCCAGTATAAACTGAAGAAAGATGGAAGAGGAATAAACTAAGTAAACATTTAAATTCATGGTCTAGGGCTACTAAAAGACACTGATAGCTCAAAGAATGAAAACAACTGTGTTTTTCTACCTAAAGTTCCTGCTGATTCTTAGAGAGGGAAAGGAATAAAGTGATTGCACAGGACAACCTTTTTTTTTTAACTTGGAAAACTGTTATTAAGAAGATGAAAAAAAAAAATCAACAACAAACCACTGCACTACTGGGAAGTTTACAAGGTGAAGAACTCAGAATTATGAAATGCCTCAAACCACGTCTATAGATAACCTACAACCTGCATAGGCACATATACATTATCAGAGTATATTTAGTTGTATGACTGTATGTGATAAACACAGAGTATCCTGTTCATCTGCAGGACTCCTGCCTTGTGCAATTTACTGGACTGATCATGTCCTGTGGACGAATCAAAGTGAAGTGGACAGTTATGTGAAGGACTCCCATCTCTGGCTGGTTTCTGAGAACAGAATATACTACATGAAACAGGATGAAAATTTCTAGAAGAGAAACTGTCTTCCTGATTAAGTCCCTGGACTATCATCCTGATCTCTGATTTTTTTTTTCTGTCTAAATCACAGGTTTTCTGGTGATATTGATCATAGCATTTGTGCAAACTGTTTCTCTGTGATCACTCCTGTTTCATTTTCTGAGTGCACAGTCTGAAAGAGCTGGAGTATTGAACTCATAATTGCAAAAGTTTGATATGAACTGTGCTCTGAACACATAAAAGGCAGCAGAATGCACAGAAAAAACTAGGCTCTATTCTTGAAAAGTAGCCTCTAAAAATGAACTGATATAGGGCAATTTTGGCGTTAGTGTCAGTGACTTTGTTCCCAATTTGTAAACCTGAGACACCATCCTGTTACCCGGCTGATGTGTTGTATAAATAAATCCATTAATATCTATGGAGAAGACACAGATATCAGAATCAGATTAAGGACCCAGAAAACAGAATAAATTTGTGTTCAGTGCGGCTTTTGGATACTAAGCATTAAATGCTATATAGGACCACTCACAAAAGAATGAATAAAAAGTGTTGTGAATCATGTGGATTAAAGACTGTCGTAGTGCATGTACACAGTTAGCAGATACAGGACTGTAGGGTGCTTTAACTGGGTATTTCCTGGCTGTGAAGCTTCATCAGTCTTTCCAGGCAAGATGTTGTGTTTTGTTCAGAGACATTTATATAGTAAATTTTTGAAATTTCTACATAGACAGTTAAGAGCCAGCAACATCAATCCCCACTAAACGGATAAGGTATTGATATAGGCTGTGTGAATCTAGATAGAGGAAAAAGATCTAAATAATTTGGAAAATTATATTTTTCTTTTTTTTTTTCCAGTAAATAAAATTCACAGATTACCTATATTAAGGGGACATTTAGAGAAGAATTTTTTTTCAAATTCTCAAATGGCAGCTGCAGAAAACCTGCCCTGGGCATGCACAGTTTTGTAGAAGACTATGATATTCTTTTTTCATGGTGCCCTTATTAGGTCTTTCATATCTGAAGAAATGCTAGTCATGACACGAAGGTTTGAACTATTGTATAGTTCAGACAACGTATTCCAAAGAAGAAAAGGACTCCAGCTAATATTATTCGCCTGCTCTGCTCTATTTTCTTCTCCCTGAAGTCAAGTCAGAGCTTATTTTCAAAGCCTTTGATAGACTACAACAAAATTTATCCTTAAAACAAGTCTCATTTTTGGGTGCCCTTGGCCACTTTTGAATTTTCTTGTGAGAAATGACACGTTCACATGCATGGGAGCAGAGGCTCAGCAGATGTCTCAGAAGATACAGATTTGAAGTGCATGTCCCTTCAGAAGGCATGTAAAATTCTCTATTTTTTATGAACTACCTAAACTTGTCTTATCTTTATGCATCATTACCATTTTTGTTAAAAGCAAATGTATTTGAAAGTCTGCAGCTAAAGTGTGCCATGAGATAAAATGTGGACTTTGGGAATGGCACGGTAATTACACAGCAACAAGCTGAATATCAGGATGATGAGCACTGTTTCACTACATCAGGACTGAAGAAATTGGGCAAAAATGAGACGGGCTAGCTCACCCCACCTGAGAGCACTCAGAACAAATCTGCTTATGTTTGGCCCTCAGGTAATATCACAGGTAGCTAGGGAAAGGCTTCTGAGCTGTGATATAAATAAATAAACTGTGAACAAGATCCATTTTTCTCCAACTGAAAAATAACTCACATCAAAAGGGCAACACATCTCTGTTTCAGAGTTTCTTATAGTGCTTGTCATTAGACTAAACCTCGTATTTGGTTAATAGAAAATAAATAAATAAATAAATAAATCAGGATTCTTGATATGACTGTTTTTTTTCTCTCTTTTTTTTTTTTTTTTTTTTGACTCACTTATGTATTTACGCCCGATTATTTTCTTTACAGAGCTTTCCACTTGATATTCTGTTTTCTCTGCTGAAGTTCAGGCATATGCAGTACCTGTTTCATTAGCGTCACTTGGCTTTTCATTAGACAAAGAAAATGAGCTTCTACAGCATTCAAGGAAGAGACCAATAAAGATATATTACTGTCACTTCACTCAATAAGAGCAGATGGGTCATAATAGTAAGGCTGATACCAGTACATTTGTAGAGCGATTCTTTCTTATCAGGCAGTTAATGAAATGAATTTCTATCATGGCATCTTTAAAATATAATGCTCTCACAACTGTCTTTAAAGACCTATTTTGAACCAAATATGTTATCTATCAAAATATTCATTAAAATTAGGTGCAGGCCTACAGGAAGAGACAGATTAAATCATTGAGGCATCTGGGCCTCTTATTCCTCTAATGTGACCCCATTATATCGTAATTTGTTATTGCAGAAATTTAATTTTCTGATGCCATGGAATTATTGAGGGTCTTCCCATTTCCAGCATTTTCACTCTACCTAATTGTAAACTTCAAGATCATTTGGTATTTGATACTGTTTGGCTCCAAGATTGGATAGGAAACCGATAGCCTGTAAATGAGGAAGCACTTAATGAGGAAAACGTGATGATATCTATTGACTATATTCTAAAATAAGATAAATAAATAACAGTTTCACTTGAGATGCCCTCAACTTCTCCCTGACACATTTATTAACTCTGTTCAGAGCAGATGCTTCATTGCCTCAATATCAAGGAAAGAGGCAGATTCAAGAGACTAGCCATGGCCACGAGCCCACCGGCCGTACCGCTGAGCGGTCCCTGATCCCATGGGTATGAAGGAGAAATTACCTGACCGGAAAGCCTGGCAGCTGGACTTTAAATATCACAGGACCGACATGACAAGCACTTCAGCTAAATCATGTACCCATGAGACTCCTTCATGCACTTTCAGGGTTCTTCATGGGGACAGCCTTCCCTCCCACTGAAATATACTGGAAAAACAAATTTCTTCCCTGGCACTCTAGTAATCCTCCCCAGCTGAGGCATGACATTGGAAGACTTCAAATTTCCCAGGAATTCATGACCAAAGTTCCATCACCCACCAGTTCTTTATGGCAGAAAATCTCGTGTAAACGATGTGACAACATTGTCCTACACAGAAGGTTCTGTCAGTATTGGATACAGCACAGCTATTGCATGCAGGATAAAAAAAGAAAACACCTGTTATTGCCCATAGCTCTGGATTCAAAGCTGTCACAGCCCATGGTAGAATAATGAGAAGGACATACCCTCAGTGAATGGTATTCCAATGTCCCTATAATTTCCCACACCAATCACAAAATGCACTTTGAGGGCTTAATGATCAAAATTGGTGCTTGGTCACTCTGGGACAGCTTCTCCTGCTGCTCTTAAGTTTGAAAAATCTTTGTGTGAGTACAAGTCAAAGAAGAATTTCCCCTTCAGGTTTAAAACCAAGATAGCCTTAATTAAGCAATTAAAAAAAAAATTAAAAACAGGTATAAGCAACTGAACCGAGTTCTCCACAAGTACAGCAATATGAAGAATGCATTCAAATTGCATGCAGCTTTGTCATGTATTAATTTACATATATACTTGTGAAGGCTAAAATTAAAAATCTTAAGACAGTTCTAAATCAACAGAGAGTGGGTTAACATCAATATTCATGTGCAAAATTTGGCCAAGGTATTTAGCTTCATTTTCTTTGGATACGTCAACTTTGTGTTCCTTAGTTAGTGAATGAAAATACCTTTGCAATGATGTTTCAGATTACGAAAGAATTCACAATATAGAGGTTATTACTTCATAACCTCAACAGACCTCAAGAGGAATAATCATCTGGAATATTCAGATTTTTTAAATGAAAACAAAATATCTTTTATTTTTCAGTCTGCAAGTGGATACAGAAATTCTAGAAGATGCTAAAAAGGGAAAAAAAAAACCAAAACAAAAGGCATCTCCCTGAGGTAGCTTCTGAAGTGTGCTTAAGTAAAACCACTTTTCTTAATTATCTTATAGTTCAATAATCTAACAGTAATTAATTTCAGTAAAATCATAAATATCACTTAAAACACGAACTCCATTTTTAATCAGTGAAAACGGCCATTTGTTGCAAAGGTCTTTTGAGTAATAACTTTGCATTCTTATTAGTGATGTGGATTTATAGGAAAATCAAAACTATATTAATTATACCATATCCTCATTATATATTAATAGACTCCAAAACCAAACATTTTGTGCCTTGCAGACTGAGGTGTAATATTTATATGGGGCTTTGCAGCAGCAGCCAATGTGGCACTTAGCTCTAATGCTTTAGAGTATTGACTTGGTGCCCCTGGGACCCATGAGCTCAAATCCAGCTGGGAATGCAGATATGCTGCATTGAGCCTCCAGAACAGTGTCTTGTGGTTTTCCACTCCTCACAGGGGGCCAGATTATGCCAATGGATGCAAGTTTGTATTTTGAGACATCAGTTTCTGAATGCAACACGTGTGTCACATGTCTATTCCAGGCAAGGCTATAGAGTTCTCGTGCTTCGATGGGAGAGAGGCCTGAGAAGATGCAGCCCCTCAAGTTCAACAATATTCAGCTTTTAAACACAGGCGTGCACAACCCTCACACAAAACTACAAGCTGACATAATATATCATCCTCAGAGCACAGGAACAGGAATGCTGCTTCTTGAACTGCACACAAGGTATTTGCCCCGCTGGAAAGCCTGGTTGCTTTGGCAGCTGATGGGATCCGGTGTTTGGGTTGTTTTCTGGGTATAAGCTGAGAGCAGAAGGACTGATCAATTGCATCTCCATGACAGCAGCCTCTGTAGAGCAACTGCTTAAGTCAGATGCCAGACTTGTGACATTATTTGGTCATCGATGGTTTCTGTAAGTTAACTGGGTTTGCTGCTTTTTGATCTATTTGTTGTGTGGTCCAAATTGTTTATTTTGAAGACTGCTAAAGATGACTGAAACTGCCAGACAGATGAACTCCATTATTGTCCATATGAATCTTAACTATGCTGATTTACGCTGCCAAGGATTTCTGTACTTACCCCAGCCTCAGGAAGCTCCATGGAGAGAGATATTCCTCAAAAGGGACTTTGAGAGAAACCACTTCGACTGATATGGAGGAACAGAGAGAGCTCATAATAGAGCCACTCCCATGTAGTTTGCCACACAAGACTTAAGCAAGAGAATGTGCACCCACAGTATCACTGGCTCTCCCCGCCATATCCTTTCCATGTGTGTGGATGTTGCCACATGCCTGGGCCACCATGACCTTGTGAGATCTCAGAGGAAAGAGAGGTCAAGGATATGACCCCGTCCTTCTCCTAAGCCCAGGAGACTTAAGAAAAGGCAGTGTCATTGCTGGAGTCTCTGTGAATTGCTCTGTAGGGTATGAGCCCATTGGAAACTTCCTCCTACCACAACCTAGGATGGCCTCATTTACAGGAGAGACCTAACATTCCATGCTCAGGTAGAGGTTTCAGCTCTCTGCCTCACAAAGACCTAACCCAACAGCAAATCAGAGACAGATGCCCCAGCAAAGAGAGCTAATTCCTCCCTCCCACAAAAGAAATGGCAGGTCCTCATGCCTGGTGGCTGCTCTTCGTCTGTTTTTAGCTTTTCTAAGTTCATTTTCTTGACTGCACCATCCTCATAAGTGTTTGCAGCTCAAGCTGTGTCATCTGAATATGTCATTAGTCACTGAATAGCGGAGTGAGGAACAGTCAGCTGGGGAGGATTCAGAACTATATAGTACTGATCTCTGCCCTTTGAGGATTATAAGCATTTTTCTAAGTGCCTCTAATTTTAATCTCCCAAGCTGTGGCTTGTACAAAAATATATTCAATGGCCTCCTCTCTAGTATAATATCTTTATATTAAGGATTTTCTCTTTCACCTCAGGAAGTCAGCTTTGTAGCAGACCATCTCATTTAAAATCTAGTGTAACGAGAGTGGCATTTTTCTGTGTAAAATTGGAAGTACCACAGGTGATAGATTCAGCTTTTGCCTCTGTCTGGTTACAAGTGTTGGAGATGGAAAAAATAATTTTGAAACACATTGTGGAAAGTTCAGATCTTTTCAGTTAGTGAAAGTAAGTAATTTACTTCTGTCTGTAAGTAATAATTATCTGTATAGAAACCACAGTGACGAAGACAGCCCAGCAGGGTAAAAGGAGCATAAGAAATCTTTGGATTTTCTGAAAGCATTAAAAAGGATCAGTAAGCAATCTGTCTGTACCTTCTTCCTGACACTGTGCACACGGGATAAGAACACAATAGGGAAATAAATAAAAAATTCAATAAAATAAAGCAGACACCTACCAAGTAGAGCATAGATGACTCTCTTGTGATCCAGGTAAGGCCAGTGGCTAAAGACAGGATCCAGCTGCAAGGAATGGGAAACGGGTATGGGGACAGAGTTAGCATTGGGCTTAATGCTGATCTCAGGACAATCGGACTGTTTGGGGCTGTCTCTAGGGCTTTGCAGTGATCAGACTTTGTGACAATGTGAAAACATCAGGACAGATGTGAATGAGTCAGACCAAAGGTTCAGAGGTACGGATCAGGTGCTTCTGCCTAGGTCCCAGCTGAACTTTTATCCTTATTTTTTCTTTTCCACATTTCCCACCCAGCACACCACAAACTGAAGGAACCTTTTCATGGGCTTCCCAGTGGTTGCTGACCCACAGTTCTAGGTTGAAGAAGTTCAATGTCTCCTGGTGACTATGGGGACTATTCTCATGTCCTGGGACAGATCACCACTGTGCAATTTCAACCTGGTCCATGGATGGTTTTTGGGGAGCCTATTTTTAGTAGAGGGCAATCACATCCTTCTCTGTTTTCATTTTTTTCACCCTCTGCACTGCTTTGTTTATTCAGCAACATACTCCTTTCGGACAGGCAGGGACTGCAATTTCAGGGGCTGGGAAGCCAGTACAGACGCCAGCTGTGAGCAGAAGCTCATGGGAGGACCCTCAGAAATAGAGCAAGTAACAGCACTTCTCAACTATATACTGGCTATCTGATACTTTTCCCAATGCTTTCTCACAAGTGTATTATTTTTTGCTTGTTGTATCATGAGCATTTTTTCTTCAGTAGACACTCTGATTTTTTAATAAATCATTAAGCTGCATTTACCCATCCTTAGACTTACAGCTTTCTGTTCGGTGCCTTAACCAAAACATCTTTCACACTGCCAGGACTTCCTCCACGAGTTGTTTCTGATCAGCAGTACAGCTTCATCTGCAGTCAGTGCCCCGAGCACTGTGCCTCCCCTATCAGCCGTTTCAGGCAGGAGCAAAAACACACCCTATCCGCCTATGATATCCTCTTTATTTCCTTGTTGCAGCCCTTTTCATTTCTCCCTGGCTGTTCTCTGACAGCTGCAGCCCAGGCTCCAATCTGCTGCAGGTGGCTCTTTTTGCCCTTCAGGCTTTCTTCACCATTGTGATGCATTAATGAAGTAGAGCTCCCTGTCAGACTTCATCAGCAGTCTTGTGAAGGCAGAATGAAATCACTTCTATTGACCCACTGGCATATTTATAGGCTCCTTCTTTTTTGCTGAGTATGGCAGTTATCACCTTTCCATCCCCATGTTGTGTTTATTCAGCAGAAAGCTAAATCACATCTGTGCACAAGTGGAACATTAATCAGTGAACGTAAGCCACTCATAAAGACTGCTGAACCTATCTAATTACCAGGGCTGGGACAGCTCGCAACACCTTCCCCTCGGAGGGGTTCGCAACCCCATCAATCCACGCGCCTCAAACACAGCCCGGCAAGCTCAGGGACCTTTTCAGCTCTCCTCTCGCTAGACAGTCCCCAGAAAGCAGCATTTTAAAGTTTTCCTTGACTTGTTCCTGATACTCCTCTTTTCTCCTACGGAAAAAACAACTAAACCACTTCAGAGCAATGTTTTTTGGTTTTGTTGTTGGATTTGGGGTTTCTTACTCTATCTCTGTTTTCTCCTTTCTTATTACCAAAATTTCTAATTACCAAAATCAAACACCCTCCATATTATTGAGGCTGGAGTTTATATATCATACTATATTACTAGATGTAGATTACTCGATCTACATCAACATGGTAATATTTTCAGTAATTATGCATAAAGAGCAGAAGCATTTATTAAACTTTGTGTGAAAAGAAGTTATATGCTGTATGCCTGTGCATGATGGGAAAAAAAAAGATGCTGTCAGACAAAGTTTGTATCATTTTTTAACATAACTCCAAATTTGGCTGCCTAAGGTTTCACTATGGATATATATTATATATCATATATATATATGATATATACATATATATATGGATATATATATAATATATATATAATAGCTTCTGACTCAGTCTTGCTTCGTTCTGATGAAATTAGAAGCTCTCTGAGTTTCAGTTAAACATTTTATTTTCTGAATTTTTTATGGGCATCATCTAGAACAGATTAAATGGATTAAAAAGTGATAAATATACAAATCTTTTAAAAGGGAAACATCATCTTCTGGGGATATTTCCAGGCAGTAATCTTTTCTTAGTCCAGTACTATACTCAACAGTGAAGAGGAAAATGTTGGAGGTAGATTTTGCCAATCATAGAAAAATCTATGGAGTAGTTAGAAAGAACAGATCAGTTTCAAAGAGAAAAATGGCTTATTTTAGCAATATGCNCCTTTCTTATTACCAAAATTTCTAATTACCAAAATCAAACACCCTCCATATTATTGAGGCTGGAGTTTATATATCATACTATATTACTAGATGTAGATTACTCGATCTACATCAACATGGTAATATTTTCAGTAATTATGCATAAAGAGCAGAAGCATTTATTAAACTTTGTGTGAAAAGAAGTTATATGCTGTATGCCTGTGCATGATGGGAAAAAAAAAGATGCTGTCAGACAAAGTTTGTATCATTTTTTAACAAAACTCCAAATTTGGCTGCCTAAGGTTTCACTATGGATATATATTATATATCATATATATATATATGATATATACATATATATATGGATATATATATAATATATATATAATAGCTTCTGACTCAGTCTTGCTTCGTTCTGATGAAATTAGAAGCTCTCTGAGTTTCAGTTAAACATTTTATTTTCTGAATTTTTTATGGGCATCATCTAGAACAGATTAAATGGATTAAAAAGTGATAAATATACAAATCTTTTAAAAGGGAAACATCATCTTCTGGGGATATTTCCAGGCAGTAATCTTTTCTTAGTCCAGTACTATACTCAACAGTGAAGAGGAAAATATTGGAGGCAGATTTTGCCAATCATATAAAAATCTATGGAGTAGTTAAAAAGAACAGATCAGTTTCAAAGAGAAAAATGGCTTATTTTAGCAATATGCATTTTTAAAAAACCCCTCAATCTAGGCATCAGGATTGTAGATGGTATTTATAAGAAAGAAAAGCAGTTAAGGAAAAGACTTTAGGGTCAGGACAACCAACACAGTGCTTCATTGCAGCAGAGGATATGGCCCTTGACTGAGGGATCAAGGGAACATCAGTTGGAAAGTGAGAGTGGTTTATACCACAGTGACATAATTAGCAAAATCCTCTAACTGGTAATAGCTTCTAAGTTTATCAAATGTGAGAATGTAAAAGGAGAGCTCCAAGAACTGTTTCAGTAATTAGAAAATCTTGATCACTGTGAGAAATTAAAGATTTAGTGTATACCTTTCAGAAGGAAATATGATCACATAATTACTCAAAGAGAATGTCGATTTCAGATCTAGTAAAAATTATTTATCTAAGGAGATGAAAATACGGTAAGAGGCTGAGCTTGGTCACTTCTGCTGAATAAATGCAGTGTTGAAATAATGTCTAAGATAATTTTAAAATAAAGGAAAACAACAACTGAGACAAGTTATCTGGGTTTGCATTGGTTTCTTTGCCACTTATTTAAACCAAGATAGCAAATCCCCCAAAAATAGATGAAAACATATTTCAGCTAAAAGTTATTGAATTTGATAGAGAAATAATTTTGTATAATTTTAGGTTAGATGATTTTATATCCAAGTAGGTAATAACTTAGATCCTTTGGAGATGGCCTTTTCCGACTGAACAGTGATCTGTCTTCATGTCCACTAATGGGCCTCACTTGAACTCTTGAAAATTTTACCAATGGCAAAATGGGTAATTAAAATTTTAGGGTCTTACCTATGTTATTAAAGGAAATTATTAGGCCTGGGAGAACATGGCTGAGAAATTCATATTCACATAATTAGAATACAGGTTAATAGGGATCAGTTGCAAGAATCATGTAAATTGTACACAGACAGAAATTCAAGAAACTCAAATGTAAGATACTGAAATAATTGTTTAATGGATATGCAGTCTTCTTTAATTTACCTGACAGCAGTTTTAAGGAAACCCATCGTTCTAATTGAGGAGCTAGAAACACAGAGAAATTCTGACCAGCATCTTTATTATCTCTGTATTGAGATGAACTCTTGGTTCTTTTCATCTAAAGAAATGCATGAGCCCTAGTCCTCATGAACTCTTTCTGATTCAGGCGTTGTTTTAGTCACATGGTCATAGTTTGTTGCTTTTTTCTGGAAAGTATCATTGAGCTATAGTCAGAAAATAGCAGATGACCGTGTTCTATCTAAACCTCCCTTTCAAATACCCGTTGCTGGTGATTTAATATTGATAGATTTATATAAGAGTTTCTCACCATTCATGTTTATTTAACAGGTCTTATTTTGTTCATCCACAGGACAAAAGAGTGGTCTTGCCCTTGAATTACACTAGTTCAAATGATTTTTCAAACTTCAGTTCTGTAAAAAGCTTTACATATTTCCTTATAAAAGTAAGATAGAAATCCAAGATAAGCCTGTATTTATGACATCTGAAATCTTTCAAATACAATAGCCTACTAAGTATGAATTAACAAGACTTTATTATCTCATTGTGAGGACTAAGATTATTCCAAGAAAAGCCAAATGAAACTAGGAGATCTTCCTCTGGGATCTGAGTACTTAAAAGAAGCTCATCGTGTATGAGGAATTGATTATGCTGTGTTGAAACAAAATGAAAAAATCAAACAATGCATATATTTTCTGCTGGGAAAAAGAACAGCAGCTTGCAAGTCACCTGTGATCTCAGCGTCTATGTCCTCTACATATAAGATACTTTGACTGCCAGCTCCCACTGGTGAGGGTCTATTGAGCAGTGGAACAGATCTAACCTCAGATTGTTTATGTTCCATTTCCTAGCAGATAAAAGAGGGGAGACTGTGTCTACATGAATGTGTACAGATACAACTATAGAATCAGAACCACGGAGATCTCTTTGCCATCATAGTACTACACAGCAAAGTCACCACAAAACCAGCAAAGACCTCTGTTTCATGATAAATTTTCCCAACGGCAATGTCAATTAATTCAGCCTTTAAACAATGAGGATGCCAGGGAGGCAGAGAAGGCTCCAAGTGAAGACAACTATTTTTAGGAATCCTCATTTCTCCATAGATCTAAATATCATAGAACCATAGAATTATTAAGGTTGGGAAAAAACTTCTATGATGATGAAATCCAATTGTTAACCCAGAACCACCATGTTCACCTCTAAACCATATTCCCAGGTGCCACGTCCACATTTTCCGTGACAGTGATTCCACCACTCTCTTGTGCAGCCTGTTCCAATGCCTGACCCCACCTTCAGTAAAGAAATTTTTTCTAATATCAAATCTAAACCTCCCCTGGCCCAACTTGGGGCCATTTACTCTTGTCCTGTCATTGTCTTGTCATTGTTACCTGCAAGAAGAGACTGACCCCCACCTGGCTGCAACCTCCTTCCAGGTAGTTGTAGACAGAGATAAGGTGCCCCCCGAGACTCCTTTTTTTGCAGGCTAAACAACCCCAGCTCCCTCAGCTGCTCCTCATCACTCTTGTCCTCCAGACCCTTCACCAGCTCCATTTCCTTCCTCTGGACACACTCCTGCACCTCAATGTCTGTCTTGTAGTGAGGGGCCCAAAACTGAGCACAGGAATTGAGGTGCAGACTCACCTTGCTGAGTGCAGGTCTGAGTACAGTCCATATATCCAGATATGCTACAGCTTTCGTATTGGAAGTAATCCTTCCACTGCACACTTTCAGAAGACGACCGCTGAAGAGTTGCTGAGATCAGGCACTATTTTCTGATCTCACAACTACCAAGAGAAGGGTGAGTGTACGTATGCACGTGCCCACATGAGCTCAAGTACTCTTTTGCCCTGCTGCCTCCCACTTTCCAGCATCTTCTGGGATCGATGAATTCAACAGCTCCCCTCTTCCCTACATGGTTGAAGAGAATTGGAGACTTGGAGGGTGTTTTCTTTGCCCTCATTTAATTGCTTTGTCTCTACCTTCTGTCTTTTAAAAATACGTCAGGAAAAGAAAACCTTTAGTGAGGGCTCATAATTCTCAAGATCAGGCGACTCGATTTATCTCGTCAACACTCATTTTACCTTCAGCAAGACAAACATGCTGTTAGCAGTATCCTACAGAGAGCTTGCATGGCCTCGGCTCAGAAGATCTGGCATTCCTGTTGCCCCAGTGACTGCTCTGCCCAATACATCCCGCTTGCTGTTATCGGATACAGCACCTTATTGTAGCTCAGCATCTTCCACAGACTCTTCCAAAGCCCAAAAACTTTAACATTGCTGTTACAATATTACATCAGCTCTTCAAAGGGCAGCTTTTCTTCAATGCCATGTTGACTGATCTACAGCTGTCCTGTGGAGCCAGACTGTTGCTGAGGCAGCGAGGGTTAATGCCATACAAGGTATTTTGACTGTAAGGGAAAAAGGATGGGGGTAGAAGGGATGGGAAGAAGAAGAAGAGAAAAGAATAGCAAAATTTGACAAATGCTTTTCTCAGCATTATGTCAAACATGTTTACAGAACTGCACAATTAATAAAAAAACCTTCACTAGAGTCTCTAATTATTATTCTACACAGGGCGGAACACTTCTTCATTATCCCTTTTTGAATTGATCGTGTACATCAAACAGCCAAGATATAAATAAAATATGCTTGCATGCATAATACCCTCACATTAAAGCAGAAGGCAATTAACCTATGATTTTTCATTAATTAAATTAAAATAGCCCTCTGAAAATGTCTCAAATCAAAACAAGTTCCTTACAGAGTACTTTTTCCTTGCTATGATGCATGGACCGTGCTTGCAGAATCACTGGTTCAATGAAATCACAATAAACCTCCCCAATTTCATCAAAGTCTACTAATTTTCTTCTGTGGCTCCACTGTTCAAAGTGCTAATCCCAAAAACAATATTGGTTTTATTTTTCAGTCTTTAAAATAATATTTACTAATGCTCGTTCACTTTTTAACATATTGTTTACATTTTATTTTTTCTAATTATATTGATGTGCTTTGCAGAATTACTGTACGTATTGATCTGATCAGAAATTTGGTAAATAAGACTAGAAGAGAGGGTCACTTCTCTCCTCTTAAATTTATATAGATAATAATAAATCAGATTAGTGCAAGATTTTGTTAGTGCTTTATGGTTATCTCCA
Organism: Melanocharis versteri; assembly: GCA_013397845.1. Taxonomy (NCBI): domain Eukaryota; kingdom Metazoa; phylum Chordata; class Aves; order Passeriformes; family Melanocharitidae; genus Melanocharis; species Melanocharis versteri. The sequence continues at coordinate 62,681 of VZTG01007060.1, forward strand.
GTTAACTGGGTTTAGTTTATTTTGCCACAGAGAGGTAAGAGTCAGTCTGCTTTTTGCCCCATACACAAACATATTCCTTTTCAATCATTCTGTTCAGATAAATCAAGTTGTACTAAAGACACCTTCAGATGTCTATTTGCTTTGTGGATTGTAAGGATGCATCAGTGTAAAACAAAGGGAAGACTTACTTCAGCCAAGAATACACACTGGATGATAACAAAATGTCTAATGCAAAATTGCTGCTTCTAAGATATGTCCACTTCCATTCCCCAGATATAAGGGACAACTACGAAGGTTATAGATCTCAATGGAAAACCCGACTGAGTTTGGTTTTGTCAGGGGTTTTTGATGTTTCTTTGTGAAACCTGAGAATAGAGAATTTTAGATACCTCCAGTTATTTATAAAGCTCTGATAATAAGAAGCCACAAAATAAACTACCTCTTTGTTGCCCGGCAAAACTAAATCTTCACAGTCTAGAAGTGCTGAATTATGTGTCTGTCTTATAAGGGGGAAAAGAGGTTTTCAAGCACAGAATATATGAACAGTGGAGCTACAGCAACAGTTTCCTTTAAGTCAGAAGTCACTTAGAGCTTTTTAAGAACTGTGTAAATTTTGAATTTACAATACTTTGGCTGTTTAACAAGCATAATAATGATCTGCTACATTAGCAACGTTAAAAACCAGCCTTTGTAATGATAATTTTTTTGGTACAGATCATACATGCCAAGGTAGCAGAAGCAGGAAAATGTCATGTTCCCTTTCTTTCCCTCTCGTGCTGCTGAGAGCCTGGAGCCTGGAGCCTACAGATGAAAAAAGAGATCAGGAAGCATCTACTGTAGGAAGGGAACACATTCCAGCATTCCAGCAAAACCCAGCACACGGATTCACAGCACACATATGGAAAGTTGTGTATTCAATCACAAAAACACAAGGACAGGTATTTTGTTACTTCTGCATTTTCAGACATCCCAAATGGAATGTTTTGCCTGAGTGAAGGCAGTCATCTTGGTTCTTATTCCTTTGTCCATAAAATGGGGACTATATTGATCTCATACAAATGCTGCGAGAAGGCACGTGTTAGATTCAAATGCTAAAACATCGAGTTAGTAAAGAACAGCAGAGCGGGTCCTTCTGCTGAGTCACAAGTCCTCAGGTTAGACTTGATGACAGACTCTTCTCAGTCTCTCACAGACCATGCAAGCCTCAAGATTTTCACATGCCGGGGAGAAACAAATAGCCTCAGAGCCTTCAGCACTGTTTTCTCTTCCTCCACTTCTTAGTTTTTGGAAGGTAATACCCAGCCAGTACTTTTTTTTACTGGTCTAATTCCATTCGTACATTGATAGCTCGACAGCTCATTCACTCATATGCATTTTTGTGTTCAGCATTTGTGTTGTGTCTCTGGAAGGAATTAAGATTAGATGGCCAAGGTGCCCTAATCCTGATCAAAGTAGACAAAAGGATGAAATAAGTCAGGCATATCTTTCCTAACAACGATACAGAAATTCTTTGCACTTTATGTGTTACCTATTTGAGATTTCATAATTTCGTGAGAAATAACATCAGAAATTTTATAAGAACTGCAGTTTCAACTACAGATTTTCTTCTAAGATGGTCCAACAGATTAGCAACCAAATCAAACTCAAAATAACCCTTCTTCATGTGTATTTAGCTTTGAAGATAAATACTTCTATTTCAGACCTGAAATAGGGTTTATGGGCATAAAATCTTGTCTGTTTTTTCCTATAAAAACTATATGAATTGTTCTAATAATAGGTCTTACTTATACATCAAATCTTAAATAAATAATCATTATTTTTTCATAAGAGTACATTTTTTTAAAGTTTATTTAAACCCATTTCCTTCTGTCAGCAAAAAAATAAATACAAACTCCCACCAGGTTACAGGAGAGGCCCAGTTGGAAAGTTAATTTTCCTACCCTCATGTCTAAAAAAGCTAGTCTCTATCTAAGCTTGAATTCTTGCACTGTTTTTAAAATTAAATGGAAAAAAAAAAAAAACCAAGGCTTCCTTTTTTTTTTTTTTTTTTTTTTTTTTAGGAAGCATAGGGTGTTTGAAGTTAGCCAGAAAACTCTATAAAACACTGCCTTCCCTGTCTATTTTTCTGGTATTTTGTCTCCTCCTACAAAAGTACTACAAGACATCCATTCATCTTCCTCATGGAATAATACAGCTTTCAGCTCCTGAACTGTCTTTGTAATTTCATTCCTAACAAGTAAATTGAGTTATTTCCTTCATCCTAATGTTCTCAGTTTGTGCTCTTCAGCAGTGTGAGCCCACAGTGCCAGAGAAGAGCTCTAGATCTGTTGCAGGTCTTTGGCTGATGCTTTCATGCTTGGTAACTGGCCATTCCTACAGAACATTAAAAATGGTAACATACCTCCATTCCTCAGTCAAAATGCACATAGTATTCAGAGTATATTACATTAGAGTTGCCACTATTTGTGGGGGAAAAAATAAAAAGGAAATTGCAAAGGTTTTTTTTTCTTCAGCTAGACAGAGTCAACTTACAGCCTCAGCTTCATCTCTGTACCTGTGCTATAAATATGATTAGGCCTGGAAAGGATCCCCTGCGAATCACGGGCTGAGCTTGTTGAACTTCTGAGGGATTTGGGAAGAAAATGGTTTTTGTGTTCATAAGTTCTAGGAATTATTTTTTAACCTAGACAGGAAAGATTCAAGTGAGAGCAGAATGGAAAGGCATATGCTGCTATTACAGATCATCCTCAAGAAAAAAAAAGAAACAAAGCCAAACCCAACAGCAACTTTTAAGCAGGACATGGAATGGGTTACCATTTTCCTTTCAGTTACCTGTAATTTGCGTTTCACCTCCTGTAACACTTTCTCCCTCCCATCAGTTGTCGTTCTTCTCTTGATTTACTCTTTCCCTAAAGAAACCAACTCGAGAAATTGTATTTGATGCAAGTTTGTGATATGTAAGTATCTTTTTGGAGTGAGGAAAAGCAGTTGAAGGCCAGTGCCTCAGACACCATAGGTGTAAATGAAAGAGTGTGTTATTCTTGTTCAAAAAGAAATTGAGACTTTTGGCTTTATTCCAAGCATGTGAAGACTTCTCTGCTTTTCATAAAATAATAGTAAAAAATCCTATAAATTACCCCAAAATGTAGGCCATTTTCCCACTCTTCTCCCCATTGCTCCAAGAATAAAGACCTTGCAAAAAGATATATACAAAAAAAATGCATTGCAAACCAAATGCACACAGGTTAATTCTTTCTGGTTTCAAAAGGTTCCCTCACCAGAGCCCCAGAGAACTTGCATAAAAACAGAAAGTGGAATGACACAGCTGTGGTGTCATAGGCTATCACATGGATTCCAATGATTATCACCTAAGCAGACAAACAGAAGAGAAAAAAAAAGACATTCTTATCAAATTCAGGAGGGGGATATTTTGCCTTAACAGAGCCATGACAGCAGCTCTGCCCAGAGAAACTCCAGTGCATTGAACAGCTGGGGTAAGCAAACAAATCACATGCCAGGGCACTACTAGCCCGAGATTTTCTTTTTTATGTCACAACTTGGGATACTTCAAGATGAACTGAACATTTTAGCAAGTTTATGGATTTCTAACTGCACTGCATTTCATACATTACTTTTTTATAGACTGGAAAGAAGCAAGGAATACAACATAGACTGAGGACACTGGTTACACAGCATTTCCTCGGGTAGGAGTCTGAAGATATGCCATAAAACTCCTGCTGTTTTTCCAAGGCCAACAGGGGCCAGGAAAATAGCCACCTTAAATAGCTGCCACCATAAATAATTTCTGTAAATGTGGTAGGGGAAAGCAACAACATAAACACCAATATCTAAATAATTTTTTAAATTGTAAATGTATGTAAAAATTAAATTAAATTATGTGCAGGATTATCACAAAGGCACGTCCAAGAGCTCCCCAGATCAAAAACTGACCACAGCATCTGTGAAAGCCGTGCATAATTTCAGCTCAATGACAAATTGCTGCCAACTGGACAGTTATTCATGTAAAATTTCCATCTACAAGCACTGGACTAGATTTACTATTAAAAAACAAATAATGGATCACTGGCATTTCTTCATGCTACCCTTATGTCACAAGAAGGAGAAGAAAAACATGACAGATATGAAAGTGTTCTACTATGAATAGCCTGAACACAAGCTCTTGTCATCCTGCTACTTGTCAAGAGAGGAGAAAAGAAGTAAACACTAATTTAAGTTAGTCTTAACTGCCTAAATAAAGAAGTAAATAGATATGATTCCAACAAACTGTGCATTTATTAGCTCTGTCATCTGAAATCAATGCATTATCTGCCTCTACGGTTTGAGAAAAGCAGACGTATAGGATTACAAATTACAAATTCAACTCGTGTAATGAAACAGATATATTGTGTCTTTCCCACAAAGAAGGATCATGATGGAATTCAAAGCTGTTAAATGAGCTCAATTCTTGTCTCACGCTCTAAGGATACACCTCTAGTCTTTGTTCAGAGCAGGTCTCTTGGAGGATTTGAGTGCTGACTTCCATAGGCTAGTTTCCAACCCTTGTTAGAGTGCAGTCAGGTTATGTTCTATGTATTTACACTGAAATGAAGGGGGGGTCCAAGCACCAGACATATATCAGCTGTTGTTTTATGCAGCAGGGCACCAGTGTTATGACTTGGGAGTACATAAATGAGGAGTAAGAGGCATAGCGAGGTGCTGACAGTGGTGGAATATCTCACTGTGGAGAGCTCTGCAGATTGTCCTAAACGTACAACTTTCATGCAAATAATACGGGAACTAAACTGTTCTGGTCTCAGAAGCCATAGAATCACAATGCTGAGTTGGAAGGGACCCTCAAGGATAGTTGGGTCCAACCCCTGGCCCTGCACAGCACCATCCCCAAGAGTCACACCATGTGCCTGAGGGTATTGTCCAAAACTCCTTGAACGCTGTCAGGCAGGTGCTGTGAGCACTTCCCAGGGAAGCCTGGTCAGCTCAAGCAGTATGGATGCATGCTAAATGGCACAGAGCTGAGCCTGTACTCCGAGGAGGAAGGAAACTATTCATCTCTCAAACTGCTGCCATGACTTTATAATCCAGAACTACAGTAGGCATCTCTAAAATAATTTAGACTACTCTGAGTGTGTAACATAGTTCGTGGGAAGTAGATTCTCTGGAGGTGAGCAATTTTGTGCAGAGCTTCTACAGAAGAGCACTGCCACTAGAGTTCTAGGGAAGCAGGCAGCTGATGGCACACAACCCTCTCTGGCTGCAGCAAGGGACCAAGAGGGGAGGAACAAACAGCTGCTGGGGAAGAGACTGTGAAACTGGAAAACAAATAGACTAGAAACTCTCTCTGTTGTGACAGATCTGCTGTAGGACATTTCTAAATTTTTTCCCCAGCCCAGCATTGCTGACCCCATCACCTCTAGAGGTTTCCAGGCCTTTGCTGTGCTGGTGCAGGACTTAGCACAACTGCAGCCTAACCTACCACCACGGTGGGTTTGAGTGGAGGAGAGACACTCATTTTTAACAATCATGCTTGGTTTAACATCAGCTGTACCTGTGGGGCAAGATTACAAGCCTCAGCACCGAGGAGTACACAGGCAGATTCAGGCCCCAAGGTGTCATGCGTGCTCTGTGACCTAAGCCTAAACACATTCACAACGCAGTAGCTGCAAGGGTTACTTCTGTCTATAAGCAAGAAGGGGGGCAGCTTTTATGAAAACATACCAGGCCGACAACAGCCCTCCCCCATGCCTTAGCTGTTTTATATTGCTCTTTACTTCGCCTTGCATGTAAATACAATAAATCACAATCCAAGGCTCTGAAAATGTAAACGCCTTAGGGCATTTAAAGTGTACAGTCGTTGCTTGTGCCATGGAGGCAGTGTAAGAGGGCTGCGCTCCCTACGGAGCCCTCCAGCACCTATGTGCTTATTCCAATGGACGATCTGGGGGACTTTCTGGGCTTCATTCCCAAAGTCCAGACAGGCACAAACAGTAACCTTGTGTTCACAGAATACCTGCTCCGCTCTGCTCTCTGACAGAGCAGCACAGAGTCTTCCAAGAAAGAGAATTAAATTGTTCCCTCTGCAACAGAAAGGTCCTTGGGCAGGAAGACTGTCTCAGGCTCTTTGTTATTTCACATTTCTGCTTGGGGTTGTTGTTGGGTGAGAATGAACACGTCGTTCTGTCTCCATTGCCCCGTGAAAATCAGCTTCTCAGCTGACTGTACTTGATATGTTTAACCACAACAAAGCATCATGTTGCAGAAAGAGTGGGGTCTCCACTTCGATTCAGGGCTTTTTTATTCTTTAACTGAATTATCAGAAAATATACTACCTCTCTGCAAAGGTGTGTATGCATGAGGGTCCCTCCTAGACCCTGAGGTATTCTTCTTCAGGTATTCTTCTTTACGTTTGCAGCAGGACTCTAAAGGACATAGGAGGGCCAAGCTGGCGGCTGCCAGTACGGAAGGGAAAAGGTTTTGCAGTAACTACCACGTAAAAGTCTGGAGAAGAGTACAGATTGTGCCCGTTTGTGATGGACAAGAAAAGATGTAGCTTGAAGATGTTCTGCAGAAGTGACCTTTACCATATGGTTATAAGATTGGCCTAGAGGAGTCTGTAGGCAGGCTCAACCCAAAACCAAACGTACAAAACGGAAAGCACCTCGATATTTTCCTCGACAGGACTAGGAAGTGATGTACCTGTGTGAGTGTGAGCAGGAGCAATAATTTGAGAAGATACTTACAAAGCTGGGATAACTGAGGCATGAACAGACATAGATCTGTGATTCACTGACACAGACAGTTGTTGTAATAATGCTTATAGGAGGTAGATACGGAGTGAAATAAAGGCAATCTGAAACACAAAATTAAGGAATCCTTATTAAAAGTAAAAACAAAACCTAGAGAGAGGAGGAAAAAAAACCATCATGAAAAGACATATACTATTTTGTAGAGTGATCACAGTTTGTAAAGAGTACTCACAAACCTGATAACCACTGGATAAACATGTTCTGGGATAGTCCAATTTTTAAGTTTAAGATTATTTTTGTGAGGGAAAAAATCCTATTTTCTCCATGAGATGTTAGCTCGCATTACACAAATATAAGCTTGCTGACCAAGATCTTTTCTTTTTTCCTGATGAAACAGAATTTCCCAGAGAACAAAGCACCATTTTCTGACTGGATCTTAATAATGCCTTCAGGATATTTCCCATGCTTATGTAGATGTTTCTACAGCAGCAACAACAAAATGCAACATATAACTTCTGGTCTTGCTGTGTTATAAATAATAAGTGCAAATTTTATACATGTAATTCCATACTACAGCAATTGTTTAGGGCTTTTGGGAGAAAAAACCCCAAGAAAACATAAACAGAAACTAAACAAGAAAATCCTAGTAACAAATGTCATTAACTATCACTTCAGACATAAGCCACCTAAGTTTAAAAATTTCTTCACCACCCTGTGGAAATGCCACAAACTTCAGGTGAAACCAGGAGCTCCTGTTATTGGTAATAGATTGCACTGCAGCCCAAGCTTAGGCAGAGAAGTAATGACCAGCATGAACTAGCAAATCATAATGAAAAGTGCATTACTTTCACTGAGGAAAATATCTGAGTATCTGAAGATAAAAATGGTTTAAATGTAAGCAATAAATAAACTGACTTTATCCAGTGTTCAAAGTGCCAGGATAATGAAATTAAAGGATCATTCACTAACCTCTTGGAGTCCATTCAAAAATTAAGAGCTTGGCAGAATTAAATCCCTCAATGACACATACACTTATACGTACTTCCTCAGCCCTGTTCCATTTAGTTCCTTATGACGAGGTCATATGTAAGATGTCTAAATTGCTTGGACTTGGTCAACAATGATTACTTTATTCTTGGCTACCATTCTTTAAAATTTATCCCTAATCTGGCATGTTGTCCTCATGAAGTCGCTTATGGCCGCCTGTTGAAATGAATTGAAGTATTTTCCAAGGATTTATATAATGCAGAAGCAACAGTTCCACTGTTAAGATGGTAAAAATCCGTGAAAAAGAGAAAGGCACGCAAACGTGTGCATTAACTGGTGTGACATCGGGTCTGATTCAGCCTGGAAAAGGAGATTCAGAGGTGACAGGAGAGAACGATGACAGGAAATCAGTAAGATACACAGCCAGGGCTACAGCTCCTTCCTGGCACAGTCCATGTATTACGAGGAGTGGGAAACAAAGTGTTGCTGCTTTTTCTCCTAATGTCCACTTTATACCGAGGACAAGCCTCCATCAAAACGGTCTGTGCATTATTCTTTGCTTTTTCTAGATCTCATTGCTCATTCTTCACTCTGGAGAAGGAAACAACTCCGGGTTCTCATGCTGTATGCTTTTTTGAAAATATTTTGTGTTTTATGGTATTTAAAGGTATGAGTCATCATGTTGAATGTACAAAACGATTTTTCAGCTACAACTCTCCTTCCCACGTTTTTTTGAATAAGCTGACTTACCTTTCAGATGCACTTTGCAAAAACATTATGCTTTCCTGACAGATCCTCAGCAAGACAGCAAATTCAGAATGAAACCAGTGAACGGCAGTCATACATTCTCATACTTGAAATTTATGCTCAACTAAGCAACTAACAGTGTTAAATTTCTTCCAAATAGTTGGACATATTTAGCTGCTTCTTTTGTTTGAAAATAATTCACTGAAAGATTCAAAGCTTTGCAGATTTACTTGTCAATAAACATTAATCTGCAAATGGTTCGTGGAAGCATTGTGCAGCCAATGGGCGGCTCACAATCTGTTTATTGCTCCTATTGCCTGGTAGCTGTTATCACTGCAACTGCTTTCTCATACAATGACTCCTAAAGAGCTTCAAAAGGCCACCAAACACTTTAATTCAAATATCCATGCAAAGCCACATACCACGTTTGCTTCCTGCTAACACCCTTCTGAACATAGATCCACTCAGCAAATATTGATGGAGACAGGAGAGTTGTTTTTGAAGCGTTTGCCTAAGGCCAAAAATTTCAGGAGTGACTAATTATTTTGGGTACTACATCTTCAGTGCTACCCAGACAGGCACCTGCAAGAGATCTCTGTATAGAGTGATGGAAATCCACAATAATTCTGGGTCAGACCCTCTGAGAACATCTCCAGGTGGACAGCCAAGAATTAGGGTGTTCAACATCCTCAGGCATTTTTGAAAATTCTAGTTTACTGTGGGGTTTTTCTTGTTGTATGGGTTGGTTTATTTTTTTTTTTTTTCCCTAACAGAACTTGAGTGCTTTTTTCACAGACATCTTCTCTTGGCTTATAAGATTTCCATAACACAAGATTTTGGGGTATCAACTTTCAGTTGTAATTAAATTCAGATAACATGTATCTGATTTTTTTTTCCTTGGGGATAGAAAATTTATGGTAAAAAGAAAAAGGAAAATAGGAGAAAGGGGACTGTGCATATTAAGTGACAGGGCAAACTCTCAAATTGCCATAGTTATAACATTTACATTTTTCAAGGTCATGTGTCAAATACAAATGAAATAATGAACCTTTGCTAGTCTGTGGTATCCCATGTCAGGCAACTTAGGCATCAGCATCAATACAACGGCTTTGATGAACTGCATTTCTGTGCCCTGCTGCTCTAACCTGGAAGTTAAAAAGGCAGCAATTAAGTTTTCAAAAAAGGAGCAAGAAAACCAGGAAAAGATGGGGCTAAAAGCTACCAGTATTCTTAATTGTGGAAGAGTTATTTAATACAAAAGCAAAAGAACTAAACATGTGCAGACTGAAGGAAAGTGGCAAGGAACAAGGATGTTAACGAAAAGGTTGGATAGGCTGCAGCTATGAGACTCACATCTGACCCATGAGACATTTCAAGAAAACAACAAGGTAGGAGTGTGAGGGGAAACATTAGAGGTGAAGGAGCTGTTATTTACAATCCTATGATAGAGTGCACTACAAAAAAAAAAAATGCATCAAAGCTATTTTTTCAAAAGACACAGGACTGCATGAAAAAAACTCTCCCCAACTTGGATGATTTATTTTATTCTAAACTATGCGACTTTAGTGAAGTCATTGAGTGCCTTCCAGAAAGGCAACTTACAGTTAACTATATATTGCAAAGGAGGGTGTATATTATAATCCAATTTAGGATATGTTATATTGTATCATTAGAGAACAATTTTCACTTTGTACAGCTCAAAATATCTTAATGGGTTTAAAACACATGCCTCTTTTCCTTTTCTCCCCTCTCAGCACAGCATAAAATGAAGCTATGGGTAATATTTCTGTTCCATGTGCCTTCCTGGGAAGTATGTTACTGAAAATGTAATAGGTGACTCCAGAGTTGTACATGTTACAGTTATATTTTGAAACCAGTCTTTTCAGGAAATGATTAAAATTTTCAGCCATTTCACAAAATGGCTGTTTCATTCAGTTACTCTGTGAAATAAGAGAAAGTTTCACACCTTTAATGAAGTTTGGGAAACAAGTAGGGAGGCACCATGTGAAATGCCTGATACCTTATGACATGAATTAACTTAAAAAGACAACACATGAGGTTTTTATAATTTATTTGTTTCTAAAGCCATATGGACATCTACATTTATTTCTGAAATCTTCCAGTCTCACATGCCAGAACTGAACTTGTCTTCACAATTAAGGTAACTGTAACATCAGTATTATCTCCATTTTGCTTTTCAGTGTTGTCCTCCCTCTGAAAACCATGTTTACTGAGAGCCCTGCCTGCAAAGCCAGTGCTGCCCACGCTCCTTCCTGCTGGCCAGGACAGCTGACAAGGGCAGAGGGCAGCACGTGGGGCAGGATTTTGCAAGAAGCAGTTGGCAAGGTGCCTTAAAAATGAAGGACCACTTAGCTCATGTATATTGATGGGTGGAGAATTTGATGGATCTGGATGAATCCTTGCTGAGAGAGCTTGAGCTGCAGGAACTGGTCTAACCTTTAGTTTATTTTAGCAGTGCTTCCCATTTGATTGCCTAGCGCTGTATCAGGCGTGGGGAGCAGTGGGTCTGCTGAGGATGTGGGTGCACCGGAGTCATCAGAAAGAGTGTTGATTGCAGATTCTGCTGACTATGGAGGTGGCTGATGATCCCTGATAGTAGAGAGGTAGAGCTATGCCCGCGTTTGAGATTGGTACCGAACCAAGCTGCATACAGCGTGAAGTTTATTCTAGATTGGTGGGTGGTGCTTTTGACGGCTGGACAAAGCAAGTCCCCACAATCCAGTCCCATGAATTATTGTCTGACATCCATGCTAAGAGCATTTGCTTATCACGTCCTTTGAGAGACCCCTGGATTTGTGGATATCTTGCTTTTCCATACACCAAGCCAACCGGAGGCTGCAGAAGGTTAATTTCTTGGATGACTTCAGCAGCAATTTCAGTTCTTTTATTGCTCTGCAACGCAACCAAGTAGGGTGGTGATCAAGACCCAACCAAGGTCTGCCAAGCAGAAGAAAAATACCGAAAAGCTGAAAGGCTGTTTCTGGTTCCCTCTGAGGTAAGGGCTCAAAGAACACAAAATCTGAGGAGGTGGTCTTGGTACAACATTATATCCTTGAAATTGCCTTGAGATGAAACTTGCTGGCCAGTAAAGTCAGCCTGGCCTCTGATGAGTATTCATTGCTTGAACGGTCAGTTTTACAGCAAGGCCATCAGTCAAGGATTTTGGCACCAAAACAGAAAAATCTGAAGAGCTCAGCAGTCTGTCTTTTGATGTTTGCATATTCAGATGATAAATGCTTTACAACAAGAACAGGTAACAATTCTTGCTTTTCTGGCAATACCTCTCTTCAATGTTCACATATTATATGGGAAATTCTTCTCTAGTCCAGTGTTTTTTGATTAGCTGCTTCTTGTCACCAGCCATAGAATTTCACACCTATGAACAGTGGAAGAAATATAAAATAACTAACGAGCAGTTCCATAACCAAAGAAGAGACAAATTATGATGAGAGCAGGAAGAAAAAAATAATGAAGAAAAGAAAGGAAAGAAAAGACTGTTCTTTCAAACTTACTTTACAAGCAAGTAGTGTTCAAGTCTTGAATTGAGTTTGGGATCTTGGCTTGTCTTTTTGATCTCAGCGATAGCTGTACTATATTTTTCCTTTAGTATCAAGCACTTCAAATACTTCTCATACTTTTTGTGAAGTTCTTTTCTGAAGCTACTTTCAAAATCCAGAGTCATCTCCAGCAGCCAGTGCAGAAAAAAGCGAAGGATCCTTATCCAATAACACCCCTTTTCACAATATGCCTGTTACTGGGTGAAACAAACAGCCAAATAGTCTGGCGGAATATGCAGCACGTCAGTCACTTCGTAGAACGCATGAAACTTTTAGTCATTTTACCAAATGAGTGACTGAAGGAGTCATTTCGCAAAATGACTGAAAATTTCAGTCATTTCAGGAAATCACTGGTTTCATGATACTTCTAACATACCATGTGCAGAAGGGAAGGTTTAGGCTGGGAGTGGGAGGCGGATCGTGTTCTTCAAACCCCCTCTTGTGGCTGTGGGGAACAGCGCCATGAAATACCGCATTTTACTGTAATCTTTTGTTTAAAGACTGCGGTGATTGTTGGGGAAGGAAGGAGATGTGAGAGACCTTGTTTTATCCCGATGCTTATAGTCGTCCTTGAAAACCTCTGTCAAGGGAGGGGTTTAGGGCTTTTTCCTCAATTCTTAAGCAATAGTACATGCGGCTTGAGCTGGATACCTCTGCAGAGAACCAGCACAAAGCTGTTGCCAAAAAGGTTCCGTATGGATGAATCCACTGGCTATTTTATGTGACTATTTAGTTTTAGTATGGCTGTATCTGTCTTATATGAAAGTAAAACCTTCATTTCGTTTTCTGCAAAGTATTTTAAAGCTGCATAGCCTTCAGGTAGAGCTGAAACAAAATTAATGTGGCGGAAGAATACTTTCTTAGCAGATAGTTAGCAGTGAAAAAGCTTTCACAAATGCAGGTGAGCAGCTATTCAGATTCAAGCCACTTTGAACAAAAGCTGTCCTTAAGGCCAAACTCCTTGTTTTCCTAAGTAGAAACCAAATAATTCATCTGGTTATGTTTTGGATGAGACTGATACAGTGAGCTGACATTGTACATCCCATTGTGAAGGGAGAGCAGGGTAAGGAGAGAGGTGATTGTGGTTTAATCTAAACTCTAAAATTCTTACATAATTCCAGAGTGCTTTAAAAAGAGTGATGCAAATGATGGCAGAAATTTTGGTCAATACCATGTATCTGCAGTGCTGCCTTTCTGTGGAAGGAAATTACCACATTGGCTTGGGGATGTTGCATGCTGAGGATGCGTTTGCAGAAGTGGTACCATACCTCGAGTCCCTGTCAAAAGGATAATGCCAGAAAGAGAGTTAAATCTATCAAATTAGATCATTACTTGGTTTGGAGCCACTCAGAAAAGATCAGCACAGGTATCCTCTGCAGGACATCATCGCAAAAGCCTTTGGACACCATCAAGGTCTGTGATACCTCATTTTGCCAGCATTCCCCTCTTCCCAAATACCACATACTTCCCCTTTCTTCCACTATTGTTTCAGATAATTCTTTTAAGTACATTTTTTATCTAATTTAAGTGTACATTATATTTCAGCATAACTACAGCTACTCATTTCTGGTTTTTTCTTTCCTCTTTTACTTTAATTTTGTATTTACAGTGATATTGAGAGTCAGTGGACTTATAACTTCTGAAAATGTAGCCTGAGAGAATCTGGTAGAAGTCCATTTTTTTGGTACATTATAATCTGGCTGACTGAAAGACTACACAGATCAACTACAAAAGTACTTCACACCAAAATTTAGAGGAAGTGTGTCCAATCTAATGCAAAAGAAAATGATAGAATTGAGTAATTTAATAAAGGTTTACTAGTGTGAAACACCCTGAGCAAACAATAGTTTAAAAATATAACATGGAAAAACACTACTTAATCAACAGAAAGGAAACAATTGGTTGTGCTCTCCTTGGGTTTTTTTCCCATTATGTAGGTTGCCCAAAATAATGACCATTATTGAGCTCAGTATACTTCATTTAAAGTATTAGGGAAATGGCTCAGTGAGTTTCTGCTACACAGATCTGTAAGAACTAAACTGAAATTCCTTTTCACATGAAAAATTAGGGAGACTTTTTAGGGAAACATTGAAATATTTCATTTTGGAAATGCAACTATAAAATCAGCTAGAAAACATTATTTTTCTCTAGCTAAAACTGTCATACTGGACAAAAAACACAGTACAAATAATGGCTACGCATTCTTTTGACAATAGATACTTCAGCAGTGTGGTTTTGTCCATATCTCTATATATTTAAAGAGCTCAAGGTTTGGTTCCTGGCTCTGGCACAGTTTTTGCAAGTGTGTTAGGTCAAGGCGAGGACTTGTAACAGTGACTCTGAATCTGCTTGAATGTGTCTGAGTTTGAAACCAGTGAAATTCCACTGTGCTCCATTTCAGAATGTCCTGATGTGCCTCAGCTCCCTAAAAATATCTTTCTGGAAGGGAAAATTTATTAGCTCTTGTGAAGCACCCTTATGCTGTGACGACAGGGAACAGACAGGAGGACAAGGGCAAATCAGGACTGGCCCAAAGCTCCTCAGCAGGGCAGGACAAAATGAATTTTTTCCATTCTTCAACTTATGTCATACTCACAGGTAGTAGCAACACAACTTCTCCGTGTAGCACCCTTCCTAAATTACCTAGGGCATATGCTGGCCCAGGGAAAGACCAGCCTTCCTGGGAAGAAGCAGCAGGAACGAGAGTTTGCCACCTCCCCAGATATCTGGGGCTCGGCAGCTGCTGTCCTGGTCTGATCCCAGACCCCTGCAGTCCCTGCTTTCCTCTGTAGCCGCAGGAGGTTTTATTCTCACAGATGGTTGTGCAGGACCTTGAAAGGTTGGCTTACACCTTGCCTTGCTTCGAGTGGTGGCATATGTTTTGGGGCTTTATAATGACCAGGCACAAACTTTCATGGAACCAGCTATAAGCCTGACTAAAACCTCACACAGCATTAAGCTTTCCCATCCCAACAGTTTTAATTAAGCCAGCCAGATCATACTACATGTTCATCACCATTAAACCCAGTATTATTTGCTGAAGTGAATGTAGGCATGCAGAGAAGTCAGGTATTAGTAATTACTGTTAAAGCGTAATATATATATATATAGCTACTCTATTGATTTCCAATATTTAATATTCCATAGTGACCAGCACAGATCTAGCTACATTAATGAAAATACTAGTATATTATTCTCAGTTCCTTAGCCAATATTTAAGACATTTATAATTATTTACCTAATACTGAAGAAAAGCTCCATCCCTAATAAAATTATCTAAGTGAGAAGCTACTTTCAAAGACCACAATATGTTGCCAATGTATGATGCAAAAAGCAGTATGTTTTCAAATGTGACCTGTCTACTTTATTCACGTGCTACTTTTAGAATATATTTTAAGTATTCTGCACCTGTGCTATGTATTTAGGGGTTTGCACTATCAGGTTGCAGAGCGGACAGTTTCATTGTCAGGCTGAGGAAGTTGGGGCTGTTCCACCTGGAGAAGAGAGGGTTGTTTGGAGCCCTCACAGTAACCTTCCAGTATCTGAAGGGGGCATACAGGGAAGCCTGAGAGGTAATCTTCATCAGGAACTGTAGTGACAAGATGTGGGGGAATGGCTTCAAATTGAGAGTAAGTTTAGATTAGATGTTAGGAAGAAATTATTTACTGTGGGGGTGGTGAAGCACTGGGACAGATTGTCCAGAAAAGTTGTGGATGCCCCAAACTTGGCAGTGTTCAATACCAGGATAGAGGGGACTTTGAGAAACTTGGTCTAATGGGAGGTGTCCCTGCCCATGGCAGAGGGGCTGGAACTGGATGAACTTTAAGGTCCCTTCCAACCCAAAGCACCTTGCACTTCCGTTGAGTGGTTCAGTTTACCGAGCAACACTGTTGTGATCACGTTTCTGCAACAGAACATGACGTGTTGGCAATTCTTTCCTTTTTCTTTTGCTCACTCCCTGAATCAGTTTCTACTAAGTTAAATTAATTTCATTTCTCAAAGATGGATAACCAGTGGACTTCTAAACCTCCTGACCTTTCAGCTGTGTATTTCTGACATCAGTTTGCTAGGGAAGGGATCAGATGTCCCCTGTGCTCTTGTTTTCAAGCTTTATTATTATGGGGATTGGACTTCAGGGAGGCAGATTTTTAGAGAGCACTTCATTTGGGTTGGTCTCACAGACAACAACTTTTTCTGTGAATTCTACATTGACTTCCACATGAGTAGCTTCTGGTGAAGACTGAGTACATTTGAAACCCCTCCTTCAATTCAGTGTTTTTCAAATGGTATCTGTGACTAAAAGAAGCCAAGCTGCATGTTCAGGACCTGTAAAAATTGTTCACTTGATCAAAGACTCTAGCATTGATAGTAATGAGATAATAGTCAAGAAAAACTGCAGTATGGAACAGACTGTAGGAAGTAAGAAAATGCAGTTTGGGTATGTTTAAATACAAATATGAAGGTGAAAAAAACATTTTAAGGTAAGTTTTCGATTCACGAGAAGACACAATACCTGGTTTTCTTAAACTTTCCATACCAAGTGAGGATAGCCAGCCGAGAGCTTTTTTATCGGAACAGAATTTAGCGAGTTGAGATTTCCCAATTCCAGGTCTTCTAAAAAGCACATCAAACTGACATTATTTGTCTATCACATCCATTCACCAAGTGAGATCATCTTGGCATTTTTTTTCTATAGCAGCTTACAAAAGCATTCAGTCGAGTCATCATATCTGTTTCTTCTCTTTTAAGTTTTGCTTCTGTCATTTCCGCAGCTTTATGTTGTGACACTTAAAGACCCACACTTCCTCGGAAAATAATGCTTCAAGGTACAAAATGCTCCTTGAAGATCAGTTTTCTTTCAAGCTCTGATGTTACTCCCAGTTGTACCACCCTTCTGTCCTGCCTGCTGCACCTTCAGTAATAGACAACACAGACAGAATTTGCAAAACATTAGGAAACTAATCACCAGGAACTGGATTTGTCTGACCATAAGGAAAATTCTGAAGAGCTATTTGCTTGGCAAAAAGTAACTTTTCTCAAAAGAGAAGCTGAACAGTTAAACATGTCTTAAGGAGATCTATTTTTAAAACCTTAATATGTTTAAAATTCACATTAAATTTAATAAGAATCACTTTTTTCTTACTATTGATAATTAAGGATTCTAATGCTTTTGAGTGTGAAAACCATCAAGTCTCAAGCAACAAGCCACCTCTGCTGCAAAACGAAGACTGGAGACTTTACAATGTTCTCAGTCTTCTTTCCTGGCAAAGATCATGTACTACCAGATGGGGATCAATTAAATGAACATTGAAAAGCTGACAATTGGCTTCCTGGCTAAATTTAAAATGTAAAAAGCAGTTGTTTCAGATGATGCCAAAATGGTCAAGTTTTCCTTGGGAAGTGGAAAACTATTGAAAAAGGTGAAAAACCTTTCCTTTTTTTTTTTTTTAATTTATCTCTGGGGTTTTTTGTCAAGAAAATTCAACAAGCTTATCACAAACTTACAAATAGTTTCATCTGACCTGCATTTACATTTACAGCAAAGAAATCACTCGTGCAAAAGACATTCATCACCTCTGGGAACAACGCACACCTTTTTTTCCATGCAGCTTTCCTGAACACTAGTAAGCCATTAACTGTATTTGCTGCTTCCTGCATTCAATTACCAAACACGAAGTGTTTGCCAGACCAGATTTTCCACATGAAAGTATTCAACATACCGATTTTTTTTTGCAATTCTTGTCCTATTCTAACAAATAGGTTTTTTTTTTTGTCTGAACAAGGCGTGGGTTCCATGATCAAGGATGAGAAATGCTGTTTCCACATGCTAAATGCAAAAAAGCTTGAAGGACTTAAGATCTGTATCCAAATTATAGCACTCAGACTGATTCTCAAGAGGGCTGAAGTACAGTTTCTTTCCGTATTTTTCATTTAAAAACAATACCCATATTTTATAATTGTACTCTTGGTTTTTCAGAGCTACTGTTTCAACAGCAGATGCACTCCAGCAATGACAAATACTTTAAAAAACAATAGGACAGGTACTTTAATTAATTAATGCACTGTTAGAAGCAATTTTGGATGCAGAATCTATGGGGGAAGTTTATGAATATTTTGTCTGAACGGTTCTTCTGTTTTCCAACAATTCTGTAAATATTTTAATACCGTAGCAAAAATGATGCATCCCTGATGAAAAGTTAAGAGACAGGAGAAGGAAAAAAAAAGTGTTTTCAACCTTTCAACCAAAGTATTTCCACCCCAAAATAGGAGATGTAGCCCGGGGCCAAGCAACTTCAACCTTGTTAACTGAGCCACGAGCATCCTCTTAGGAATGACTAGAATTCATTGCAGGCTCACCAGAGCCCTGTAATGGATTCAGCATTAGGCTTCAAATGCAAGGGCTGAACTTCATGGGCCAGCAAAAGGCATGGGCTGCAAAACAAACAACAAAAGCTCTGTGTGCAAACTCCTTCCCCTACCTTTAGAAACTGTTTTCTGCTGATTTTTTCTTTCTGCAAGAAAAGCCATCTCTTTCAGGATACGTTGCCTTCCTAATTCTATTCAAATGAGGAAAATTATCCTGGGAGAGGGGAAATATGACAAGGTTGAAAAAATTGCTGTGAAATAATGGTAACATGTTACTGGTTTTGGACTTTGGTTTGATGGTGGTGGTTTTTGTAGGTTTTTTTGTATTGTTGTTGTTGCTGATTGTTTTTATTTTCTTTAAAAAAGCTTTCAATTCCTATTTCCTTCACTCCCCTCTCCAAAAAGAATAGGTTCACTTTTTCAATCCCTTCTTTGCTGAAATCCAAGGAGGCAGATTTCTGTGTATCTTTTTAAGATATCTTGAGCTTTCAGGAAGGCAACAGAATATTCTCTATTAACCTATAGTGTGTCAATGGCAAAAAGCCTTATGGTGGCTTTCCTGTTTTCACTTTCAATCTGCTCTTGCTGGAAGAGATAATCTGCTTAGTCTCTGTTGAGTAGTATGGGGGTTGGGAGTTCCCACATTACTTCTTGTCCTGCAGGATCCTGATGTTTTCCCCTCTGAAACTTTGAAAGGTCCTGCTGAGAGGATTGCAAAACCCTTCCCCAAATCCCATTTTTCACCTGGTATGACACAGCACTAAATCATCCCATTTACATAAATCTGTTCTCTGAGACCATTCAAGGACTGCCCTGCTCTCAGTCTGGCACTATCTGGACCACTTGTTTTTCCTTCTTGCCTTAAACAATTGTAAGAAACTACAGACAAACAGGGAGTCTTCTTCCGTAGGCAAATTACTAAACGTGAGTGCTGTAAATATGGGACTCCTAAATCCCTCCTCCTTTTTTTATACACACACACACCCTTCCCCCATATTTAAAAGCATGTGGAGGCTGCCGGCCAGCTCTCTTTCAAGGTTATTTGGAAGGTCTTCACTTTCCCTGGTGTCAGCAACCAGACATGAATCACAGCGTTCAGTGAAGGAAGGGCTGCCTGTTGGCTAAAGCATCCCAGAATACTCCTTTCAGACCCATCCAAAGCACTGACACAACGTCTAATGCTAAATCCCAGTGATAAACCATGGTTGAAATTAAACAACGTGGATATCAAAATCAGCTGGATATGTACAAAGGCAAAACCGGTGCACTTTGAGAAACACTGAAGCAGCAATATCGGGGGAAATCAGTGTGTAAGCTGTCTGACCTCTTATTTTTTTCCCCCCATTCCTCCCTTACTCTCTTTCTCCTCCATCCCCAAAGGAAGTTAAAGATGTTTTTATAATGTGGACGATAGAGACGACTTATCTGCATAATGAAGCTGAAAACAGCCTGCTCGTGTTGAAGCTCCTCCTCTGCATGTTACATGCCAGCAGAGATTTGCTGCAAAACAGGAGAGCTGCAATGCAGCATTTTCCTCTGGAACTTTGCAGCTGTATTACCGTTCCAAGCACACCACAAAAAGACTTTTGTTTACAGTATTTAAATTCAATTTAAGTGGCAGCTGTTATATGCAGGCAGATGAATCACTACACATCCACTAATGTTTTAGTGCTCACCCACTCTAAGGCTTTTATTCTTAACTGAATTACTTCATGTTCTCTTACAATTAATTTTCCTATTGTTTTATCATACTACCTGCCTAATAATTAGTGGTTCTTAATACTTGACTATTAGCAGTCCTTAATACTCATTGAAAAAAAAAGATGCCTGGGTAAAAAAGCAGAGTCATAAAAGAGCTCAAAATACACAAAACCACTAAATAGGGATAATAAGGACAGTAGCCTCAGAAGGCGGAGAAACCACACAAAACTTCACATGGAAATCATCTCCTACTTTCCTCAAGCACAGCAGTGTTAGTTCCCAATAATGTTCACCATTCTGCTTCCCAGACCGTACAATGTCACCAGAAGGTCAGTCGGGATGGCAGGATCTCACCTCCAGGAGTCAAAGCTACGGACACTCCGTGACTCCGGTCCCAGGCAGTGAAGTAACTGCCGTTCCTCCTTCAAGTCCATATCGCTTTAACATCACCTGGCTTAGCAAGGCAGGATGTTACAAGGTCATTTCCAGTATGCATCCCAAACCCCAAAGCACTGTTCCAACTTACTCATGAATCTGAACTCCAAATACCCTAGAAAAAGTTAAAGTCTTGGTCCAGATTTTCCCCTCTCAGCCCGTATACAGAAGTATCAGTTTAATGCACCAACATTTCCTTTACAGGTTCAAAACGTGCTGCAGTTGCAAGTGAGAAGAATAACAGTGCTTTTAGACTAGCTCTCCATGGAAATAGCCGCCAAACCAGTCAGCATAATTATCAGACTCCGGTGAAGAAAAATCCTGGATGAAAAACATATCAGTGACAATGATAAAATTCAGCTGATGGAAAAACTCTGACAGAGCTCTGGGGGAAAACTATTCCAATTCTCTCTCTCTTTTGACATGATATGAAGATAATTCATATAGAAGGATTATATTTGCACAAGGTTAGTAATAAGAAATTTCAAATTGGATTTCTGCCCTGTTTTGTTTTTTTTTTTTAAACCCAACTTCCTACATGCTGGATTTAACCACTGATTTCAATAAAGCTGGGATTTAACTCTCATTGACTGCGATGCAGCCATTTCTCCCTAAGCCTGAAAAATACTTAGCTTCCCACACATGTGCACACAAACAGAACAAAAGAGCAGAAACTACATATCCACGTGTCTCCTATAACATCTTATATCAATTGCATCTTACAGAATGATGGCTGCAAGCGTGCTTTGCACCAGGCTTTCACTCTGTGTTTGAAGCTATAGCACACAACATTAAAGCACTTGCAAACAGCTATGACTGTCACAAATGATAGAAGTATCTCTCCCCTTCATCTTTCTCCTGCTATTTCACTAGAGAAGGCAGTTTTATGATGGGTCCTTATTTGAATGATCATACTCTGATTTTCTGCATCTTCTGCTGTGATTGACTGGAGATCGATCAGTTGTTGATAAGCACTGTGAAAGTTAAAATACATCGGGTGAGAAAGGGGGACAGATTTCTCTATTAGCTGTGTGCATACAGCCCAAAATAGCAGATCTCTCTCCCTTGAAGTACTTACACCTTGTTGTATTGCAGATATCAAGCAGCAATGAGTTATTTATTGACCAGTCAAGTCCTCTCCCTCCCGAACATGACAAACTCTAATGCTTTGCCTGAACTGACCTCTAACGAAACAAAATTAATCTCTCTTTTTCTACAAAGACTGTACAGATGTCCAAA
Source organism: Melanocharis versteri (assembly GCA_013397845.1). Lineage (NCBI taxonomy): Eukaryota > Metazoa > Chordata > Aves > Passeriformes > Melanocharitidae > Melanocharis > Melanocharis versteri. The sequence goes on from VZTG01007060.1 coordinate 84,495, forward strand.
ATATGGGATCTTCCTAGATGTTTTATTCTTTTGCTGAGTAGAGTGCTGAACTGGATAATCCCTAAAGCACTGACAGTTGAGAGGGTTTAACAGGGGAAGGATCACTATTTATGTTCCTATACATTTCCCTAAGTATCTGCCCTCACTGACTGCTAGGGACAGAATATTAGGCTAGAACGACCCATAGCCCAACCTCTGTCTTGTGATTATAATCACCGTTCAAATTCACAGGTTTCGTACTAGAATTTGCAGCTAATTTATGCTGCTCCATGCTGGGAAGAGAAGGTACTGAAAGCCCTGCTCTTCCCTCATAGACCTTCCCACCCTCTGTCCCCACACTCCCACCACCAGCACTGGGGGAGGGCCTGCTGGTGGCATCCCATGTGGACCCCTTTCCCAGCAGCAGTCCTGCCACAGTAAGCACAGGTCACTTCTTTGTAAGGTGCAAAGCCATGTTCATTGCAGCAGCAGCAGCATGGATAATACAGCCTCTCACTGTGCTGTGGAGATCATATTCTTCTCACCCTACAGCAACAGAGCTCACATGAGCCCTAAAAACTTCCTTCAGCCCCATAGACTACATCACAATCAGGGTCAGGGGAGACTTCAAACTTCAGATGTATGGAAAAACACTGTGGACTTGAGTGTAACTGCTTGGACCTAGCTGAACTAATATAGCCACTGCTCAAATGCCAAGCAACTTTGATTCTCACAAGACTGCTCCTTAATTGAAACTATTCAACAAATGTTTTCTGCAACTGTAATTCAGCCAATTGATTGTTTATAATCTTTGGCTATGACTGCTGCATTCAGTACAGGGAGAATCCTCTTGCTGTACTCATTTGCATCTGAGCATCAGCCTTGCAAACAAGGGTATATTGTTTATCAGAACATTCGCAAGAAAATGTTAGAGGAACAAATCCATACTTCCCAATTACCTGAAAAACGTACCCTCAAAATCGCCTGTGACTACTGATTTTATACAAACAACTATTTAAACCCAACCTTGACCCTTAGCAACCACAGCTATTCAGGGCATAGTAGCTGGGAAACATTACCACCTTGAGATAGCCATAATGCCAGCAATGAGCTATCATTAGTGAAAAAATAAAAATTCCCATATGAAAAAAATCCTTACTTTTCACTGCTTTGGAACTATTCAATAAGTCCTGTCTTGATACAAGACTCAACACATGCATTAGTGAACTCTGACCTCGCTGGATAGTACACTCACAAGTGTTGGGCTTTTATTACACAGGCCTTTCATAGTCAGCACTGATGGAGTAGGATCCCAGTGGCAACAAACCATTAGAGAAACTTTCTTTTTCACCTTTCTAACAAACCTTGAACCTGTAAAGTACTCAGGCTAGTGAAGAATGCCAGAAAAGCAAGGACATGTGCAACAAGAGTGTTGGACTATTTAATTAGAATAGTCACAAGACCAAAAACATCCCCAAAAACCAAATAATTATTTCATACTCAAATGCTACTTCATCTTTATTCCTTTATGTTGTTGCAATTAAACTGCAGATTACTATTTAATTTCCTTAAATGGGACAGTATTTCACAGAAAATGGATGTTCTCCTGGATCTCTGAACTCCTCTCTGAGATGTAACTAACTGTTATTAAAACACTATTAAATTACCCTCTAGTAGTAATTAATCAGCCTTGGAGCTAAGCTGTAAAGATAAAGCAGTAAAGGAAGATTCCACCAGCACCGAATATTAGTCCCTACTTTTAAAATCTGCATTGCTGATTGGATTTAGGTTTTGGCTGGCTTGTCACTACTCCTAATCTGAGCAACTAGAATTTGATCAAGAAGAGGAAGTATGGGGAATACAAGGGGAGAACAGCATGTCCTGATCAAGCAAGAGGCAAATTAAAAATTCTTTATCCTATTTGCAGAAAGTTCTGCCAATGAAAACATATAAAATCAGAATTTAATCAAGCCAATACAACCTAATATACAGGTATGACGTCCAGCTGTATAATTTGAGGAAGTGACTTTCTCTGATTAAATGGTCAACTACCTGGAAAAAGACTGACATTATCAGCAGTATTCTTTGAATGAGATAAGAGAGAGCCCTGTTTTTCTGAAATGTAAATAAATAACAATAGCAAAACTCAGGCAAATATTGCGTAATAGGCAGGCAACGTAGATGGGACTGGATGCTTTGACAGGACAATGATATTGCTCTGACAACTTGAGTTTCTTTGTTTCCCTGTGAATTTCTAATGCTTCGTTAAACCAAAGAAGACACCACTTTAAAAGCCTTGTGACTGCCTTAAAATTGGATGTTTCATTAATCTGTGTTAAGGCACAGATGTGCCAGACCTTTCATTCTTCACTCAGAAGGAATAAGGATATTCCATACTCAGGGCTGCTCCATCACTTAGCCAGGAACAGTCAGTTCTACTGTGCTGTGCAGGCCAAATAATAATAAAAATTCATGCTTCTAACCCTTCAACAGTCACAAATTTCAGGATGTAAAAATAACACACTTGAGATGCATTAAATGCTCATTAAAATTAATGAGAATGATGTGATTCTTACAAAAAGTGCAGCATTGTCTAGTGAAGGAACTGTTTAGTCTCACAAGTGAACTGAGAGTGTTAAGAAGTCTGGTGGTACCAGATAAACTACATGACAAAGCTGTATAGAGAAATTCACATGGCCACCTGGAAAAAAGTAAATCACATTTCTGTCAGCTCTATTTTATCACAGATTTTGATACTGTTTCCACGTATACTGAGGGTAGTTTTCACCCCACGTGTTTTGGTTGCTTTTTTTTTCCTCCTTTCATGCGGTAAAGTCTCTTCTCTGTGTTTCTTGACCCAATTTTACCTCCTTGCCCTTGAAAGTCTGTATTCATTACCAGACAAAATAATAACCGGGAGTAACAAAAGTAGCATGCTACAGTTCTCATGCTTGGATGGAGATATTGGTAACTTTGACTCTGCTGCAATTTTGAATAGTTTTTAACCACTCCCAGATCTAAAATCTGGTAAAGAATAATGCTAATAAATGAATTTTTCAAGGGAAAAGTCTAAGATCAAAATGGGAGTTCCAAGACTGTGAGAAGTATCTAGGAGGCAGAAAGGAGGGTTGAATTAATATTAATAATGTTGACTATAGCACGAGATCTTTAGAAATTGTCTGCATAATTAATTTTAACTCCTGGTTTGGCAGAAGCGAACATGGTGCAAACAACGTAGGAGCCCTACACAGTCATTGAGACACCTGGCTCCTCGCTTACATCCCTGCTGCAGATTGGAAAACTACCGCACTGAAACAGCAGGGAAGGGACTGAAGTTTGGGGTAAAGCACGGGAGATGGGGTCTGCCCCTGTCGCTGTCAGAGGGGTGCTGTGGGGTGTCCAGTCTCCCTCTGCTGCCTTTCCCTCTGCTGGCGTGGCCCCTCCAGCCCGGGCACTCACGAGACCAGGACCCTCTCTCTCCACCAGTCCGTAGCTTGGTCAGTTCAAATCTAGGTGCCATCTCAGACAAGATCTCAAGGTACTAATTAATATAAAAAGCACTGAATAGACAAGGACAGATTCCATTCAAGCTAATCAGTGCTTAACAGGACTGGGATTTACCACAGAGCTGTCTCCTAACAAACCATGCCAGTATGAGACAGAGTCTGGCTGTTTACTGCAGTTCCTTAATGGCAATAAAGAAATATTAAAACAGAAGTCCTGTTAATTTGTGGCACAGTGAGAGCATTAACAATTATCACAGAAGATGTAAAACAACAATAATTAATACGGAAAATAAAATCTAGTAAATATAAAAGGCATACATTTTCTGTAGAAAGGATTGAAAGGTGCTAGCATTGCAGTGACACAGCCTGTACATTTTACCTAAGGCAGGTCTGCAGTAATTGCAAAATCTTGGGCCAGACTGCAGCCAGATTAATCCTCTCTGTCCTTCGAATCACTGAAGTGTCACTAGAGATTTGTATCCTGAAATGATGCCTTGGGACAGTCCCACCATATAGCTGGTGTCAAGTTACCTGATAGCCCAGCAAGAAAGGACTGTCAATAATCAGACCCCTGGAAGAGAAGTAGTAGCCTTGAATTGATCAAGCACAAAAGAGCTTCAGTAGCAGCCGTTCAAAACATTAGAAAGCCTGAGGAAAATGAACAGAAAAAAACCCAGCACCAACAAAAAACAACAGCAGCAAGTAAGGTTTGTACAAAGCCAAGTGGAAAATTACTAGATTCAGCAGTTGTTTAACTAGAATGTTAGATTTTATATTAAATTTCAAAAGCTGTATTATCATTCATGTCCTGATAACAGTATGACAAAAAAATTATGAAAAAATCAAAGTGTGAATAAAATAATATTTTTTTATTACAATCCATAGGGGTAGAAAGACTGATATACGCTGCTTAGTTTCAGTCTTCCTGACATTTCAGTTCCCACTCTCTAGTATTGAGTTATCTTAACCAAATGCAAAAAGTCAGCTACTTTAAAATGCTAAAGTAGAATATTCTATCTAAATTCTGTGTAGGAAAACAGGTCACAGAATGCAGTCCCAGACTACTAAATCTGCTTAATGCAGACACATTCCTTTTCCGCTTTGAATCAATACCATGATTTTCAGGAGCTATGCAATGTTCTGTTGCTAAATAAATGTCCTTGCATCAGTAATGCTGAGATCCTATTGTTTCAAGAAAGTCATGAAAGACATAAAAGATACGACTTTGCAGAGCCAGGGCCAAACTGCCTATATGGATATAAAATATTAAATCCCATTATATAAATAATGAAGAGAGATTCATACAACAAAAAATCCTGAAAGAAAGCAAGAATATAATTCCTGCAGTTTTACTATAGACATTCCTCTCTTCCCTGAAGAATGCAAATGACAGCGCCTTTTTAACTTGACAGCTTCCCTTAAAATACATTTTTTTGCTTGAGATTCTGAGGATGAAGGAAAGAGTGTTTTATGCTTCGTTTTGATTTTTTTAATATTTTACTTGATAATTCATTTTTAAATGAGGAGTTTGTAGCACTGGGAGTGAAATCTAACTCATCACAGGGAAATTATTTTTCCCTTTTCAGAATTATGTATGTGTTTAAAAACCCATGTTTTAAAATACATTATTTACCACACCGTAATAAAAAATTCTCCTGTTTATCACACAGCCTGTATTCATAGGGATGCAAGATCCACCATAATTAACAGTTGCATGGCCAAGAAACTATGGCCATGGCTTCAGAGTTGGGATTGACTGAAGTCAGCATGCGGAGCAGAGGAACACCTGAGCAGGAAATAGAAAATGCTGCAGGGCAAGGAAGAGGTAAATCCTGGGAGCTCTCCTGCAGCCCCGAGATACTCACTTGTGTGAGGTATGGATGCCCTGCAGCTCCTGCAGGCCTTGCACTGGGTAGAAGAGGCTCTCCAAAGGAAACATGCCTTGAGAAACCACTCCTGGGTTTGTGAGCAGAACCCAAGGCCCCACACTGATAACTCCGACTGCCTCTTGCCAGTTCCCATGTGGAGACCACCTCCAGCTGTCAGTTTCATCATTTTGGCACCCATGCATTTTTTTTAACCATATGCCTCATCACCTTTTTGACATGCAGCTATGGCAATCCTGATTTCAGTAATAAATGGATTATTGGTAAAAATCCCAACAATTCTGCATATGCTTTTACTTGAGGTATCCAAATTCTCAACTTCAGTATACAGCAATGAGGATGCTCTTGAAGAAATAGGTTATGATACTTCAGCTGCATGAACACAGCACATGCAATGCAGTGGGTCATGCAGCCATCATTCTTAAAAGGCTGTAAAGGATCCAACCACTTAGAGAAATTGAGTGACATAGCCTGGCTCCTTTTCAAGCACTAAATATGAGGAGCCTACAGTCTTGTATTTTGTATCTGTCCTGTTAAATAATGGACAAGGTCAGCTACATTGGAACTAGGTTCAGTAAAGAAATTAATGTTTGGCTTTATGGTGCCAATAGAAAGAGAAATACAGAAAAATCACCTCCGGTTCTAACGTCTTACTATGACCACAAGTAAAAGGGAAGACAATAAACATATTATAAGTGCTCCTATGGCATGCAGACTTTATTTCTAACTTCATCAAGCCTTTAATTTGAAGTGGTCACTCTGTTGATAAAATTGCCTACCTGGTGAGTACCGCTATTCTATAAACAAGATAGTAGTATTATGTGAATTCAGTCTTTGCCAATTATTTCTCAGTCACTGATTGAGAATGTGTATCTTTTACCATGTGGCCCACGTGAGGTAACTCACCCTCAGTGAAAGAGGCACTAAACAGTTCACAGACAGGTATTAACCACACAGGAGCTGACCTACAGGGAGGCCACGCACTATCAGACCTCACAGCAACTTGCTTTCTGACCGTGATTTAAAAACTGAGTATCAGAGAGAAAGTACCTCTCTGCAGCATTTCCTGGCCACATTATTAACTGAAGAAAAGGCAATAACCATACAGGATGTGTTTTCCTCTTCCTATTTTCTCCAAATTGCTTACTATAGAAGTTAAGCACAGGAGCTGTGCACCAGCTACAGATAAATGTGAAGGCAAGAAATGCACAGTTTAAATACATATTAGCACATTCTACTGGTGCTGAGAAACAAACAATAGTTTGATTTCTGAACAATGCCTGCAGGGATGCTTCTAGTGACCATCTCAGTACTTCTGCAGCACCCTTGGCATTTTGCAAGATCAGAAACAAAAAAAAATTGTTCTCATCCCAGCTTTCCTTTCCAGTCTCTGAGGGGGTCAAATGCAGACGAGGACAGGATAGAGCAAATGCACAAGCTAAATGCTTACTAAATACTTGCAAAAATGAAAGCAGAGCTTATTTAACATCAACAGCCCAAAATTTTTGTCTGCTGAAAAAAACCCTATCTAGATAGGTGTCATGGTTTCACTCCAGCCAGCAACCAAGCCCCACAGAGCCATTTGCTCACTCCCACAACCAGCAGGATCAGAAAAAGAATTGGAAGTGCAAAAGCTGGAAAACTCATGGACTGAGATAAAAGCAGTTTAATAGGGAAAGCCAAAACTGCACATACAAGCAAAGCAAAACAAGCGATTAATTCAGTGCTTCCCACGGCCACGCAGGTGTTCAGCCATCTCCAGGACAGCAAGGCTCCATAACATTTAACAGTGACTTGGGAAGACAAACATCATCACTTCAAATGTCCCTCCTTCCCCCTCCTTCTCCCCACTTTATATACTGATCATGATGCCATCTGGTCTGGAATATCCCTTTGGTCAGTTGGGGTCACCTGTCCCGGCAGTGTCTCCTCCCACGCTCCCAGGCGTCCCCAGTCCTTTCACCAGCGTGGCAACATGAAAAGCAAAAAAGGCCTTGGCTCTGCTCAGCAATAACAAAAACATCTCTATATTATCAACCCTGTCTTCAGCACAGACCTAAAACGCAGCCCCATACCAGCCACTGTGAAGACAATTAATTCTACCCAAGCTGAACCCAGCACAACAGGAATGGATTGAAGGCAGGATACTGACTTTCAGTATGATCATCCCTAAAAATAGCAATTGGCACTGTCTTTCCCTGTTCTGAAGGGAAGATACTTATATCTCACCCAGGTGAGATACCTATTCTTACAGGCATCTAAAACCCCAAATTAGGAGCCCTCTGTCAGAAAAACAGCAATGTAGAAGAGAAGGGAGAGCCTGGGCTGTGATATGACATGCAGCATGTAGATTCTCTTTAATTATCTTTCTACAAATTAGTACCTCTGTCTCTCAGAACTCCGAAACATAACCACATTCACTGGACTCTAATTTAAGGTGTGTGGCTGCTGTTCTGTATGACATTCCTTCCAGATATGAAAAAGGCTGTAGAAAGGAGTTGTATCAGAGTGTGGCAAAAAAAAAGTCTTTCTTATACCGTTTCCTGGGAGTAGTGGTGTTATTAATAAGAATAATAATGGTAATCATTATAGAAGATATGTGTACCTTTATTTATTTCACCTGAAGTCTACCATGGTTTTCTCAAACCTGTCAACATAACATTCAAAGAGCCCTTTCAATTACTGAATTATTTTCTATTCAATTAGAAGCAATGTACTTCTCAAAGAAATCATCTATTATTTATATCTAAAAGGCAAAGAAACATCTAACCCACAATGTCTTTACAAAATCTTACAGCTGAACTGTTAGGCTGTAAACAGAGCCATATTAATGGGCTCATTCTACAACAAAGCACTTAAAGATAGCACAGCAACAACAATGATAGATGCTAAACTGTTTTAATAAAAACACAAATCCAAGCCACTCATGAAAAGATGTTAGACGTATAAGGGAAATTCCCCTGCCTGTAAGCATCACTAAAATGTCTGGTGTGGGACTCAAGTATAGTTCATTGCCTCCCTACCCCAGATTCCTACTGTCAAGACGAGAAGCTCTGATATTTATTGACTCCTGCTATAATATACAACGTATATAAGAGGCAACAATCAATATTTGCCCCACAGTGAGGGGAGAGGAATTTCAGTCCTTTTTAGAGGAAGAAAAATAAAGTAGAAACCTATAAATCCAGCAGCACCTAAAACCCGGTGTGAAAGGTTTTTGTCACTGTTATTAGCCTTAATTTAGGCCCATTCTAATATATCCTGCTTGATAAAAACCCAAGGTTAAGGGCATTTATTGAAACTGTTAATTTTCATTAACAAGAATAAACTGAGCCAATTCCTTGGAGTCTGACCAAATAAGATGACTGTAAGATGGTTCCTGGAAAAACTCTGGATATAGCAGTACATCGTGGGAGGGAAGACCTGCCCCTAAAACTCTCATTTGTCTCTAAACACTTCATCTTTTAAGCAGCACATATAGAAACTTAAAAAGGAAAGCCTGGAAGAGGCCTCCAGACTTCATCTGGTTCATCCCTTAGCCTGATACTCCTGTACTGCTTCAGACAGATGGCTTTCCAGTCTCTCTCCAGGCTTTTACAAGAAGTTCTTACAGATTTTCAAGAAAGCTGCTGCCCAGGCTTTGCTATTCTTACTAGTTTTCCTTGACTCCTAATTGAACCATGCCTTGTAGTAATTTAAAATTATTATTCTTTGCTTTATCCATGCAGGAAAAGCCAGTTGGAACACTAAACCTGCTCAAGTAGCTTTACTACTACTACTACTATTATTATTGTTGTTGTTGTTGTTATTATTACCATAATCATTATTTTATTTGAAGACAAAAATGAAACCCAAATTACTCCCTGGAGAGCATTTTTTTTTTTCTACTTCAGTACAGGCCTTTTTTAGACAACATTTTCGCTGCTCTCCTTTAAGCCCTATCTTGTCAGACAACACCTTTTCCAAACACAGTGACCAAAACTAACAACATATTGTTCATCTTGCAAGACCACATCTAGTAGAAAATATTTATACATCCCAGCACATTTGTATTTTTTTTTTGCAACAGCAGCTTGACTCATGCAATTTGCATCCACTATAACCTGTGGATCCTTTTCTGTACGTGAGCTTATTCTTCCCCTTGTATTTATCCAGCTGATTATACATGCCTAAAAGTAGAATTTGTAGACTTGAACTGCATCTTACTTTTTTCCTTAGCTCATTTCTAATTCTAATTCTCTCCTCCAGGGCATTTACAGGTCTTCCCACCTTGATGTCATCAATAGATTTAATAAACAGAATTTTCATTCCATTAGCCATATAACAAATTAAAACATTCAGCAAGTTAAAACTCAAGACAGGAACAAAACAAGTCCCCAAAGCAATGCAAAACACAATGTTCTATCTAGAAAACAAACTACTGTCAGCACAATTTTTCAGTGTTTACACCTACAATATAGTAGTTTTGTCCAGAACGTGAATATTTTAAACATCATGTAAGTCAACATCAGAAGTTGAATCCTGAAACTTAGAGTATCTATGGTTCTCTCTCTCCCCTGAATATGTGTCACTTTAATAGAAAGATATTAGACTGATTTGATGCACATTGTTTCCAACAACTCTTCATGATTATTCCATTGCCTCTCATTAATATCTTGCAAATAGCTATATTATCATTTCTGTTTGTTTGCTTGCTTGTTTATTTTACCAGGAATTGAAATTACATTAGTTTCTATTCAACAAGCTCCTTTTTCATGCCTTTTGAAAACAGAAATCTTATTTGTCCTTTTCCAAACTTCTAAAACCCCAAGTATTATTCATGAGATTTCAAAGGTAACCTTTCACTTTTTGGAATTTGCTTCATCTTGCTTTCTAAGGAGCTCTGGATAAATGTTAGATATTTTTGAATTGAATGAATCAGTCTTCTGAATAGTCTCTCACCTGTACTTTCTTTAAGTCTCTGAAATATTTCTGGTTTATCATTCCTTTTTGGTTAACTGTATTAATAATCTAAGCGATGTCTATTTTTTGGTGAGAACTAAAACAAGCAACCCCAGAATTTCAGACTTCATCACATTTGATAGCTTTCTCTCTGTTTTGAACAGTGATAATTCTTTCCTTGACTGTCTTCTTACTTACAACATAATCTCCTGTTATCCCTTACAGTCTATGTAATATGCACCTTGATTTATTGATCTTGTCCTTTTCACTTTTTCCTTACAGGCTAATTTTATTGTTTTATACTTATGTTTAGCAACTTGATCTGTTTTCTGAATCTACACAAGTCCTTTTTCTGCTCAAGGTCATCAAAGTATTCAGGAGTTGGCCATACTTTTTTACTCTCTAGCCTTCCTCTGCTTTCAATTGTAGCCTCAGAGTAACTTCTTTAAAGGTCTGCTCTCTCTCTTGAGAAACATTTTCCCAAGACTTATTTTCTATGAAGTCTTATCAGTCAGTTTTCTGACTGTGTTCTCCTTGCCTTACCTCTGTAAGTTGCTTCGGGTTGTTTGTACAGGAGTGCATCATAAATCACCAAGAAATATAGACTTGAAATTTTGTAAGTCTTTGTTATAATGTGTTGCCAGTGATAAATGTGGCACCTCTTTTTTCTTTTTTGTATGTTTTCTGATTTTGGGTTTGGTGGGGGACATGGGGGGTTTTGGGTTGTTATTGTTTTTTTTAATTTTACTTTTTATGCTACATTAAAAAACAAACAGAAATGGTTATAAGCAGAGAAACAGCAGGATAAGGGATCCTTTTGGTGGGCAGAAACAAGCACCCTCACTCTCTTTCTTTGCCAGCCTTTGTAGATAGGATATATTTTAGAACGTTAAGGAACAGATATTGAGAGGCATAAAAGCAAGCTTTAAACATATCAAGGCAACAATATCACATTAGCAGCCGCAGCTAGAAATGGACTCATGCAATCAAATATATTCCCTCAGACAACTCAGCAATACAGGCAGCTCTCAGGTAGCCTGCAACAGTCCCTTTCACAGTGCCATCCATACAGCTACATGACAGAGCAAGCAGACACCTCCAACCAACACAGGCTTTTGGTACAGGCACACAGAAATCCACCCCAGGAATTCTGCTGCATTTCAAGGTCAGTCTCCGTGGCAAGGGCAAGAGATTTCCGCAGCAAACGTTCGTCAATCCTGCGGCTGTAATAACGCGGTGCCATCTGCAGCCCCACACCCCCCGAATCCCCTGTCAGCTGCTGCCGAGTTGGAGGAGCCAGGGCTTTTCGTAATTCCACGGTCACACACGCACTGCCCAATTTATTTAACTCTTTCTCCACGCTTTGCTGTTGAAGCAGTGACAAAGTAACCTAAATGCACAGAGCTCTATCTGAAACGTAAAGAGAGCTGAGCGGCAGAGGTGAGCTCTCATCGGTCCAGGCAGGGCTGAGCGCTGGCAGGATGGACTGGCGAGCAGGAGGGGAGCTGTGCCATATGCTCACCGCACACAGCAAGTACCCACTGACGTGGGAGAGGCTGCTGGGTCCCAGGGCCTGCTGGAGCCAACAGCTGACACCAGTTTGCGAGTCGCTACCCAGACGAGCCCGAGCTGCCAGGCTCAGGCTCCAGTGGCATACCACAACTGAGGGGGAGAAAAGAATACCAGCACAGCCAGGTTGTTGACTCTCTTTCCAATTTCTGGCATTTCTCAAAACAAAACAAAACACAACAAAAAACAAAACCAAACCAAACCAAACATATTTTGTTCTGCTCAAACCTCCTCACTTGCGTTTCTAAGCCCTCAGTCAGGCACAGGCTATGTCACCTTTATTTCTATGCTACATGCCATCCTGGAGCCTGGAGCTGGGAGGTTTGCCCGCTTCTTTGCAGACCCTCCAGAGCACAAGAAGCAGCACTTAGGTTTTGTATAGCTTTAACCCAGAGCACATCCACTCCAGGCTCACAAAGGTGACAGCTATCCCACAGTTTGCCACAAGCCGGTCATGTGAAAATTTGAGGTGGAGGCACAAGGCTAGCATTCAAAACCATAGCCAAACTCAAGTTTCCTTAAGATGTGGATGGATGCAGAGAGGGATGTAGAAGAGAGGTGGGAAGTTGGTCCCACAGACAGTTATGAGACACAAAGAAATGGTTCACATCTGCAAAAGGCCCAAATTTTCCCACCCTCTGGACATCATCCAAAGATAGAGAGTCTGTCCAGCTAGCTCACTGCACCAGTCATCGTTCACTGCAATTTCAATGCTTCTGCCCTTGCATCAGCCTGGCAACATTCAAAAACATCTGAACTGACCTCAACACAAGCATGGAAGCACAGAAGGAGAAGCGAGGGGGAGTAGGAACCCTTGTTGCTTCACAGTAAGCACTTCTGTCTTCAAAGCATTGCCTTAGGATTGGCTGGGGCTTTAAATGTGGGTAGATGTTTCTAGTTTCCCCACACGGCCAGTATATTCCAGCTCAGCCACTAAATACATGAATTTTAACAGCATTATTCTACTCTCCAGCACAAGCAGCTTTGCCTTACAAACCACTTGTAGAAGAAAACAGAAAGAAAACAAGGAAAATTTTCTTTCAATAAGAAGTCATAAATATCACAAATTGGATGCCATTAAAGACAAAACTTTCAAAAAATTCATCTCCGGTATAAGACAAGGCCTGAGCTAAATGAACACATTTTCATATATCCTAGATTTTCTTCAGCTCCTGAATATTGGTCTTTTTTTTTCTTTGAAACTTGATGACAGTTCCTGAAATAGCATTTACTGGTAGTAAATTCTCCTAAATTATCATACCAGCTATTGCAACTGATCAATTTAATTTTGACTGATATGTTAAAGTGATTATAGAAGGACTAGGCTCCTGAATATAATTGAATTTCAATAGAACTGTGGCACTTAGTTCCTTTCAATATGTAGAAGATTCCAGACTTTAAGACTAATTATTAAAGCTGCTTAAAAAAAATGCTACAAAAAATTTCCAAACTACCCTGCTTTTCAGAAAGTACTCTCAAATTTACATCATTTTCCACCACAAAAAAAATGACATTCCAAAAAGAAAATCATAAGAAACCAGGGAAAGTTTTTATTTTATAGGATTCATGAAACATTTGTTTAGCAGAGTAGAGACGGGCCACCAATTTTCACATTTTTGATTAAAAATTCTCACCCACTAATGAAAAATTAACAGATACCTGATCTAAATGAATTTAAAGGTAAGATTAAATATTTAATAATTATCATAGAATACCATTATAGGGTTGTAGATGTTTCAGAGCTTTCTTTTTCTATCACATGAGCTGAGGTAGATTAATGTGGGGTTTTTGGCACTTAAGAAAATTGAAAATAATTAATCTGTAATGGCATTGATGGAAAAAGTGTTCAAAATGTCAATAAAAGTGCTGCTTTAACAGTACTTCAAATAGTCTACTTACGCAACTTAAGAGACACATTATCTGCCAGACTACACACTTTTCCATTAAAATCTATGAAAATCTGCAGGTGTTTAATTACCTGCTCTCCCATTGTTCCTTGGCTGCAGCAGGAGTAGTTTGAACACTATGTAAAAATTAATGTACAATTTAACATAACAGTTATGCAGATTAAAACTTTCCCTAGTTTCTATTTTATATGAAGAGTCTCAGACAAATAAACCATAAGTTGCTTTTCACCAGAAAGAGTTGTTTAAATATGTTCACTAATTTCAAAACATTTTGGACTTGCAGAAAGAGTTAAGTATCACTACTACAATTACCAACATAAGACCATAAAATACCTGGGGAAATACTGCAAGGAAAATTACATCTCATGAGAACAGTTTAATATACTCTCCTTTTTCCCAAAGAAGGAGGCTGTTCAATAAATTCTTGTTCAGAAGTTCATTTGAGTTTTCACAGAATCAAAGCACAGCTGAAGTTGGAAGGGATTTCTGGGGGCATCTGGTCCAACTCCCGTGCTTGAGCAGGGCCACCTAGGCACATTGCTCAGGCTTATGTCCAGACGACTTTTGAATATTTCCATAAATGAAGAATCCACAACCCCCCTCGGCAACTTATGTCAGGGTTTCATCAACCTCACAATGAAAAAATATTTCCTGATGTTCAGAGGGAACCTCCCATGTTTCAGTTTGGGCCCATTGCCTCTGGTGCTGGCAGTGGGAAGCGCCAAAGGAGCCTGGCTCCGTCCTCTTTGCACCTCCACTTCAGATGAGATCCCCCTGAGCCTTGTCTTCTCCAGGCTGAGCAGCCATCACTCTCTCAGCCTTTCCTCATGTGAGAGATGCCTCACTCTCTTCATCGTCCTTGTGGTCCTTTGTTAATTCTCTCTGGTAGGTTCATGTCTCTCTTGTGCTGGGGGAGCCCAGATGCGGGCCCAGCCTTCCAGATGCAGCCTCACCAGTGCCGAGCAGAGGGCAGGATCATCTCCCTTGATCTGCTGGTATTGCTTTGCCTAACGCAGCCCAGGATATCATTTGCTTTCTTTGCAGCAGGGGTGTATTCCTGACTCATGTTCAGTCTGGTGGCCACTGAGACCATGCCAAGCTGCTTTCCAGCTGGGTGGGCTCCAGCATGCATGAGGTTGTTCATCCCAGCATGCAGGAGTTTGTACTTCCTCTTGTTGAACTTCACAAGGCTCCTGTTGGCCCATTTCTCCAGCCTGTTGAGGGCCCCCTGGATGTCATCGTGATCCTGTGGCCTATCAGCCAGTTTGGTGTCATCAGCAAATTTGCTGAGGGTGCACTCTGCCCCACTATCCAGACAATAAAAGAAAATGTTAAACAGGACTGGACCCAGTATTGATACCTGGGCATCACCACTCGTCGCTGGCCTCCAACTAGACACTGCACCGCTGATCACCCCCCTCTGGGCCCAGACCTTCAGCCCATTTTCAGTCCACCTCACTATCCACTCATCCAGGCCATACAACAGCTTCTCTAGGAGGACCTTACAGGAGACAGTGCCAAAGGCCTCACTGGAGCCCAGGTAGACAATATGCTCTGCCCTCCCTTCATCAGACTGGTTGCTTCATCACAGAAGTTTATCAAGTCATTCGAGTTGGAAGTCAGCCATGCTGACTGCTCCTGATGATTTTCTGATACTTAATGTGCCTGGAAATGGTTTCCAGGATTAGCTGCTCCATCCCCTTCCCAAGGACCAAGGTGAGATTTGGTCTGTAGTTCCCTGGATCTTCCTTCTTGGCCATTTTTCAGTGCTTCTAAGTCTTTTCTGTTAGAGTTTCATCAATGTCAGAAAGACTCAGATAACACAGTTTGATGTTCTTGGCCAAGAATATCTAGTATCTTGGGTCTGAACAACATACGAAGAAGGTCAAGAAATCTGGGATTTCTTTTGGCTTTTTTCCAAGATCCAACCAGTTTTTTTGGCAGGCTTCTTATTTTTCTGTTTCACGCCTCATCCTTTCAAGGCGGACCCACAAAAGGCAGCCAGTATTTAGTTGTCTAGTTCATGAGTCCTGAATCAAATATACACATATACACAAGGACCATGAAGGGCATTCCACTACAATTTCATTAACTCTGCCCATTGCACGGTCTTTAGTACCATGATCAACAGTCCAGTACCACAATCAGCAGTCCAGGACCCACTTCTGGGAGAAGGCATCTGCTTTCTTTCCTTACAGAATACACCTCTTCTCTATTTCTAAAACACTGTAGTGTGAGAAAGCAGGAAAAGAAACAAGCCATATTTTGTGGAACTGCTCAGTGATGCTAAGTTGCATTCACTCTGCAGGTTTATGTGTTTAATTCAGAGCATCGCTCTCCAAGCCAACAGGGGTTGAGGCATCCTCCACCCTTGCCATAGAAGCTATCCTACACTACAAAAGAAGAATTAATTAACAATGGAACGAAGGAAAGAGGAAGTGTTCATAACAACATGGAATAGTCTCCAGGATGCACCTGGACCACTTCAAGGATATTAGTTTTAAGTCTCACTCACTGTTCCCTTTTAAACACTTTTGATCTAACCAAGGCACCCTAGGATTTTGCAGTCTCTCTTGAGATTAGCACAAACTATCTACTTGCATCTCAAGGGAGCCAGATGGGATGCCTGTCTAATGGGACACAGCTCATTTCTGTCAGCCCAGGTCCTTGATGAAATGGTGAAGAGCCATGTTATGTTGCACTTGCCATGATGCTACACACTGGTTCCACAGCATCTTTCAACCCCAATCCTAAAGTTTATACTCTTCCTGAACCTTTCAAGATAAAGACTGTCACACCACTGCATCTGCATTGCAGAGAGACAGGCAGATCCCTGTGCAATCTGTATCTTTTGCAATCATTGCTTTCAAAAGTATCCTGGAATATATTTTGCAGTATTGTTGCCTCTTTAGATTAAAGGGTACAATTAGACCTTTCACTTGGCAGATGTCCCTTATGTGAGAATTACTGCCCAGCTCTCAAGATAGCCATCAGAGGTAGATCATGCCCAAATCTGTTGCAAAAATGTGAGATGGAGGAGATCAACTGCTTTGTTATCCTTGTAGGCTGTCTGATCAAAGTACTATTTTGCCTGCATAGAGAGCGCAACATATCCTATCAACACCATTACAGCTAGTGATGCTAACTTTAGTTTTATGCAAGTTGTTTATAGCTTTCCACATTACCATTTAGGAACCATAGAAGTCCTGCTTTCCTTGTTTCAAGGCACATTTAGGCTTGTTCTGTGCTCCAGTCTAAGCAGAGAAAAAAACAACTGGAAGCTGTGTGATCCTGTTAGCCGGGGATTGCACCCAGACTAAGAAGTTCTATAAAAAACTCCAAAAGACAATCCAGATATTCCCCAATTTAGGTGACAAGGAGGTTTTCATTAAACTCCTTGATGTGGAAGTAGCACAGTCTTTGTTGTTCAGGGCTGAATGTCACTCTCAGTCCTGAAAAGTGCTAGTCCCAGGCTTCCCCACAATATGTCTGACGGCACGTGGATGCTGCATGAGGCAGTAGTAAAAGTCTCACAAAGGGAATTTCCTCCCTCTTTATACCTGCTGCTGTTTACCACCAACCCTGACCAGCAGAAAAGACATCATTTCATAGGAGGTTACCAGATTTTGCTGATTTTGCTGAAGCAAATTGCCTTATGCAATTTTGATATTTTCACAAAGCTAAAAATACCAAAATAGGGAGTGGAAGGGAAGTGATGAGGTAATCATGTTGAGAACTTTAAATATATAGAATAGGACTAAGAGAGCAATACTTGTATTTAGTAGCTGGAAGAACCTTTCGGAGCATAAGAAAGAGACAAAGACTTAAATTCAATTCTTTTCTTTTCCTATTATGCAGGACTGCAGCATCAACAACCAGCAATTGAGAGAAGAGATACATCATTAAACTTATTTATAGCATTAACTACTTTGCATTCATCCACACAAGTGAAACTGTAAAAAGAAGAAAAAATTATAAAGGGAGTGTGTGGTTCTTTCATTAGCTTGTCTGTAATGTTGGATTGGTCCATAAATTAATGTGTAAAAGAGGATGGGGAAAAAAAAAGAATTCAAAGCTTTGCCATTGTAATTATAGCTCTTTAAATATCAAAAGACACAAAGAAAGATTCCTTTTGAAAAGAGTACCGATTCTCTTGGCAAGCCACTATTAAATACTTGCATAAATCTACAGTCTGTATCCTGTAAGTTGAGGTGACATTGCTATCATGGCTTACAGGTCTCTTTACATGACTATTGCTGCACTTCACTATTTATATATATATTATCAGGACACCTTGATGAGATAAGATACCTTCTTTCTGTCATGAGTGGAGGGTTAGGAAGTAGCAACTGAGAAATCTAGCAAGTAAAAGGGCCTTGATGAAAAGTTACCGAATTGATTTGGGCTGTTCCAGATACAAACTCTGAAAGTCTCTGGTACAACTCAAACATTCAGGTGCAGTTCTACCACAGATTTACCAGTATCTCCTCCATAGATTGCCCCATGTGCAAGTACCACGTCACAGCAGCAAGACATGTCTGCATCCCTCTGTCGTCCAGTTCACACAGTATTTAGAGCCCAGAAAGCCACCAAAACTAACAGACAAAATATAGTAGTAAAACATCTTCTAATATGCAGAGGAGAGTGGATTGCTAGGCACTGCAATTTCTAAATTAAATGCCACAAAACTCAGCTCTCACCCACAATTTGTTCCCTCACAGGCAACCTATCCTCACAGTCTCCCAGGGAGTCTTTTGAAGGGTGCCACAGAGAACAGATCTCATTCTTGACACCTGCCAGGATAAATCAATGTGCTTTGGTCCTTTACATTTCACAGATTGCAAGTTTCCTCAGGTCCAGTCCCATATCAGAGCAGTAGCTCCAGATATTTTCTAAAAGGGCTAAATCCCACACTGCATGGGGTCTCATAGACCAAAATAATCAGGCACTGCTCCTGAAATAAATCAGAAGCAGGCTTTTTATGTAGCTGAACCACTGCTCCCACAAGGCTGAGGTCAATACCTTTGTGAGCAACTGCAGAGCCCCTGTGGGTTTTTCAAGGGGCTGGTTGTTTCCTCAGGCTGCCCAGAAGTTGCCCTGTTGACGCTCAGCAGTCATAGATAGATCCCACATGGAGTGCAGCATCATTAAGCCTTGGTTATGTCACAGGCTCTCTTCTAAACTGACACTTTCAAACAAAATCCAAGACACAGCTCATCAAATACACAAAGGAATGAGAGAGTTCTTTGGTAAAACACAGCAACTTTTCCCCAGATGCTAGAAACATAAACCAATGCCCAGAAATGGGCACTTACAGGGCATTTTTTATGAAGCCAGGGAACCTGGGTTCTCTCCTCTTCTCGGTCCTCAAGCACACAGTCAGAGGCACTATCCTTTCTCACTTCCAGGTATTAACTTTACTTTAAAGAATAATCCAGCTGAAGTGAAGCAGAGCGACTTTGTTGGTCCCCTAATGGGAATGAACTGGACTACAGGAGGGGAATACAGGAATGGACCATCTCAGACTTCATGACTGGGCCATGACAGAAATGTAGAGCCCAGAGGTAGTGTGGGGCACACCACAGGGCTTCTTCCCAGAGCTCCTACTGAGATACTGTGGGGGAAACAGCTAATTTCTACGTGTAATGCATTTACAAAGCCAGATACACGGTCCGGGCCTTATCTCTGCCAGTGGTTCGTATTTGGAGGAAACTGGATTTAAGATTCAGCAGGAAGAAAAGCAGTTGCTATCACAGGTGCCCTAACCATCCGAAATAGACGGTATTTTTTCCACTGACTTGCCTGATAGCGATGAAGAAAAAGTTCAAGAGCAGACCCTTGAGGTACAGTGTACTGCCTTCTAAGAGTGACTTGACACCACTTAGCACAACCTATACGCATTCTTCTTCACGAGCTAACAAGCCAATTAATTATGAAACGCAACAGGTTTTGGCCTAAAGCCAAATTACAGTGGTGTCATTAGTCTTTGCTTTGTAGCAAAATCAAGAGTCCTGCCTGGATTACATTCTTTGAACTCTTCAGTTCAAGGATACTGTGCTGTAGAACTCCAAGTAGGTGCTGATACTTACACACACATCACAACAGCGGGCACAATAATAGCAATAATCATCCATATTTGTAAAGGATTTTTCACTTTTAAATGATCAGAATCTCTCGGTAAAAAATGTGACCTCAAATAAGCACCTTTCCTGTGCATCTACCCACCTGAAGATGAAGAAACAGTATCTATATTAATACATAAAGTCTAGCCGGGAGGAGCTGATCCACCAGCAACACTCCTACCCCTATTCACAGCCTGTCCCTGCTCTCAGTACCCTCCCTATTTCTGACTGCCTACACCTTGAGTTTTTTGCAGATTATCTCTACCTACTGACTGCTCACAAATTTAATTTCAAGGAATAGTATTTTTAAAAAACAGATGAAGGATATATACCTGACAAATATTTTATTTCGATGAAGACATTTTAAATTAGAATAATACTTACACTAAAAAGCAGAACTGCTGGGTCTAAAATATACATTTTAAAACCATTCACATGCAGAAAAAAAAATCAATAAGCTCTGAAGCAGAGACACAATTTCAAGCAAGACGGTGATCCCCTAAAGATTTTGCCCAATTAGGCTGCACCTCTACCACAACACTTTAAGGTCTTCCTCCTGAGATATCCTCACTTTCCACCTCATTTCATCACCCAACACTGCTGTGCTACCCCCTGGAGTCACTCTCTGAATTGCTGAGCAGGCTGGAGAAGCTGCCATGAGCCTCCCAACCCATCGATGCAGCCTGCATGGCTCAGTGATGCGAGTGAGGGAGCTGCAGCCAGCCAAGCAAACGCTCTATTCAGAAATTGTGAAGGCTCCGTCTGAATCCCATTCAGCATTATTTATTATACAGCGTCATATTTAAGCTAGCAGGATCAGTGGCTCATCTCATCAGATTCCTGTATAATGTGAAACAATGAGAATTCACCCTGTGACTTCTGTGTTGCTGTTGCTGCTTCAGATAAAATATTATACAAACATATTAAGGAAACCAATAGAAAACACCTGAGATGTCTATCTACATTAAAGTTTTATTACTTCTGGGATCTCAAAAGGCTTAGGAAACATCACTGAACATTGTTTCATACATACTCATGAAAGGGTAACGTAATAAAACCAGGTCAAACAACACTGAATATTAGATTTAATGTAAAGTATGCAAAAGAATGAAATACAGGAGATGTTGGAAGAATTATTAAAAAAGATGGAATGGTGCTTGTGATTGGGGTGGGGGACTGGTGAGGATTTTCTGGGGTAGTTTGATGGGTTTTTAACTGGCACACAAAATTATTTTACATCCATAGAAAGACGTAATTAATTTTTTTTCTGACTAAATTTGGAGCAGCTGAGAGGTTGGTTATTTCTATCTTTAAAAATGGACTTATAATGTTGCCATCTGTTGGCATATGACAGATATAGCATCCCACAATTCCAGACAGAGTCACAAAAATGCAGAAAATTAAAGGGACAGATGTGAGAAATACATGCCCTCATTTGGTTCCAGTGTTCACATCTGTTCTCCTCAAAGATTTTTCAATCATATAAATCTGTCTGCAGAAACTAGTGCCTTGAAATGTTACGGCATTTCTGATAATCATAAAAATCATATTCTAGTAGTGTTTACTGCATTCCAAAACATCACTGGATTCATAAAAATCTGGCTTCCATCAAGAGTACACAAAGTACATAGCAACATTACCTGTCTTAAGTTCCCTCTCCTTCACAAACCATGAGCATGTCTCATGCAGCTGTAACAGCATTGCAAGGACACAATTTCAACAGGTATCTGCAGATACTGTGTGTTTGCACACCACCTAGAAAGGAAACTGGCATCTCCTTCTGATGGTGCCTGTACCTTGCCCTGTCCCAGTGGGATCCGAGAGCGTGGCCCCTGTGCTGCTGCTGTGAGGGCACTTCTTGTCACTGAAATGGCTGCCTACCACGGCGAGCACATCTGCCTTTATTTGCAATGTCACCCATTTCTTTCTACTGTGCTTTTGACAGGCTGTTTGCTAATGCTTCCAACAACAACCAAGATGTTTCCCTTTCCCTGCTTCCCTGTCCCAGCTCCTCTAGTCACATAGCACCAGCCCCCTGGGGCCCCTTCACTGACTTGGATAGTGTAAGACCTCACTGCTCCTCACAGGCAGAGATGAAATAACCACAAAACCAGTCACACAGGTTATCCCTCTTCCCTCTACTACCCCCATTTTCTACACCTGTTAGCCGTTTTCCTTTGGATTTGAACTCTGCATATCATTTTTATTCTACAAGACTGAAAAAGTATAATCCCTACCCTCCCTCCACCCCTATTCTCTCCATGGCAGTGTGGACTAAGGATGCTTGCATATTCGTGAGACACATATTCTTCCATGGGCAAACTTGTACCTCCTTTTTTATGCATGGATAGTTTTAATAGAGAATAGAGAAATGATGCTCAAATTCTTATATCATCTTAGATACAGTGAGCCCATTTTCACTTTAAATACAACATACCTCTTCTGTAATACACTACATAAATTCCCTCTCAAAAGGGCAGCATCATCAAAAATTAAAAGGTATAGTACAAAGCAAACAATATTGGAACTACATAAGCATGTTGATCATTCACATGAACGGTTTTTGGTATTTACAGAAAGCATTGACTGATGCAGCTCACTGGCCCCTTGAGCACTATGTTAAATCATTAAAGTGTGAGCAGTCTTTATTTGTATTGCAGTAATATTCTGTATCCCCATCCCAGAACCCAAGTGTGCTCACCACTTACAAACAACCACCAAACCACGATGTGTATTTGAGAATTAATTTTTTCCTTTAAGAACTAATTTAATCTTTGACAACTCCTCATTTTTCTACCTATTTTCAATTATTTTGAAGCATAAAATGACCTGCAGGCTACAAAGTGGAAGACAGAATTCGTCCACATGCCTCCTACATGAAACATTGAAATAAGTAGAAAATCCTAATTATCGCATATTCCAGAAAGGTCAGTGACCTACATAAAATTCACAATACATAAGCAATTACATGCTTGGCTTTAGCTGATAAGTGATAGTTGACAATAGACTTTCTGGTCCCTCTTGCTCCTCAGGTAAATAAATAAAAACGTAATAGAAAAATCTTTTCCCAGAAAGGATTCTGAATTTAAGACCAAAGCAATTTTTGTATCAGCTGGTACTTAGCACTGCCTATCTAAACATGATAGAAGTTTAAAAATAGCAGAAGGGACCACAGCTTCTTAAGTTTCAGATGCCAGTAAGAAGTAGGACCAGTGAATAAGATATCCCCTCTGTGAGTTGCCCTTAGCTTAGATCTTGTGGCCACATAGCAGGGCCATGATTTGAATTGCCATGAGAAGCCAACCCAGGAAATAAGGAAAATACAGCAAAATCAAATAAAATTAAGCTGTCATTGCTAATATGGAGTATCTCAGAAGCATTTTGTCTCATATTTAATTACACTTAAAAGGAAATTATATTTATACACTTGCTACGATTGAGTCAGAAAATGGGGTTAGGCTAGGATTTATTACAGAGAAATGTGCACTTGCACACTGTTGATCTACAGTAAACAGTTTGTCCACTTTTTTCATGTTTTCCTCCAGACCAATAGTTCTGTGCAAGGCATCCCCCTTCAGTCAATTATTTATACAACTGCTTGACCCTCTAATTCCTTCTCAAATTAGGTTTGTTTGGGGTTTTTTTTAATTAATTCTAGAACTATGAGGAATACCTACACAAGTTAACTTCCCTCACTCAAAATCCTAGTTGTGGTAGAGATCTGTATCACCTAAATTTAGTTATCTGACAAAAAGCCTACAGCGAAAGTCTGGTTGCAAAGGCTAGAGACAAGTAGTTTTAAACTTCTTTACACAGCAAAACCGAAAGAGCCTCTGGGAGTTGTCTCGATGTTCTTAAGACCCTGGTCATGACTGGAGACCACCTGACTCTTTCCTCCATCCACTGGGAAGCCAGCTCCTGACCTGGTGTAGTGAAGCTGAGCTGCCGACTTCAGGAGCTTTTGAGAAACACTTGGTGCACTTTCAAAATAAGGTGTTACATAAAAGAGAGTCACCATGATATCAGACTTCAGCTGCACTAAAAAGAAGAGCAGGAGCAACAGCCAAATTTGTGAGGCACCCTATTCTGTCAGTCTTGCATCTCGCCCACTGTCAGGGACGCAGGCAGAGAAACACTCAATATTCTGAATCCTCAAGGCTCAAGCACAAAAAAGGTAGTGGGATGCCTGGCACTTGCAAAATGAAAACAATGCTGGCCTTGCACAGAATGCATTTTAATCGTTTTTAATTAACATACAGAAATCAGTAAACTTGCAGTGCGCAGGTACATTCAGGTTTAGAGAGCAGTTGAGCGGGGGGCTCAGTGTGAGACCAAAACACTTACTTACCTCTGCATCTGTGCATTGGAGGGCATGACTCACCAGCAGAGCTCACTGCGCAAATGGGCGCCCCTCCAGCCCCGGCCTGAGCGGGAGGAGGCTCTGGAGTCAGGACTGCAGATGGAAGCGAGACCCACATCCACTCTCGCCAACGAGGGGTTAACAGCTCGTTATATCCCCCTCCAGTGAAGCCACTCCTGATAAATGCAGAGCGGCACTTCCTTAGAAATTAAAAGTTACCAAAACAAGTCGATTTCAAATCCTGCATTGTGATGCAAACAGATTTTTTAAAAAGACAAATATACAAATCAGAAAATGTTCTCCTGGACATTTGTAAGAGGAAAAAAACGCTTGAAGATGCTCAGCGCTCCTGTGTCACTAGGGAAGGGCCATGTAAAAAGTGCTTCTGTTTATTTCATTAGCATCCATTTTCATCAATACCCAAGATGGTATCATTTCACACACTAGAAAGCAATTGCCAAAACCACGCTTTCAAAAATGTATCAATTGATCAGAAAGTGCTGATGAGATGAATCAACTTATGCAGACCAAGGAGAAATATGCTCATAATCCCCTCGCAGCTGGAAGAGACTGAGTACACAGCAGCCTGAAAACAGCCGTAGAAAAGCCCTTGAGCTTTTTGCTGGTCATGCTTAACACTCCTACACCACTGCCATCTGCCGGCAAACAGAAAGGTACACATTCCATTCTGAAGACGATAAATAAAACATTAGTAGTATTTTTAACCATGAAGTGTTAAGGCTGGAAGCAAGGCTTTTGCAAGATCCAGGGCTGCAGCCAGGCACCTGTGTTCACCTGAAGACACCACAAACATAGAAAACACATCGCCTTCCACCAGCAGCACCAGCAGCACTGATTGATGGTACTGCTCCCTTTTTGAAAGGATTCTCCTTTCCACAGGAAAAATCAAATCTTAAATGTTCCTTCGTTAAAGACAATGCAAAACTTCCATTGACTTTGGTGGGAACCTGCAGGCGACATTTTAAAAGCACTGACTTGTTGGATAATACTTTTTTTTTTTTTTTTTTTTGACAGTTAATCTATGCAATCAAAAGAAACAAGAAGAAAAGTACACTGTGAAGTCAATACATCACAACATTTTCTTCATCTCGCTGGTCAGTTTAGGTTTTCCATGAAATCCAGAGGAGTCTTTGGTGACAGGCACAGCAATACATGTGCAGACCTCGACAAACCTTCCTGGCACCTCTTTGAGTGCCAAAGTGCTACATTGCTTACACAAAAAATTTACAGTGTGAGTGATTTTTCATTTTCCCTGGCCAAAGGGCGGGTCAGCTGATCAATACAGATTGGAACACCAGCAGTGAGTTTTCCTGTGCATTTCTTTGGGATTAACCGATGAGAAGGAAAAATGTTCAGTTCTGAAAATGCAGGTATCAGCCCCAAAAGCAGAGCATTTTTCAGAGGTCTAGAACTGGTTAAAAATTTTCAATTAAAAATTAAAGTTTGTACATAGAACAAAATAATAACAATAGCAATAATAGCAAATAATTTACTGCCAAAGCAGTGATGTTCTTTTAGGAAAGAATGTAGACTTTGTGATTTAATGAGTCTTCAGAATTTTTCAATAGAACAAGATTGTGCCTTAGGAAACAAACAAAAAACCAAACAAATCTTTGTTCTGTAATCATTAATCTGTAAGCTATAACCCTATAAACTTTAAATTGACACATCTATATTACTCATGTTATGACAACATCTAGGTTATGGAGCAGGCTCCTTTTAGCAGTAGGACAATATAGGAACCTACAAAGTTCCTAAGATAACTGAAGAAGAAACACAGCGAAGTCTCAAATGGAGGATTTCATCCATCAGTTGGCCAGGGAATCATCCTGGCAGCAATAGCAAGAAGTTTTTCTGAGCTGCCTATGTGATTCACATCACAGAATACGGCGAGTTGCCCCCATTCCTTGCCATGGGCAGCAGGCACTACTTACTTACAGATGACTCCTTCAAAGCAGGCAGCAGTAAAAAAGCCAGCTGAACCTCACCTCGTGGTGGGGGGAGGACAAAGACTTGAACTGCCTGCCTCTGGTCAGCATCAGCCTTTCTGTTCACATCACCTAACACTGAAAAAAGGCAGAGAGAAGAATAAGATTTTGAAGGAGAGTGCAGAGAGAAGTCGGCAGTGTAAAAAGAGAGTGATGGTATTTTTAAGAAAATTAAAAGATAGAAAGAAATTAGCACCTTAGGTTACTTCAAAGCCAGAAGTTGGTACAGTCACAGTGGAAGAAGTGGTGGGTTGGCTGGGAAGGAGCTGTGAAATGGAGTTTGTGTGCAATGTGCTAAAGAAGTGATAAAGTCTTAGCAATGGCCTGGGGGAAGAAAAAATCTTGACAAAGTTGAGAACGGTGTCCTGCCCATTTGAATAAAGCAATTCCCATGCCGAAATAGATGTTTTAATACACAACACAGAAAATCAGATAAAAGTTACCTGTGCAATTAGATTGGAAATATCAGAAAAAAATCTGCAACAATTGGCTGTAATGTGCAGGAGAGGCAAAGACAGTACCCAAAAATATAGTGCCCTTTATAGGTCTGAAGGAAGTAAGAAAGCAGAGTTGCCTTGAAGATAAAAATGTGATGTGGATCTGCGGATATATAACAGAAAGGATAGTTTGTCTTCTTTTAATATATTACACATATCCTTATATATATATGTGAATGCATAAAATAAAACTTTTGTATTTATATAAATACAAAGGTTAAAAATACAGACCATTTGGGCACTTCATTAATGGCTGGCCATTCATGAAGAGATATCATACAGGTGGGATGGGGGTGACTGGGGAGGAGAAGGTAGTTTGACAACAGAGAGTAAGTTTGCAGGTATAGAAATAACACCAGTCTCTGAAAAATGCAAAAAAAAAGAAAAAGGGGGTAAAGAAGGGACAAAGGAATAAAAGCTGAAACTAGTCTGGATTTCCAAAGGATGTATAGTCAAAGTCAGTATTATCACTGCTAGGAACTAGAAAGAAATTATCAGGAGATCATGGGAGTTGCTTGCAGGGAGTACAAGGGAAAGAAGCAGGAAGTGGCCTAGCACAGAACTGGAAAATAAAATGATAGCAGATAGGATTTCCAGTGATTTTGGAGAAGTGAAAGTGAAGAGAGGAGGGGAAAACCCAAGAGCTGAAATCAACACTGATAGATCTACAGTCAGAGAGTGAGCAACAGAGAGCATGCTGCATGTAGAGTGGGTAGTTGATGCCAAAATGAAATCTGAGGTACTAATTCACATTCAAGTCAGAGGAAAGTATGGCTTTAGTTTTTTGGCCTAGGATCTAGGCAATCTCAAGAGATGAAGCCTTCTCTTTGCCCATGAGCCCAGCTTCCATGATAAAATATTAAAGCATGTGTATTATAGAACATAACTAGATAAATGGAGCATCACAGAGTAGTAAACAAGCAATATGGCATTGAGCAGAGATCTTGCAAATGAGGGGGGGAAAATATCAGCATTTTCTTTCAGTTTGGGTCTGGAATCTATCCTGAATTTGAATTAAGTGTGAAGATCAAAAGTGAATATAGTTAATATTTAAAGATATGCTTTGGGGGCAAGTCTTGTTTTTCTGATTATTTGTGACTAACTTTTAATCTTTAATTTTTTTTATTACACTTTCTGTTGAATAATATTTTAAGCAGTGCATCCTCTGAAGTTCCCCTGAGCTCCAATTTGAGTGTGGTAAATAACGTGCTTTGGAACTCAGAAATTATCTCCCATATTCCAAATATGATAAACTTGAAAATGTTAGAACATGGTTTTTCCACCTCGTTTGTGTAGTTTCTTTTTCTTCTTATAACTCTGGGCAACTTTTTTGAGTGTAATGCAGGGTACTGTCTCACTTGTTGCCCACACAGACTCCTAAGCTCTATACCTAATAGAAAAACAAGACTACATCCTGTGTTTTGGAAGTGTAATAAGCACTAAAAAGGCTTATCTAGATTAAGTATATTATTCTTTAACCCCCTTATCAGCATCAGAACAAGTGTGGATTATTGATTGATTATTTATTTCTAACACTTTTCATTCAGAAGGATCAGCTCACTCCCCAGACTGAGGAATTACCATTCCCATTCAGAAAGAAACCAATCTAGGGCCTAAAACAGCAAAGTAATAATGTCATGCCAAATCTAATCTAAAAACAGCATCTCATGACGCTTCAAATCCTGCTCTGTCCAGTGGACCACATAACCTGATACCTAATGTCATACAATTTACTAGAGATATTCTATTCCACTTTTTGGAAAGTATTGTTTTACTACAGCAGTAAAAGGTCCCTGCATCAAGTATTTAGGAAGCAGACATCCTAATTGCATATTATCCATATCCTTTTTCTAGTAAATAGTATGAGATATCTCTCGCAACAAGTATAACAGCAATAACTAACAGGAGATGCATGATATACTCCTCAATAGTAACTAGTTTAGATCTATTGTTTGTCATTAATCAGAGAAAGAAGACAAATTTCTGAAGGTAGATAGTATCATATTGTGCTTGGCCAATGGAAAGCCATTTCACTGAGAACTTCACTCCTACCCATTGTTTTATATCTATGAATGGTCATAAAATTATCCAGTTGAAAAAAAAATCATATTTTTTTGAAACCAGAATGAATGAAATTAATACAAACTTGGTTACAAGCAAATATTTCAATAATAAACTAATAGCAGACTCTGGAAGAGGGAACAGATCCAAACTTCATTCAACTGCCACTGAAGTAACAATCAGCCTCCTTTAATAGCATTAAAGGTGTAGGATATAAAAAGTTACATGGCCTGACTAATAACCTCTGAGAAATTTAGTTGCAGGCATCAGTAACCTTTGATATCACTGGCACAGGGGAGATCTCAGCCTTGCTGAGGAGCAGCACAGGTCTCCAGTCATGACAGGAACATTCTATTTCAGGCTCAAAGATCTATCTCAAACAGCTCAATATCCACAGTAAGTGACCACGGTTTACAGACCAGAGACTACTTCCCTGAGGGTCTATACTGTGGAGTGGGTGGTACTTGCATGCATGACACCAAACAATATTATTCCTAGCACAGCCACAAGCTGTTTTGCTCAGTTGTTTGTTAGGTTTCTTTTTAATGATTTCCTAATAAGCAGTTAAGTTGTCAAAGTTCATAGAGTGACTTCAACCTGATGATCTCATGAGTGTACATCTGCCCACGGGAATAAAAGTGCCAACAAGATGAGTTGTTTATCTCTGGTCCCCAATGGCAGAGTACAGCTATGAAGGTCAGACATTACATCTGCAAGAAGTGACAGAGTTTCTGCATCGACTTCATCGTTTCAGCATCTGTAACAGAGAACTCTGCAGACATGTGAATGGCAATAAGAAAGGACAAGTACATATGGGAAGCTGAAGGTTGCTAAAGCATATAATACCATGTTGTCATGTATATTACTACATGACAGCTGGAACTTCAGAAGGTCAACCCATCACGAAAACAAAAAAATCTTAAGAAAGTAATTACAATGGACAGATATGCCAGGGTGACACAGCTTTCATTTGATGCTGTGTCCAGGAATTAAGAATGTCATTATTAGATTGCAGAAAAGAAAGAATGATAGAAACAAAACTGAAGTGAAAGAGAGGTTAATGTACTGCATACTGGAAACATCTATATTAACCCAAATGTTGTTTAAAACAGTAATCCAAAGTCCCCAGCCTTCTTTTCTCCTCATTTTTTTTAATTTCTTTTTAAACTTACATTTTTAAATTAATTGTAAGTTCCTATACCACCACATTAATAGATACCTGCTTTTTAAACTCTGGAGCTGTTTCAAATCAACTGTAAAGATCCATAAACAAAGAATGATGGCCATAATTTTTCTAGGAAGACATTAACATGGCCAACCTTCCAGCAACAAATGGATAATTTGAATGAATGGATGGGAGCAAGAGCGAAAAACAAACCATAAGGATGTCATGGAGGTTGTTTTAGTTGAAAGCACACTCTCATGCCATAAACATACAATATAAGATTAAAGAAAAAAAAAAAAGAGTTCTTCTTTTGCAAACCTCATTTTATTAACTTCAGAAAATTTTCAAAATAAAAACATCAAGGAGGTTAGGAATATCTGTAATGACCCATAAAAGGTCTCAATGACCTTCTGAAAAAACAAAATACACTTCTTAAATGATACTTTAAATTCAGGTATTATACATTTAAGTAAAACATTGATAATCTCAATTGAAGAATTAGCTGGTATAACAGAATTTGAAACATAATTGCTATACAAAATGCAAATTTTTAATTTTGATTCAAACAGTGTCTTACGGTGCAGTTAAAAAAATATATTTTTTAAACCTAAAATCTAATGTTGCCAGATTTTTCACATCTGTTTGAATGAACGACAGTGGAAAATCTGCTAAGGCAGATAAATTGTTGCTATTAGATTTCAGAAGGAGCAGTCTTTAAAAGGACAGGAGCTTACTGTTCCTTCCATGCTGTCCAATGCAAAGTCCCATCAAGTTACAGCTGTTATTGAATTTAAAAAATGAAGAGAATACTTATTCTGCTTTACTCTAAATTTTGATAAGCCTAAATCTCAAGATATTAGTTATTAATTCAATTTTTTTTTTAATTCAAAAGCAAGAACAAGTCCATGTTTTGATGTTTCAATTTCAGAGGAAATACCCAAATCCAGATAAAATATAAGACTGTGCTTTTATTTTTAAGTCAGTGCCATATTTATAGTAACCTAAGATTCTGCAGATGCTGAGAATCTTGCTTTTAACTGTCTGTGTTTTCTTTACAGAGCTCTATCTATGTGTACAGATTTCTTCCTGGAAGTGCCATTTTGTTGTTTAGACCAAGGACTAAAAGATCCATCAAAACAAGAATAATTTTTATTATTCCTCTTTAAAGAAAGCAATCATTTTTTGTGAGTACAGAAATATTGCAGGATCATACCAAATAACACACATCTCATTAATTGATTGGAATCCTGTTGGCAAATATGAATTAGTACATTTTTGTCTTCAGCTAAATCTCTTTCCACAGATGCCTAACAACCTCCCGTTAAATCTATTATTATTAAAGAATAAACTGCACTGAACTCTGACAGGTCTATGCAGAATTTTGTGCACCGAAAGAATGGCTATGAACCATCCTTTAAAGGACATGGCAGTTTCCACTCTTCATATCCAAAACTGAACTTCATATCCAAAACTTCAGCATCCTTTGGTAACACCACGAATCTGCATGCTCTCTGCCCACACAGGCAAATGTTAAAAAAATAAGTGTGTTGAGGTCCAAGGTCCATTCCAATATCCGTGTTTGTCAACAAGCATTCGGTGGCTTTAGAAGGTACACCAGAACAATTGTGAAGGTGAGATACTAAGATAAGAATGAAATTAAAATCTCCCCTCAAGTGCATGAAGGGTGTTCAAACATTGAATCAGCCTTGCATCTGAGATGGTTTCACAAAAAAAACCCGCAAAAAACCAAACCCCAAAACAACAACAACAAAAGACCCAACAAAACCCCAAAAACAAACAAAAAAATACTCCAAAACACAAAAGCCCCACCACGCCTGTGAACTGAAGAAGAATAGCTGCTTTTAAAGACTGATGTGCATTCAAGATGTAACTACATGGGAATCATC
Organism: Melanocharis versteri; assembly: GCA_013397845.1. Taxonomy (NCBI): domain Eukaryota; kingdom Metazoa; phylum Chordata; class Aves; order Passeriformes; family Melanocharitidae; genus Melanocharis; species Melanocharis versteri. Next base: position 116,404 of record VZTG01007060.1, read on the forward strand.
ATGAAGGGTAATGTGAAACTCTTGCTGCTGCTATTCAGAATTAGGTAACAGGTACTGCATGATAGCAGAGTCCTGAAACGAACTGAATGCAGTAGGCATGGCAAATACTGGTGCTAATGCAAACATTACCACCTAGCTCTGGTTGACAGCAGCTATAAGGCCTGGAGTAAAATCTAAACTGTCACCAATCTGCTGTAGGCAGCTCACTTCGTCTTGCCCCCTCCACTTTCTCCTCCCACACCACAGTTTGTGCTGCACCATTTTATTCAGGGATCACGTGCTGCAGTGTTTGTGGAGACACCGTGTAGCACCGTGAGCTATCATTTTTTGGTTGTGGTTTCTAGTAGGTAATAGGAAGAGTCAATAATAAGAATTTAAACTCATTTTTCTCCTTAGCCAATAGCCACAGTCTATCTGTTAACAAGATTTCTGAAAATACAGAAAAACATTTTGTGCACACATAGCTTGCTTTTGGGAACTTCTGTTAATGTTCTTGCAAAGCTCACACAGCTTCAGGCACTGTGCAAACATATGGGAGTATACAGACTGAAGTAAACACACAACAGCAGGAAGAAATATCAGTAGACGTAAGAAATGAGGACAGTAATAAATACAGATTAAAAATAACACATATTTATAGTATATATTTTAATAAACAACACTGCACATTGCAGTGGAGGCTTCATGCGTTTGACACATTAATGTTATTGCTTGCTGCACAGTTGTGTTCCCAGAATTTCTTTAGGAAGGTGCCCAGAACACTGATATGATCAAATATCTGGAAGCATCTCAATACCACGAGTGGCACTGGAGTAAAATGTATTGAACCAGCATGGACCTCCCTCCTCGCCCCCCACATTCTAATTAAATTAAATAGGAAGGGGGAAAGTGCTCTATAACTTGAAGTCCCTTTTATTTTTTCGTTTAAAATAGAACCAAATAAACCAAATCTCAATGGCTCCCTCTGCTGTCATGTCTTAGAAGTTTCATTATATTTGTAAATTTTTTTTTAAAACAGTTTTTTCCCTCCCCAGTCAGTGAATATCTCGTATTTTCACACATCACACAGCACACCAGCTCTAAAGAGTCAAAGACACCTTTACCCAAAAGCAAATTTCTCAAAGTGCAATTCAATGCTTGCTTATCAAGCCTGAAATAGTAGCATTCCTTTATGTTTGCATGGCAGCTACGTGTAGCATCATGAAAAAATGTTTAAGAATGGTTTATCATCTTTCTAATCAGCTTTGTGTCGATCTGGGTTCAACTGCATTGATATGGATTTTGACTCTAACAATGCCAGATCACTTTGCATGAAACAACTCTATCTGTAACAAAACAACTGTAACAAATATTTCAGAGATATGGGAACAGTCCTAGAGAGAGAACATGTTTCTCCTAAAACAAAAAATACTCCACAACACATTAACCAAGCTGGAGAGCTGTAGTGCCTCTGGCAAGCATTCTGAATTGCTCTTTGCCAGGCCCCAGGGACAGATAATGGTCATTACCTGGCACAGGTGAGCAGCAAAGCAGCAATATCGGGGTGTCTGGTCACACAGCTGACAACAACTCGTCTACATCTCAGCATCCTGGTAGGAAGCTTAGCAACAAATACTCCATCGGGGACCTAACTCCAAGCCGCAGAAGTCAACAGGTCACTCAAAAGAAGCAGAAACAGACCCCAGGATCTGCCCTCCCACACTTAGAATAAAGAACTACGGAGGACATAATTTATTCTCAGCAATGTACAAAAAGGGAGCATAATAAAAATCTGCAGTGCTCAGTCAAAACACAGAGTGTAAATTTAAGAGAAAAGCAAAATGCTTCAGTACTTCACTTTCCAGTCTGTGGAAGCACCTCCCAGGCACAGAGCGTGTGGGGAGAGGCAGCTGAGCAGGGACGTCCCCCTCAGCAGTGCTCCCCTCTCTGTGGCTGCCTGGCAGAAGCACACACTGCTGAGTGACAGTCCCTCAGTGCCCCCTGAAAGCAGATTTGGTGCCTGAGGTTAGTAGAATGACGACAGAGAGTATTTCCATATAGTCACAGAATTTGTCTCAATTGCCTCCGTCTTCTTTCCGCTCCGAACCCAACGCCTCCCAAACCGGGAGCTATATTTATCCCTCGCACACAGGGATGTTCTCATGGCTCTAAATTAAGCAGCTTCTGTCACGCCCAGCACCAGCCGTAACCCTTCTCTGTTGGTTCTCCACATCAGAGTTCCTGGTGCATTTGTGGCACCCTGTCTAAACCAACCACAGACGTACACACCAAAATAGCCATCTCACTCATCTGGCGGTGGAGGCTGGGATTGCTGGATGTCCCACACCGTACGCGTCCCTTTCGCGCAGGACGCGTTTAAACTGGGGAGAGACAGCGTTCCCCCAAACTGCCGGGGGGCATCACTGGCACCCACTGCACCTACCTCCATCACCTTCCTCCAGGAAACACGCTGAAACCCATCGCATTTCCAGTCTCCCCGTATCCTTGCCAGCACAAAAACATCCTCTAGATTTCAACTGTTCTCTTTTTACTTTTTCCCAGCACATTTTTACTGTGATGGTAGGCTAACTCACCTACAGGAGGGAAGCCTAGTTTATTTTTTGCAAAGACATACAAACTTATTACTAACAACCTCTTAGCATGAAATGGCTTTGCTCTCGTTTTCCTAGGCTAGGCTCACACATTAATTTCTACCCATCCAAATACAGATAATACTTCGAACATCCCAGATTTACCTTGCAGAGACACCATCCCAACCTGACAAAAGAAAATCTGAAAGGGCTTTTGAAGTATTCCAAGTGAAATCTGCCCAAATAATATTAAGACAGCTCCACATTTCAAACCTCCCAAATGCCTTCAGCCTACAATCATGGTTCTTTGCTATAAAAGTCCATACCCATTGAATGATGTCAGACTGGTCTCATTCACCTAGATTGCAAGTACAAATTACTTAATCAGCTTCTTAGAAGCAGATACTATACACAAGTATCAGGGAAAAAAGCTTAGCAGAATGTCCAAAAAACATTAAAGAATGACTCCTTGTAAGGAATTTTGTGTTACAAGAGTGATCAATGTATTACATACCCTCCAGATTAAATCTTTTTACACTCATGTTTGTAAGAAGTTGCGTCTTTCCTTGAGTTAGGCCCAACTGCTACAAGCTTTCTGGTTTACTGGCATTACTTGTATCACTTTCCTGACTGGCAGGCTTGGAGGGAGCAATTTTCGTACAAGAATTGCTGATATTACAGAGCAGAAAAAAAAAACAACAATCCATTTGGCACATTTAAACCTGTCACTTCAATATATTTGATGCTGGAAAGCAAGGCAGTAGAAGACGAATACAATTAGTTAATGTGAGCACTGATCAAGCCCATTCTCTGTGCTTTTTTAGACAGAGGAGAGAACACAACCTCCCAAAGCTCCTCTTGCATCTATTCCAGACTCTGCCTACAGAGCTGGAATAATTATCCTGACTTGGGATCAACTAAGTGTCAGAAAGTCTGAAACAAAAGAAGTTTGTTAACCTTAACAGTATTTGCATGCTCAATTAATTTTTTCCCTAGCCCCTTCTAGATCAAGGAGAGCCCATATTACTGACATGAAACCAAGGCATGAAGGTTGAAGGATATTTGCTGCTCTACAGAAACTCTGAGGCACCAAAAACCCTGTCTCCTCCTTTTCTGTAATGCTGTTAATCCATGTTAATCCACGATTTTAAGGCAAATCCTCTCATTTCACCCCATTGCAGATGCAACCGCTATATCAGATGTATCTTTCTGTTTGCTCACCCAGTGGCTTTGAACTGATCCTTCTTTGAACTCCCCAGATGTGATCCAGCTGTGAGACAGAAACCTGCAGCAGCCCAGGGGTACTGCTGAGCTGGTAAAGTCTGGTTGAGAACAATCCAAGTAGCAAAGCTCTGGCCCAGAACTGTGCTGCAGAGGTAGGCACGCAGGCAGAGGTGCCTGACACAGCTGACAACAACATGAGCACTTGCACAGGTAACAACCAATGACCACAATGTATAAAAAGGACTTTTTCCATCCTAGCTTATGCTCTTTCACAAATACTAAACTCTCTATACTGGCATTAAAATAATCTGAGCACTGTGTAAATTACGGTACACTCGAAATTCAATCTCTTACAAAAGGGCTCTACCCTGAGCTGAAGAAAAGAAAGTAGAAACCTGAACACTCAGGTTAAATTCTGTAGAATATAAGAGGTAATATCCAGCAACATCTCACCCCCGCTCTGGGAGCAGAAGTTCCTGGAAGGAAAACCTGGATTCCTAAACAATTTAACTCTATTTCAGAAAGTATTTTCTCAATTAATTACATTTCAGCTAAAAGCAAACGACCCAACTTTCACTTGAGTTTTCTTATGCCAATACGCACAGGCCCCAACACAAGCATGAGGGAAGAAATCCATAGGGAAGAAGAGACCCAAACCAGTAACTAACTTTACATCAAGTACACTTTGTCTTTGTACAGGGACAGAAGCACTCGATTCAGTGGGAGTGCAGCACCTGCCCCCATCCAACTCCTATATTTAGTTCCCCTGTAGGTTGCTTTAGAACGCTTCCTCTGCAATACCTAATGCATACAAAGATGGGAACTTTGACCAAATGCTCCAAAGGTAACAGTGCCGGAGCTGTGAGGTATATTTCCAAGGGAAAACAGAGTGTGAAGAGTCTGTGGATAGCCCTTCTAGACACACCTAGTAACAGAAACCTTCCAACCACATTGCAATCAAGTGCAGCTTAGATTTAAATTTGCAAAGTAAATGCCATTTTGCCTTTTGTGATAACATTCCATTTATCATCTTGATATTTTTCATATTTGGTTCAAGTTTCTTTTTAACAGAAAAAATCCATGCTTAACTTCGTCCTTTTGAGAGAGTTCTCAATGGACTTTTTCGCTCTTGGCTCTCAAGTGAATCATATTGTTACTGCAGATGATATAACAAATTTTTTTTAAACTATGTTTTGCTACAGAATTTTCCCTCATTTAAAGGTTTTCTGAGTATTTTCAAGTTGCATTGAGCTATTTATGTCATCCACAAAACATAAAGTAACTGAAATAACTCAATGAACTAAAAATCCAGGTAGGGTCTTGATTTAGAAAGTCTCAGCAAACTGGAGGCTAGGAGAGCATGCTGGAAGCAGCTTCTGCTTTCCTTGCTCTCACACTGCTCTTCTTGTGCCCACGACTGGTTGTGGTCAGAGGCAGGATATCAGATTAGCCAGATTTTTGGTCCAACTGTCATATCCATTCTTATTGATTGCAAAAAACTTGCAAAAAGGGCTGAGTTAAAGTTTTTAAAATATTTTTGCAACGAACTTCTTGAACTTGTTAAAACCTAGGACTGAAGTATCTTTTCATACTTTCTGGATGCCAGCTCATTAAAAAAAATAAAAAAAATAAAAAAATAAATTCAGTTTTTATTTACATATTCCATGTATCTATTTTTATAATCTTTTTTGAGCACAATGTTATGAACACTAAGTAACAAAAAAGTGTTTAAAGTAATTTGAAAGAATCATGAAAAAAATGTACACTGCGCAATTTAATATATCTTTTTTGCATCCAGTGTTCTGGTGCATTTCTTTAGTTATTGAGGTAAAAGACTCCTATACAGGCATGCTTTTTTGTGTTAACATTACAGGAAGATTTTAATTTGATCGGTATTGGATGTTAATCTTTGTGACATTACTGGCCAAGGACTTTGGGCTCATCATAAGTCTGTGAAGCTCTGTGATTAAAAAGAACATGGCCCCAAAACCCTCTGCAATATCAGAGCATTCCATACAGATTGTAAGGAGACCCACAAAACTGGATCCAAATCAGCCAACAATGAGCCTTTTATTATTCGTGATGTGAGCTAGATGACAGGGGAAAGCTAAAACTTAATCTTAAATCTCCCTTGAAAAATTTCATACTCAGAGGTATAGTCTCCCTTAAGACTCAGCAGTTCTTCTCTCTGAAAAGCTGCACAGAGCTCATCCTTCTTTAAATTTTGCTAGCAGATTAGAGGGTAAATTACTTACCAACCTGGCTGTTTCCCTCTTGACTTCCTTCCTCAGGCAGAAGTGATTCAAGGTCAAGCTCTTACCTTTGTGCGGAAAGCTGCAACCAGCAGAGAACTAGCAGCCATCCTGGGAGCATGTTCCCATATTTCCATCTCTTCCCTCCTACTAGTGTGACGGAATACTTGTACTACAATTGTTTTCTCCCAAATCAAACTCTAGACTCAAAAATTCTTAATTATTATCAACAATTTTATTTCAGGACACTTTTGCAGCCATTTTCTGTGTATTCTCTATTACCAGTTCATCCTGTACCTCCTCATTAAACCCTTTTCAATCCCTAATACTCTATCTTCATGGTCCTTTCCCCAGGATTTCCATGTATCCCACCATTACTGACTTCTATTTAACCATTTTCCCACCACAAACACACAGATAAAAAATATTTGCTGTCAACAAATTCTTCTTTCAACTGTCCCCATTTCCTTAGTCTGTCTTACTTAGAAGCATTAAGTCCAGTGACATCCATTTGTGAAATCTGAAGTCTCACCCTTTGCATGTCCTTCAACTCTCCTGTAGAAAATGTGATTTATTATAATAGGATTATTACATTATCAGTTAAATATAGATGAGTTTATGCCTGCTGATGGTGGACTAAGTATAAATGTAAGAACTACTGCATTACATTTGTGCACTCTAGTTGAGGATCTGTTTCTCAAAAAATACAAAGTGAAGAAATTTGTGCACACCAATGTTTGCAGAAATAAAGATTCTAAATATCACATTCAAGATTATCTTTTGACTGCCAAGTGAATATCAATTCCTCTTTCTCTAGCAGTATTTTGATGCCAGAATTTAAGAAAAAATCGCTCATTTATTTAAATAAATCTAATCACACTGAATGACTTAAAAGCGCAGCACAGTACACAGCTATTCTGTTCTGGGCACATCATCACACCATTATCTCAGTACTTCATCAAATCACTAATTGCCAGTCTGTACTCAGAGGGTGTTTTTTCTCTCCCTTTGCTCAGGAAAAGAAAATACTCTGCAGTAGGGATGGTCTCACTTGGGGTCTCTAGTGTCTGTGCCTCAGTGGTACCTTAAATTTTGAGAAAACAATTGTGAAAAACAGCAAGTTATTTGATCTGAGATCTGACCTATTTCAATTCTCTTTTTGCAGGCTCATCTTGCAAGGTGAGCTGCCTTATCTTCCAGGGTCACGCAGGCAGCAGTGCCTCAGCTGGATGTTTCTCTCTGCACACCCCTTTGTGGGCTGGGAGATTGCCCCTGAGCTCATGAACTCACAGATAATTGTTCATTTGTCTGCATTACACAAACGTTTTCCTTCACTGCTGGTAGGTCTTTCTGAGGGATTTGAGATGGAGAGGGAGGGAGGGAGGAAGGGAGAGAGGGAAGGAGAAGTACCTTCCAACTTTAAAAATAAAATAAAATTTTAATTTCTCCCCACAGAAAAGAAAAATCACCCCAGATTTTTATTCTTAGTAAACATTAGAACTGTAGGTTTAAGATCAGAAACTCTTTCAATTATGAAATTACCCCAACGAGCACCAAATATACCAAAAATCCTAATAGAAACTTAGCTCTATACTGAACCTACATAAAAATGTGTAGCAAAAATGCACATCTGGACAGCATTTCCTCCATTTCCTTTTACCTTAAGCTTTGTTGGTGCATTTGCTCCCTGTAGTTGAAAAAAACACACAATTCATCTGTTTCCCATTTTTTTGAAAGATTTCCCATTATCCCTCCCACTTGTTTCAACCAAGTAAACCAACAGCTCATTGTTCTTTCACATACCATAGGTATGATTAATTGAATTGCAAGGAATGGGAGAAAAACATCACAAGAAGGCAGAAAGTCACAGTGTCCTTCCAAGTGACATTTCTGTTGCAAAGCAGGCAGGGTCACTGAATGAGATTTAAGTTCCTCAGTTGCAACCTTACTTTCAGATATAAAGAGAGACACTAAGTGAGAAACTCCATCGTGGTGTAATGCCGCAGAAAAGCCATGTTTAACAAACTTTTTCAGTCCGCCTAAAAAGTCTTGAACACCATTAAGTCAGATTTGGCACAGAGAAAACTAAATAGAATGTGCAAGAAAGTTAAGCCACAAAGTGTTTAAAACACAGCTTGTGTGGGAAAACGTCAGTATTTTTTTAATGTAAAGCTTGTATTTGATTGTCTTGTCATTTAATCAATGATTAATGTCAGTATAAGAATAAAAATTATGCAACTCATCACTATAGCCTGCTCCAACTATTATTCTCAGAAATAAACCAGTAACTGAGTAACTTCTTCAGATAACCAACATGAAGTAGGAATAGAAACATCACTGACCGTGGGATCAGCTGGCTAAGTCTAGTGTGCAGCAGCAATGACCTGGGGCAGGGGAACAGCCAATGCTCTGAACACAACTAACATTCCAAGACTTGCAAAATGTACTGCTTACTGAAAGAAAGGATGAAAGAGGTAACCTTTTACTGGAAAACAAGTTAAGACTGTAAACTGATGTAAGACCAAGAGCAAAGTCATAATGTGAAGCAAAAAGCAGAAGAGAGATGAGATAAATGGGGGCGGGGGGGAACAAAACAAAAAACCCATTGCACACAGACCAATTTAGGAGTTCAACTGGACTGTGTGAACGTACCTAATTTTAATTCTTTGTTCAAAATATTCTTCCAGCATCTGAAAAGCTACACTGAAACAAGAATGAAGACCCAACTTCACAACACTCTCTTGGCTGTTTAATATCCTTTGTCTCACACAGCTGTGAGTTCTTTTCAGCATTCCAGCATTTCATCTACTTCCCAAGCATTCCTGTCTCCATCTTTGACTTTCAGTTTTCAAAAAAATCATCAATACTCACTAGCAACCCAAGGAGCAGATAATGATAGTTATTTATTAACATTTAAAATAAGCATAAATTTCAGTAACTAAAAAAATTCTATGAATTGTTCTGCATGTGGTATTCTTGAAATTAAATAAGATCAATACAACTGAAAGACCAAGCATTATCACTAAATATGAAGTTGAATGGAATACAGATCAAGTTAATAGCAATTACATTACATTAACTTGAAGAAATTAAATACAGTTTTACACATTTTCTGATGAAGCACCACACTCACAAGACCCAGTGAAGCATCTCATGAGAACTGAGCTGCAAATAAGTTAAGCAGCTGAAAACAAACTGGCAGCCAATTTAAGTTAAAAAAAAATTATGGTAGGAATTTAGTAGCCATGTTTTCCAGGAAACTAGCAGAAGAGGGATAGATTTAACATCCAGTGTATTCCAGTCACACATCACAAGCATCTGAATTTTAACCAATTTAACAATTCTTTATTTCTGGAAGAAGAGATCCCAGTCCTCTCATCCCCTATTTCACAAAGCTGCTAATCCAAACTGACGCAAATACCGGTAGGATTCTTGGGTAACACTGAACAGCAGCTGCATATATTAATGTTTGCAAAATAAAATTTCAGCTTTTATTTTTTTTTTTAACAGTAGATATACAATTACAGTAGATAATAAATGATCCACAACCTTTAATCTCACCCCTTTACTGAAATGCAATAGCTTAGCTCAAACCAAAGCTAAACCTCCATTTAGCTTGCTCAAATGCTTTGTTTGGAAATTTTTATTCCTGAACTAATCATAAAGGGAAGATTTCTTTTTTTAACATCTGAGGTTCTTTCGTATGTTTGCAGAACAGGAAAGAAAGGATGCCTAAATTCAGAGCTCAAGATGAAAGTGCAATGCTCCACATAAGAGGGAATAAATCAAGACAACTTGTGCATTTGGAAGTCCATAAGATCAACTTAAAATACAGTCATCGATCTAGAGTATCTTGTTTCATTTTACACGAACATCCACTTCGTTCTCAAAACGCACATAAACTTGTGCAGGCAAATAAAAAGTTATGGTATACCAGAGTGGATGAAATTCAAAGCAACGATAAAAAAAAAATAAGTTTCTCAAGAGTTACAAACTAATTTTACAGGCAAAGGATGTTAGTTCAGTATTAAGATGACAAGTGCAAACGCACACAGGATATGCAAACAACTTATTAACTCTCACTGTTAACACTTTGGTTATCACCAGCACTAAAATTCAGAAGAACACTTAAAAGTGGACCCTTGTATTTTAATTACTATGTCCTTAAATTCCAATGAAATACTGACTGTTTTTGTTTCCACCCACTGAATGAAAATGCTGCAGAGTTAACTTTAAAAAATGGCATACACCACATAGGAGACTGAATTCATCCAGTTACAAAAGCAGTATTTCTCTATTTACATTGTGGCAAACAAGGCAGACTGACACAAGCTAAACTCAGCCAGATTTCCTCTCTCCAGAGAAGGAAAGAAGTGAAGTCAGGAACTTTTTTTGTAGATTGTGAAAACAGCATCCGAAGCCAGGCTTCCCTTATGGGCATCCAAACGAAACAGTTGACTGACATACCCAGTGGAGTTTTCACAGAAAGGGTAGGAAAGTGGAAAGGAATGCTTACTTAGATGAGAGTAAGAAATTCACTGTCTCTTGAGTGTTTAACTAAGAACAGGCTTCTGGAGGAAGATACATGAAGACCCACCCATCTGCACTCTGCCTGCAGTGTGGCAGAACACGTTTATTGCGAAATACATAGGTAAATTGATTGGAGAAGACATCCAACTGGTCATTGACTCCTGTTTGTTGCATTTTCACTTGCGGGAAGGACAAGGTCAGAAAAGAACAAATAACACAAACATTATGCATCTCCTAATATTAATAAGCAGCAAATTTTATTATTAATATTTTGCTCAGAGAACCCTGGACACTGACAGTATCATTAATAAGAATACTTCATGATTATTATGAGAAGAGAAATACTGTTGAAAGCCTGGACTGGATACAAATTTAAATTTGTGAACTGAAAGGTTCATATTCATCATATTAAAATGCACTTTATTAAAATATGTAAAGTAGAACAGACAGTATAGAACAGATGCTTTGAGGAAAGCCTGCCAGCTGTACACTGGTATTTGTATATGAGGCCAAACTAATTTACTTAGAATTCCTATGACCCATAGAGAAATTCTTTCCTCTCCCACGCTGAACTACAGTGAATGTGTCAGCAGGAAAATAAAACAACGAAGGATGAGAACAGGTTGCTTCTGAGGAAACTTTCAAACATATTTAATAAGATCCAATGGTCAACTCTCTTGTTAAAGAATTCTCATCTAAGTCATCACACTGTAATGGTACAAACAAAACAAAACAACCTCCACAAAACAGAAACCAAGGTTTTGCTGCACCTAGACAGAAAAGAACCGCTCTCTTCATCTCTCTTAATTTACCAGTAAATTATACGGATCTTCACCCAATAGAAGGATAAACAAGACACTGAAAATCTTCGTGTATTTCCTTAACTAAATGGTAGGAAAAATTAGTACAAATGACTTCAGAAATCCATTCCTAAAGGGTGATTTACATTTGTATGCCTAGAATTATTAATCTAAAAAACAGTGCTGGAGAAAATTCAAAGACTGTCTCCACTGGATTTTCACTGCACTAGAATCCGATGAAGTATGTAAACATCTTTCTGCTGAAAGAGCCACCAGTAATTTTGAAAAACTAAGGTAACTGCGACTTACAGAATTCAAAACACTGTTGCTTCAACTCAGTTTCAGCTGGGAAAAATGCACTGATTTTGTTAGGAATTTTCTAGGATGACCCTGCTTATGCAGGGAGGTTGGACCAGATGACCCCACTGTGGTCCCTTCCAACCCAAACCATTCTGTGATTCTGTGAATGTATTTCAAGTGCGCAAATTCTCCTATGAAATAGAAAGCAACTTCAAAATAGAACTTGGATTAAACAGTGAAAAATATTTAAAATGCTTCCTCCTAAATATTACATTATTTGCACTTGACCTCAACATTATCTTTTGTTTGATGCTCTCATTCCAGATTTATCTGGAATGAGAATCATTTTGGCAAGGGGCTTTTGCACGTATATTTTGCCGACAGTGAACATTGAAACTGCCAGAGTAGCCAAAAAGAAAAAAATAGAGAAAGAGAATGTAGAGGAGTTAAGTACTTCATAAATTAAGCACAGAATAAAAAACTACATGAAGTGAGATTTGTCTAGCTGTAAATATCAACTTTTTCCCAATCCAAGTCCCTCAAAATAAAGCAGTGCTCAGGTTTTCCTTAAGCCAGCAATGTGTGCGTTCAACTGACAGAAATTATTCCTGTCAAATACAAAAAAAACTACATGAAAGATGCTGATGTTACAAAGTCAAAGAAGCTCTCAAAGGTGAGCAAAACTCTTACAATCTTAGTTTGTCCCACTTGTGTTGGTAGAACAAGCCCTTTTGCAGTAACTTTCTATGACAATTCTCAGGCCTCCTCAGACTGGAAGAAGTAATCAAAATGGGGAATACTCAGCATTTCCTCTGTCCTCCTCATATCACTAAATGTGTGACAACATCGTATCTCACTTGTACACTACCAAAATCTTTCACTGAAAACAGAATTGGTTTTGGCTTTTTTTTCCCCCAGGGAGTCTTTCCTACTTTTAAATATCCTGCTGCATCTCTGGCTCACCAACCTCAGGTGTGTAGCTGTAGCACAGCTATTCAACAGTGGGTACCTGCTAAAGAAAGAACAAATCTTTCTTACCCTCCCACCAGCTCCCTTTTAAACATCTAACATCACAGAGAACTGGCCAACCATTAAAGCAGCAGAAAATGGCTTGAACTGGCTCAGTTTGGATCACAGGAAAACCAAGGCTGGCACAAAGGAGGAGGCATCAGGAACAGAATAGGGGTTCCACTGATTCCTCCATCAGCAAGCTAGAAAGCAACCATCGTAACACCTTCACCATATTGAAAAATCAGACCAAAAAAAGGCATTTCTACATTTATTTGAGATATTAAGCACCATTCCTTTTCTTTCTGGAGGAAAAGAATTTGTGCATAAGGAAGCTGAAGGCTAAAAGCTTCACATGTCCATTAACTAATACAGCACTCCACAGCTGATTTTACAATGTTATATACTCTTTTTACAGTACTTTATATGCACACAAAATTCCTTTTCATTTCAGCTGCACATACTAAACTCTCAGCAGTCAGCAAATTGGTCGCAACATGACTAACACCATCAGCAATCAAACTCTTCTATTTGTAGATTTGCTAACAATCCTGGAACAGTGTAAGAACTGTCACAGCTCTCTAGATGCGATCACCTCCTTCTCTCACAATCCTGTCTCATCTTCCCAGCTTTCAAAGCCTGATGAACACACTTGATACTAAACCTGATTCAATATAAGAGCAATGCTCATGCTATTAGAATAAAAGAGGCATGGGGTAAGGCAGGAAATACTAACAAAGCCTGCAGAAATATGAATACTGCAGTGAAAGCAAACTAGGGTTGCACATGCAATCAGTTCCTGAATGCTTGACTCCAACATTAGCTTTCTGGTAACTGGAAACTTCTGGGCATTTTCATAAGATATTTTTGTAATAAAGAAGCAGAAACATGCTGATACCTTGACTGATCACAGAAGAACTACATTCTTTGGACTCACAACACTGACCTTTGCCACTTCAGCTGATCAATGACAGTTGGAATAAATCAGCCCACAGAGGAAAACAAATAGCTATAAAACCTGTCAGCAAGAAACAGATATGCATGGAAGCAGTAATTTTTGGGCTGAAGCCAAATTTCATAGGGATTGAGCTTGAAACCTTTGTCTCCTAGTTTCCTCTTACAATATGCACTTTGCTTATCCCTCTCTTATCCCACTTGCTATTAGTTACACATCTAACATTTAAGTGACATTGCTTCTTTACTCCAAAATACAGGAGTAGCTTCCAGAAAACTGGCAGTAAAAATTAAGATTCATATCTGCTACTCTGCAGTCTCAAACAATATTTAGAATAATGAGCAAGAAGTTTGCACTAAACTTCTTGTGTTTGCATGGCTGTAAGAGTGTAAAGGGCTTAAGAAGAGAGAAAACAAAAGTCAGCAAAATAGTCTGTATTCAAAACAAACTTTTGCTACTTAAGCTCCAGAACTTTGACTGCCAAAATCTGTAAATGAAGGACTTGAAACACAATATAAACATCTGTGTTGGACAGTAAGACATGAAACATGTTCAAATAATATGTGCTACTGCTATTTTAAGCTATAAGGTATCTGACTTGTACATCGCTGTTCTAAAAAGAGAAAGCTATCCCTGGAGTTTGGTACAGGTTGTTCAGTAATTTGTACAGTCAATACACTCGCTTAACAGTTTTTCAATATTCTCTTCCAGCAGACAGAATGTGTTGCTATATGAACTGAAACAGAAGATACACTCTTTAGAGGTTAAAAACTAGTATAGAACTGGCCCATCTAATACATGTTCTAAAATTCTTGTTGCATGGTTCTAACAAAAATTATCTTAACATGGTTATGAATATGTCAGCTCCATGGACCAAAGTATTTTTCACAAAATATTTTCAAACAGGGGGAAGAACATCTCGACATTGGCACAATGAAACAAAAAAATTTGAGAAACAGAGTATATGCTTGCTAAACAAGAATTATGTTTATTTAGCTAGTGAATCACCTAGAGGAGTAAATTTTCACTTTCATGATAGCAATCTGTCAGGCTTGCAAACACCCAGAAATAGGAATTAAAGATTATTTTAAATGTAGTTATAAAGGTCATAAAAAGTCTGATTTAGACTGAGGTACATTTACTCAAAACTGAGATTCATTGAGTGGTAGCAAACAAACAGTTCCTCAGACAAATGCACTTTTTTTCAGTATACATGTTACAGAAAAAAAATAAAGAAATGTGCATTAACTGGTGGTGTCCACCAAGCTGCATATTAATATTCTCTTACACCAAACAGTTTGAAACAAGGGAAATGTCATTCTATTATAATTTCATGTTACGATTCATTTGGCTAAACTGCAGCTTAAAGTTGCTTTGCCATATTAAAAGATTACTACAATAATTTTCACATGAACATTTAGACTTGAGTTTTACTCCAGGACTAAATATGGCATGATTTGCTTTTAATCTGTTGAATAGCTAAAAACTGACAATTAAAAAAACTACAACAAAGAAAAAATTAAGTTGAAGCAATGTGAATCTCACATCATTGAACCACTTCTAATGGTTAAATGTTAGTATTTAACAAATTCAAAGAGTTAATGAATCCTTGCATTCGTTCGGTCTCCTGTGCCTTAGCTAGGATGCATAAATACAAAAGACAGCAGATACTGGTAAAAGCTTCAGGACAGAAAGTGCTTGACGAAGGTACAGTTCTCAAGTGTGTTTGGTGAGAGAGTATAAGGGCAGATGCACTGATGAGAACCATTACAAGAAGAGTCAATTTCGTGTTAAAGTGTTCAAAGATGTCACCTTAAGCAGAAAAAAGCTTTAATAACGTCTTCTTAGACATATTAGGCATTTCCAGAGTCTACATCATTAGTGTTGTATTCTAGCAGGACATCTCCATATAGTTATTGTTTGTTTCTATTTCTCTCCTGAAAAAAACAAAAACAAAAAAGGACAATCATGTTAATACACACAGATCAACATTATCTGCTTTTCTTTCATTACAGCATTTTCATTGCTAGCAATTTAGCTAAATGAGGCAACATGCTTTCAAGGAAAAAGCTTCAATTACTTTCAGGAATATGAAATTATCCAATTTAAGTCAACTTCCTAAAGAGAAAGTATACGTCAAACTAAAAGGCAAACATGTTCCAAAAAACTGCTATCAAAAAAAGGACTAATCAAGGCAGTTCTAATTCACTTACAGTAAAATATATTGCACAAAGTGAACTGAGCAAGGAGACCCAAGGGACCCACAAACAAGGCAAAATGTACCCTGAATCTTCTGCTTAAGTTGTCAAAAAATGCTCTACTCTCCATCCATCGTATCCCTGAAAAAACATAGTATTCCCAGGTATCTCCCCCAAAGCCCCATATAATAAAACATTCCAAGTGCTTAAGATCAAAAGGTGAAGGAACTGGTCGGCCCAACACCTCATCCTCCATACAAACACTCAAGTGGCAAGAAAACATTTTTTGTCAAGAAAACTATCTGTACTTTTCTTAGAAATTACTTTCAATAACAAAATGAAAAATCAGTGAAATAGCAATGGCTACAAAGAAACCTCAATTCAATGATGTGAGCCTGAGCTGCAGTGAAGACCGCATTAACTACACAGCCATCACAGCACTGTGAGATGCCGCATTTGGCATTAAGGGCTAAAATACTAATGGCACTGTAACTATCAGGGACTAACAAATCTGTACTCTGTAGTACAAGTCCAACAGAATAAATGACATTTTCAGTGCTTTATCATCATCCTTCATTTTCTCTACTTTGTCCAAGATAAACATACACTTAAGCATTATGACTTCCTCTAGGAAAAAAAAAAAAACTGATCAACAAACTATATCTTGTTGCCCTCATAATGCATCTTCTAGCCTGTAAAAAAACACTGTGGTCTGAGTGTAAAAAACTAAGACCTTATCTTTCAATAGCATTTTCCATAACACCTTTCTTTATATGTACAACTGAGCACATTATAGAAATGTACAAATATCTGCATGGAAGAGATGTAGGTTCCCATCCCCATTAAAACAGAGTAAAAAACTATAAAAATACCTCTCTATATATTTATTATTATTGCATATTATAAGTGGAACAATAATATAGCAGGGAAAACAAAATAACCCAAGAGGCAGTTGAACAATGATTTCAAAACTACTCCCTCCAACACCACACTGTTGAAACTTTATTATGCTAGAAACTATCTAAGAATATTGGAAATGAGCATATGAACCCACATAGATTCTCCCAAAAAGACAGTCTATTGAAAGCAGAGACAGATCTCCAAATTGCTTCAAGACAAACATCAAAAAAGTAAAGCTCAGTCTTGGTCACAATGAGCAGCTCATGGTCCCAGCAGCTGTGCATCTAAGATTGGACATTTGCTAGAGCAGAACTTCAGTGTATTTAAAGTGAGAGTGATACTTGCACTATTCGACTAGAAATGGTTTTTTTCCTAATGCAAAATATATAACTAATATTTTCATAGTAAGATACTGCTTTTTAAGATTGATAGTATCAGTCAGTAATACAAGCTGATATTTTAACAATGCACTCTTGGCTGAAAACAGATGATGACTGGCCTCATGCCTCACTATGCACGTAAGGTATGCAAAAATAGCCTGCTCAGGCACATCTCAGATTATTCCTCTAATATTAGCAGACTTCAATGGCAAGAACTACACGAAGTGTTGAAAAATACTCCTGTGGTAGTAAGCAGGAGCCCATGAAACTGCAATGTTAAAATATTGATAATTTATATTTAACAATTTTAAATACAACCTGTATACAACTAAAACCATCAGTTCCTGTTCACTTGCAAGTATTACATACATAAGCACTGACTCAGGCTGTCTAGAAAGACTCTCTGCATTTCAAATTGCTGTACTATAAACTGACCAACGTTATGCTTTGTGAAGCCCTCAACTCAAAATATATTTAAGTTCATAAAAATTCAAAGCAGAAAAGGAATGATGTCCTGACTACCTGCTTCTACTTAATGAAATAAAGGAGGTGTTGCAAATTTTACATCAGCTTTGAATTCTACAGAGAAAAAAGGCTTCAAAACATCAGCACACCTTTCCTGCAGTCTCAAAATTATATATACTACATTTATATTTAAATACTTCAAGCAGACATACAAGCATGATATTTTTTAATGCAAGTGAACAGTACATTCTTCAAATACTGGTATCAGTGACATTTGGCACTCTGTACAGCAAAACAGAAGAAAAAAAAGACCTGATTTACTCAAAACACAGGCAGTGGTATTCCACTCAAAACCAAACCCCTCCTCAACTCCAAGCTGGATCACACTCCTGGACCACTGTCTTTTCCTATCTCAAAAAGTAATTTTCTCCTATTTTCTGGTGTTTTGGTTTTTGTTTGGTTTTTTGGAGGGTTTTTTTTGTTGTTATAGACAAACTAATAGAAGACTCTACCTCCAGATGGTTTCCACCACCAGAGTATAAGTTTCCAGCACTATCACTTCTCTTTTACTCAATTAATTTCATCTCTTATATTCAGATAAGCAAAACTTTTGCCACATTTCTTGCAATGCTCTTGGATGAAAACTTTCTCCTCTATATTTAAGCTCCCTACCTAAGGTCCACTTCACTTCAGAACTCACCACGGTCAGGTTACCCGGCTTTAGGGGGAGTTTATGAACAGGATATGAAAATTAAGTACCATTCAAATCAGGACAATGTGGGAACATATTGGTTGGTTAAAGGTACCTGTCAGCTGCAGCCCATATGGAGATTTCACACATGCAAATAACTTCCTGCACAAACCAAGTAAAGGTGAATCTAAAAACTGCTTAGGCCTTAGAAATGTGCATCAATCTAGTACAAAAAAAACTATGAAATTAACTTGGTCTGAACTGCAAAGCTGACTTACTTCCAAATTTTAGTTGTCTGAATTTGGAGTATCAATCGAATGATCCCATGCTGAGAAGTAGCTGCAAAGTAATTTATCCTCAGATATAATGAAATCTCTGTTGCTTTGAATTTTGAAATTTTGCTAGCACAAAAACATTTCCTGATCTGATCTGAAAGAAACTACTGAGATGCACACAATTGACTTTGTGATTTCTTTGCCACACAGAAGGTAAACAAAAAAGCCTCATTTTAAGTAGTCTACATGTAAATGCAAATGTAGCCTAACAAGAACAAGAAGCTACTACAGTCCTTGGCTGTATTTTTTTTCCAAGGTCTCACAAACTGAAGCTCAAGGTCAGGGATCTGAAAGATCTGAAAGAATGACTTTGGCTGATTTTTACAGCAGTTGCAAGTGCAAGCATTTCAAGGTGTCCATTTTGAAAGCTTTCCAGTGTTGCAAACTTACACAGGCCAATGGCAGAGTTCCCACACACCCTCACCTCCAGCACTATCAGCTATACTTGCAAAAAAAAAAAAAAAAAAACCACCAGAATTTTGCCAAACCTCTGCCTCTTACTGAAATGTTTAAATTTAAAGTGTTCATGTCTGGAGCTGTCTGCTCTGCCCCTCTCCCAAGAGGCAGCATTCTCACAACAGCTTCAGAAGCTGCTTTACTGCAAACTGTGATTTAATCTTCAACTTAAAAGCCCTGCTCATCTGCAATGTAAGCTAACATGTCAGACTGCATTCTGTGAAGCGAGGCGCGGGCACTCATCTGCTCTGCCAACTGTGCTGCGTGGGCAGGAACACCTGGCAGAGGCAGAGCAGGCAGCTGTAGAGGTGGTGAAAAGAAGCCGCAGCAAAGTTCATGAAATCTCATTTACTAATGGCATCAGCCATAATCTGCAATTTATTTCGCCCCAGTGTACCATTACAGCTAGGACAGCATAAGCATTGACCTCAGTGCTTGAGAACCACAATGAAAAACAGATTACTAGAAAACTGAAAAATGCCAGAAATTGTTTACTCCATTCATGTCACTAGCTGTTAACGTAAACTAGATTACTGAAACTTTAAAGTTGTGTAAAATATTGGTCCTTTTTAACTTCTCATTCTTGAACTCCCAACTAAAGAGGGCACATCTCCTCAGCACAGAAACTACCTCAGAATCAGATAAATATATTTAAATGCATTTCTCTGAGAAGCACTTTTGGGAATTCTGGGAAGAAGGGAGGGAAGGAACAGATAGGACTTCTAGAGACCCTTCTCATGTGAACCTAGAAACTCGTCCTGTGCAGATGCCATCCCCTCCCTAAACACTAATTTTCTTCTATTCCTTAACCCAACATGAAAACCACAAGGCACAAATTAAAAATCAAAGTTAACATACAAAGTCAAACAAGGTTTTAAAACTTCAGAGTAGCTCCTTCTCCCAGCAAGCTGCAGATCAGTTGAACTACAGGCAGTATATAAGGTTCTCAAGCACATAAATATTAAACTCTGCAAAAGCCAGAAGACCTAGACTTCTAATTTATTTATTCTTCCCAGTAGTTTTGATGGCATTTTACTTATTTCAGTCACTGAAACACACTTGTAAGTATATTTTCCTACTATAGGAAAAAATGTGAACAAATTACAGTAAAAAGGTAAATAAATTTAAATTTGAGCAAATTCCTTCACTGTTAGTAGAACATGAACAGACCATATTATTTTATTATGGTAATGATAAAGGCAGTTAGAAGTTAATCCACATCTGAAATTCCACAGGGTACAACCATCCAGAAGGGAGAGATGGAGAAAGAAACCCAACTACTTAAAGACACCATATGATAACACACAAGGAGAGGCCCTGCAGAAAACAAGCTTGAACTCCATGAGCCAGAAAAGCCCTTCCAGTCTTGTTTTCCCAGGTGGATACTTTCAATGATGGATCGGCCAATTCTAACTACAAGCAGCAAGTGCTTTGCTTCAGTGCTGTACATCATCATACACTGAAATATCAGACTTTAATTACCTACAAGACAGCCATTTCAGCAAGTTCATTAAGAAGAAAAAAAAAAACAAAAAAAACAAGCTTCCAGATCCTCATTATTATTTGTTAACAATGCTCAGAGTACAACACTGACTTTTGGAGACTGACAAGAGATAGCTTCTTACCAAATCTATAGAAATTGCATTTAGTGATGACCTCTGTCCCAGCAAAAGAAGCAGAAAGATGACTCCGACACCTCAATTAGTTTTTCTCAGATGCCCACGGGCAACAAGAACACATTATTTAATTGCTCTGCTAAGGAATTTATAGTAGCCTTGGAAGGGAAATAACATTCACTGCAGAGCTTAAAAAATACACTGAGGAAGAATTTCTCAGTTTTTCTTTAAGCCTCACCACTCGTACTCTTTGAACAGGAGTAACTCAAATTCCAATCTACCATAAGGAAAAATGATCTTACTTTATCTCGCTTTCCTATTTATACAAAAATGCAGTGAACATGGGAGTTTACATTTACTTTTTACAACTGACTATAATCCCTAGGGTACAGAACAAAGTAATAATTACTCATCAGTATTAACTACACTACCAAACCTCTGAAAAATTCACAAAGAACTGGGCTCAAAAAGCCTATCATCTGCTAAGTTTTGTAATGCTTCATTTTGGCTAGATGAATACCAAGGTTTAAGCAAATCAGTTTTGATATAAAACAAACAATCCCAGTTCAACTGAATCTACAGGAACAACTTTAATAGACATTCAAGATCTGTGCCTTTTTTTTAAAGTGCCTTTTTTTCCAGCAAACCACTTCCAGAAATCTTCACTGAGTTTCTGCTAGCCAGCCCATCTGCAGTATGAATCAATGAAGCAAGGCTGGGAAGAGTTACATAGGTTGGGACTTCCTTGCAATACGCAGGCATATTTCTTCCCTGCAAACTGCAGGAAAAGCACCACTGTTCTAGACAATTTGTTCTTAATAGAGCACTGAAATCTGAGGAGATATAGCAGGAAGCAGAAGGCTGCCTCATGAAATTTATAGCTATTTGTGTATACTCAAGATTCTGCTTTTGCTCCGGAACAAGAGATTTAGAATTACTCCTTTGCTTTAAAAATCGTAACTTAAAAGACACAGCATGCAGAAGAAGTACAACTATCCTTGTACAGAAAAGGTACAGATCCAGCTCAATTCAAGTTTGAAGTCTTGTCTTAGGTAGCTGCCTTGATATTTAAGAACATTAAAGCATGAGATTACAAAAAGTGACTGGTCTCTTAGGCTTTGAAGTAAACCATTTGGTTGCTATTCCCAGCTTTTCCAATAGGGGTCCCTATTTTACAGGAGAAATTGGTCTTTTGACTTCCAGAGTAACAGACGTTGAACCCACTCTGTTAAAAGGACTTTGTAGGCTTGATTTTCAGGTAGAGATTTCAAACAAACAAACTGACAAAAACAAACAAACAAACAAACAACATGACAAGATCCATACAAGTGTTGCTATGAACTAAGACTGCCTGTGAGTTTAGTTACTTTCCACCTCTTTTATTCAACAGTCCAATATTTCACTTTCCCTCTTGCATCATCACTAAAGACACACAGGCAACATCGCTGCTCAAACTCTTATACGGTCACTCTATAAGAGACCACAAGATAACATCCATTCCCATCCTCTAATGAATTCTAAACTGTACCTTGGAACAGAAACAATTGACAACCAAATGCACAGAAAACAGGCACATTTGAAATCCCTATGTCTGTAACGTAAGAACTTGAAGGTCAATTTTAAGTTTTTCCAAAAGACTAAAGATGCAAAAGCAAATGAAGACATGGTAAATAAGCACACCATCATGGAAGGGAAATTCTGGATGAGTATGCTCAAAATTATTCTAGCTCCAAATAATCTTCTCCCATAACCAGGGGTACATATCATCTCATGACTATCAAAGGAGAGGAAAAAAGTGTCTCCTGTTTCTACTTTCTCACTTTCAATTATGAGGATGACACCCTTGATAAACATGAAGTTCAAGGAAATTGCAAAATAATGTCCCTTGAAACTTCATCAAAAGCATAAAGGAAATGAACATGTTTCTCAGAAGATATTAATTATATAACCCTCTTTTAGATAGTTTCATGTTTATTACATGAACCTCCTTTAGATGTAAATACACAAACTTTTAGAAGTTGTTTAATACAAATATCATTTAACTGCATTAAAAATTTTTTGTCAACCACCTGTTTTCCTTAACTGAAAATCTGTCAATGTATATCTGATTTTGACATTATAATATAGTAATAGATGGTTGGGGATTAAGAGGAGGAAGAAGCAGCTACAGTTCACTCTTAATGGATGTTTTCTCCCTTCAAGATATTTTTAAGAACTATCAAATCAAGCCCAATGTACGGAATGTCCTAGAAAGGAAAGGAGTTACACTGCTTAACACTGCAGCCTGATAATGACGCAATTATCAGAGAAACGAAAGTTACACTGGTATCAGAATGAAGGGGAAAAAGATTACTCCTTTTTAGAGTCAAGAAGTCCTAGCTATGTCAGCATTCCTGTTACAAGATAGGTAATACAACAGGAGAAAGCTAAAATTTTAAATGCTTATTTATCTGCCATTTAAAGGCTTCCTGAAAAGTAAAAAAATTCCAAATGCATATTAGAGAAACACAAGTATATCCTAAAATCTTCTATCTTACCTCATGAATAAAAATCAATTACTATTCTGGACTATTGCTCTAAGAAAACCATCCAAAGCACTCTACAATTACATGAAACCATGACCTTTTTTCCCATTGTATGCTACAAAAATAGAATTCTCCATCAAAAAGCACCAAAGAAGTCCTAGGACAACAGGTAATAAGCCACCATCTGAGGGCAAGGAAGTTGTAATCTGCCAACAACTGCATTTTTAATCAGAGCCACATTCTATTTTCACTCATATACTTACTGAAGATCAGATGGAAAGCTACTACTACAGATGCTGTTCTTTATTTTCAATACCTTTTATCTTCTAAAATGTAATTACGTAATTTTAAAAGGCATATTTTAAGATTTCTGTTTCATTCAGCTAGATTTTACAGCTTTCTGTTGAAAGACAATAAAACATCTTTTTAAATAATACGCATACAAATTAGTACATTTACACCACAAAGCAGCAGTTAACTAAGGACAAATGGAATTCCAGATAATTTTAATATATGTCTGACAAAACTCATGAAAAGCATCTCTCATTTCTCTGGCCCTTTGGCAAAAGATCACAGCACTTGCATGTTTAAAACAGGAGACTGGAACCTGAGCTGTAAGAGAAGGGGAATGATTACTGCACAAGTCCAGCTGTAGATACCTTACCCACACCAGGGTTACATCAGTGGTAGACACCAGAGTTCTAATATTTATGCTTAAAGAGACTATTCATTGTCATTTTCAAGCAGCCTTTATCAAATGGCAACGTTACTGAAGTTTCACGTTTATCAGAGACTATTTCTTACACTTTCAGAAGTGTACTGCCATATTTTAATAAAACATACTGCTAGGCCATATTGGAAATGAATTATTGATCACCCTGAATTGTTAAGATTAAACTTTTACAACCAATTATTTTAAGATAAATTAGCTGTAATGATGAACAGTTATAAAGTAAATTAAATCCCTAAATCATTTGCTGTTTATGATATTTAGATCGCTGGCTGTATGAAAGTTTGTAACCACCTATGCAACAACAAAACATTAACTGAATTTCAAGGAACATGGAAGTGACTACTGCTGCCTGATGCATTTAATATTTTATTAACAGTTATAAGCATATTTTTCATGACCAAACACTGGAAACAAAGTGATTGCCACAGCTGCCAAAGAAAATGAACACAAACTTAATTTAAACAGTTCTACTGGCAGTAGAAAGTGCACATATTTAAATACAGCTCCATGAAAGCCCAGCTGGCACTAGGTAATAAAGAGTTAATCAATTAACCATAAACCAAAGTTTACAATACTAATAGGTGCATTTACAAATTTGAATCATAAGAGTTAACAACTGTATGTTTACAATTTAAAGACAGATTGCTTGTACACTGTGAGATAAAAGAAAAAACCCAGACATTTAAAATCAACATTCAATCATAAGAGAATACTAAAGATAAACTCTCAGTAGATGTCATTAGTTTAATTTGGACTTCCTATATTTTAAGTCCATCTTAATTTGCTTAAGGCACACCTCAAATCCATCTACTAAGAGAAAACCTCACGACTAATCTACACAGTTCTAAAGCAATTTTTCATAACTGGCCATAAAGCCAATTTGTACAATGCTGTAAAAGAGCCAATGGCCAGTATGCAAGTAGCTTGACAAGTATGTTTTCTCTCAGTGCTGGGAAAGGTAACTATTTACAAAGAAACAAAGAGGTCAGTACTTGAGTCATACAGATACTGTACGTTTCTCTGAAGATATTATTCAAATAGCAATGTTCCTTTATTTCTCAAATAACCCATATACAGTTATCTACTTCAAGACCTATTAAATGCTGAACTCAGTACTTTGAATTTTAAGTTTAGCACACATAGAAACACTTCCGCTAATCTACATTCCTCCTCTTTATTACATTTTATGGCTTTCACCTACTACTGAGAGAACAAAACCACAATCTTCCTGAGTTTCTAGGGCATGTCTGAATTATAACTTGTGAAGTTTTTTCAAAAAAGGAGATACTTTTGAAGCAAACCAGTTATTTGCGAAATATCTTGAAATTTTAAAAACTAAGAAAACACTGAAGCGTGAAGGCTACAGAGATACATTATAATCTTACTCTTCCTGAAACATTACAAAATGACAACAAATCATTGAATCAGAATATCTGGAAAGGGTTCATGACGATCACCAAAGTCCAACTCCTGGTTAGTGCAGGACATCCTGAGTCACACCATGCGCCTTAGAGTATTGACCAAACACTTCTTGACCTCTGACAGGCTTGGAGCTGTGACCATTTCCCTGGGGAGCCTGTTCCAGAGCCCAGCCACTATCTTTTTTTCTATCTGATCTACATCTTTCCTGATACAGCTTCAGACCATTCCCTCGAAACCTGCCACTGATCACAAGAGCGAAAAAATCAGTGCCTGCCTCTCCACTTCCCTTCACAAGGGTGCTGAAGACCACAATGAGGTCTCCCCCTCAGTCTCCTCCAGGCTGAACAAACCAGGTGTCCACAGCTTCTTCTCACATAGCTTCCCTTCCAGACCCTTCACCATCTTTGTGGCTCTTCTGGATGCCCTCTAACAGCTTTATTTCTTTCTTATACCGTGGCACTGAAAACTGCACACAGGACTCGAGGTGGGGCTTCACTAGCACAGGGTAGAGTGGGACAATCACCTCCCTTGACTGGCTGGTGATTCTGCACTTGATGAAGTTGTACCAAAGCCCAAATAAGTCAGTTTTCCCCCTATACTGAACATTAGTTAAGAAAGCAGTCCACCACCCTATCATCAAGATACCATGAAAGTAACAATACTCATTTAGGGCATAATCCATTTTCTTTTTACAAAAAAAATCCAAAATGCATTACATACCCAACTGGGATATTCATCTAGCCTCCCAACGATAGAAAACTTTCAACATAACAATTTATTGCAGAGTCGGGCAACAGAACTACAAAATTGACTTGGGGTGTGCCTGACACTGTTCTACAGGAGATGCAACACATGTGTTGAAGGGTCAGGAACGTACAAGAGGGGAGAAACCACCACAGTACTAGAAACTTAAGTAAGTGTTTCGCCTGCTTTGCAGCCTCTTCATGTGTCAGCTTCAAGTGAACAAATTCTCAACTCCACATGTCTCAAAGCCCCTAGTTAGCATAAACCCTAAACTTTTGGGGGTTTTTATTCAGTGAGTGGTGTGACATGATGAACAGAGATCATTAGCACCAAACCACGCTGATGGAAACTCCCATTTCTGAATACTTGCATATCAGCTAACGGGTAAAAATAGCTCCTGAAATGTTTCTAACCATGAGACAAATCATACATTTACAGTCACTGGCAAGTCTGAAAAGAAAGTAAATATAGGAAAAGTAAATATTGTGGACAATGGTGAGCACAAGTGTTATGATTAGGGAGGGCACACAAGACAAAGTAGACAAGTACTATACAACTGCTTGAATTAAATGCTTTTCCCTTGTCTGGTTTCCTGAAATGCCTCCAGAACTAAGTGTTTCTTTACAGAGTTATCACATTTACTCTTCCTTGCAAAATGAATTACAAATTACTTTTTTCAGGAAACGCACTATCAGAAAGGTCCAAAAAACTATTTCGACACTATACAAGTCATCACTGTATCACTTCTGTGTTTCACAGTTCTACAAAAGATAAATCGAATCAAGGAGAAAACCTGCTTTTCACAGTAATCGTGCTGTTAACATTTCCTTAAAGCAGAATTTAAGTTGAAATGTTATGTTAAATAAAGTACGCTTCTTCTCTAACTTCTGGTCCTTTTTGTGACAACCAGAAACTGTAAAAATCTAAGCAAGAAGACTTCAGTTATGGATATACACTCAAATCAGTTTTCATTTGCATTGAAGAAGTAGAATATGTCAGATGTCTGCTTATTCAGGCCTACCTTAGTATTGTGATTAAACACATGACTGAACTAACAAACAAGTTACAAGAACTTAAATTTTTTCACTAAGAGCCAGTTATATCAAGCAGACACTTCAGGTAAAAAGTACCATTTTCTGATTTAACACTTGCGGACAAATTCCAGATGAATGAAAAACAAGGCTTCCAAAAACAGAAAAAAAAAAAAAAAAGAGAGCTACTGTAATGACACTGATTTCTTACCCTACGCATGGCTTCCTCCTCCTCTTGACGCTTCTCATAATGTGCAAAGTCATCAAAGATTGAGGTGGTATGCTTGAAAGTAGCAATTATTTTAAGCACTTGCTTGGCTTTTTCTAGGGGTACCTCTTGAGTGTCCCTCGAATTGGTAACCGGTTTGTTGTCATTGTTTTCCAAGCGAATATGTCGCAGTTGGTTATTGGGAACGTCTTTGACAAAGATCCATTTGACATCAAACTTCCCCTTCCACTTATCCTGAGACCAGACACCAGCATACGCATTGTAGTCCACAACAGACTTCATCTCAGCCACTCCACAAAAGTGTCCACTGCCATTCACACTGAAGAGTAAATAGAGTGGGCCTTTTCCATTCAGGGACCGGTAAGCAGCATCCAAGCGCTTATTACCATGCTCAGTACTACACCAGATAGAGTACTTAATGGAGCGATGAATATCGTCCTCTGAATAACTTTTGATTATAAACACACGTCCATTCTTCAGGTTCCAATCGAAGTCTTTGGGATTGTAGTTGTTTATGGCCTTTAGTTTCTCCAGCACTGGGTGCACTTCCACACCAGAAGGTGAGGAGCTGACAGATACAACACCTAAACCAAAGTTCTCACTACCAGCTCCATTGTTCTGGCTGAAGCCCACACCCCTATTACGAGGAGCTACCCAGCGGTTTTGCAGCTGTTGCTGCTGCAACTGGTGAGGCTGGGCCTGCTGCTGAGGTCCTTGTTGCTGTTGTGGTTGCTGTGGCTGAGGCTGCTGTTGAGGCAGTTGGCTTTGCACCAGTGGTGGTGGTTGAATTAATGGCTGAGGCTGCTGGATTATAGTCTGAGGAGGCAGTACTGGTTGAGCTGGGGGTGCTTTTACCACTGACCCTTTGTCATCCCAAGTTCCAATATTCATGTTGTGTTTTATAGGTGGCGGAGGTACAGCAGGGCCCCCAATGCCCACATTACCTTTAGGCTTGAGTTTCGGCTGAGGTTTAGCAGGTTTCCTTGCAATTGCAGCCCAAGAGGTTGGTTTAGGTGCTGAACTGCTAACTGGGGGCACGCTGTTAGCTGCAATGCTTGTCATACCTGTACTGCTCAGAGCCGAACCTACAGTTTTTGTTACAGCAGCTGTCATATCTCCACCAATTTTCAGTCCAGTCATGCCTTGCTCAATGCTGCTAATCCCAGGCACCTTGCTCAGAGTATCACTGCCAAATCCAGCCTGTCCATCTGCTATGGCTCTCCCAAGAGAACTAGGTGGATAGCCATAACTGCTGCTGTAAGCAGAGCTTTGCGTTGATTGTCCCTGAGATCCACTTGTCCCCCATGTAGAGAAGTCTGCATTCCCAGGAAAAAAATTAAATCCATGCTGCCCAAGAAATGGAGGGGTATTTCCTAACGCCCCAGGTTGACTAAATACACCATCAGGTATGTAATGGTGTTCACCATTGCTCATCTGTCCATAAGTTGTCAAATATGGCATTGGAGGATCACCTGCAGTTGACCATGCTGCTTCACCTAAAGAGTATGGAAATCCAATGGATGGAGCATAATAGCTAGGCATATATGGGTCTGACATTGGTGGATAGCTGTTACTCTGCAAGAAAATAAAATTTTAAAAAATTAGCAATATTGACAATCATGCTCAGGGGAAAAAAAACCTGTAATACAATCCAAAACATTTTTAAGGGTGATATGTATGTATTTGCAACTTCCACCATTCCCCACAATGTAAAAGATGATGTCTGTCAGATATGGCCATTTCTTCAAGAGACCTTCTCAAAGCACTGAAGGCCCCCTTTTTTTTGGAACATCATCCTCATTTTCAGCTACTAAGCTAGGTTTAAAATGCCTCCATGCCAACAGTATCAAGAAAATAATAAGCTACTCTAATTAAGTCATAACTGTACCTTCGTAACAAAAGAAAAATAGCTGCAACTATGATTCAAAGCTGTGGAATTCTTAGCTTTTGTCAAATTTCTCACTTCTAATTGAAGACTCCAACAGAGTATTATAGTGAAATGGATGTAAGGACACCTGTTTGTTTCAGGAGTAACAACAAAAAAAAGGTAACATATCCATGCTGTGGAGAATGGGCATTAAATCAGTACTACACCAGATAGACTTCTGGGAAATCACAGAATTTACTTCTTGAGACATTTGAAGGACTACCCCCATATGACTTCTGGTGTTGTTTAGGAGAAAAAATTGCACATTATGATCCTCTAGCTGATGCTTCCTTAATGTTGTAATATTGGGAAAAGAAAAGAGAAGGCAAACAAAATTCTTAGTCTTTTAATAACTTGCACTCCCTCTCTCTCAAGATCATTCAAATTTACAAACTTAACATAACTAATATTAACTTTCAACTACAGAGGCAATTCACAGCTCTGAAAGTCCAGTCATTAACTTCTTGGCAGAAGAGCTGTACCAAGCTGTAGCAATATTAAGCTTCCATCTATTATGCCATCAGCTGTGAGCTACTTCTACCACCTTTAAAGGAAATCATGTCCAAGCAGTTAATATATCCTCAGAGCCAATAAAACTGTTGTTTTGGACTGCATCCAAAATGATGATTTTGTTTTAAATGTAAGGGTTTGTGTTTTGGGTTTGCAGTTTGTTTTTTAGCCCAAGTTTCTCATAACTGCATCCTTCTGAAGCTAGAGCAGAAGCACAAGAGCAAGAGACATCAAAGCATGCTTTTTAACTGAAGCTTTTCCAGAATTCTTAAGCATACTTCACCTGCTTAAGATATCATATGATGAGACAAAACGTGATATAAAATTATATTTCAGTGTATATTCAGGCAAGTCAGTAATGCTAAGAAATATCCAAAAATTAAGTCTGGAAGTCAGCTGAACGTCAAAGTTAACTTCAAGGTAGTAACCAATGTCCACTTACCTGATTTGTCTGACTACTTAGATATGGCTCAAAATCATCATCATTTACTGCATCCTTTTGATGAATCGAACCGTTTTGTACTGAAACTAAAAATAAATCTGTATTAGAATACTCTCTGGAAAATCTATGCTGCACCTTCAATCTAGGTAACATTTCTTAATCACCTCTACACTGAAATACATATTATTGTTAAGCGCCACTCCAATTTAAACAAAATAGCTCATTCTACTGATCATGAGGATCAGATTTCAGGAGAGGTCTGCAAAGATGGCAGCTAGAACAGACTACTCCTGACTATTCTTTCCTGAGATCCACAGACAGTTGAAGAACTACAGGCACACCTTATTTGCACAGGCAGTAAATCCAGCATTTCCGGAAGTACCAGACCAAGTGCAAATGTGCAGACCAACCCAATCTATAGACATATTCAATAGGCTCAGGGAAAAGTTGCAACATACAGCTTTCTCCTGCCAGGAGGAAAGGCAGTTACCCACCAAGACAACCATGAAGGACACCACTATTCAGCTATTTAATCCTGTATTTCCTACATAACTGTACTGCACTAGTGACATCTCTGAAGCTCTGAGGTGACAAAGCAAGACAGAAATAAAAGCTTAAGTCCCAAAGGGTGATTACAAGCCTTTCCCCACATATATGCCACTATATGCTGGAATCTCTTCCTACCTGCTCTTCTTGGTCTCCTATTACCTTTCATTTCATCTAAGGCATTACACCTACCTGGAGTTTTCCAGCTGCCCAAATTACTTGAAGTGTCTCTCTACCATTCCCCAGGCTACTATTCAAACAAAGCCACACTGCACATATTTCTGCTAAGTTCCACTGTTTCCCATGGTGCAAAGCAGAACAGGGACTTAAACCAGTACTTGCAATTACACAACCTGAAGATGAAGATCTGATCTTAAAAATAGTTTACTGGTTATCCAAACACAGCTTCTTTTTTGTTTTGGTTTGGGTTTTTCTGGTTTGTTGTTTTTTGTTTTGGTTTGGGGTTTTTTGGATATGTTTTTTGTTCGTCAGATAGGTTCAGTGGAGGGAAAAAAAGTCTCAGGATGATCAGTAAGGTGCACTGAAAAACCACGACTGAAGAAGTTACAAGAAAACAGCAGATTTTCTGAAACTTAAAAAACTGAGTTAGGAGCCAACTTTACAGTTTCTCTCTTTTAGCAAAAGCTTCTGAAAAGCATATACCACCATATAACTAAATATTCAGCTTTTCTGAAATTAGTGTTTAAGACTCAGGGGTTTTTTCCTGCTTCATTGGGGGTAGGAGGGTTGCCACCCAAAATTCACGTTGCAAGCCAAGTGATGCTTGAATTTTTTTTCACATTTGACTTCAACATCCCTAAAACAAAACTGCCATCAGTGAATAAAACTAGCTGAAAGGAATGACAAAGGAATAGATATAATCACAAGGAATAATCAAAATCCTGGAAAATTTTATTAACTTCAGATAGCAGTAAAAAAGAGGTAAAAATTCATAATTTAACAAAGAAATTTTTTTTCAAAGCAATTATCTGGGAAGAAAGCAACCTGTGTTTTGAATACCTTCTTGAAGTTTTAAAAGAACACCAGACACTTCAGTTATTACAAACTGGCACACTGCATTTCTATACTAGCAACAGTCAAATATAACCAGCAATGTTGAGCACAATGAAGTTTAGAACTAGATAGAACAATATTCCTAATTAAACACCACATTTAAATTAAACATTAGGTGTTGGGGGTTCTTTTCGCCCATAAATAGAGTTTCAGTTAAGGTCATGTATCATCCTGAATTTACACACAATGGTAACACATTAATGAGCCGGAATTCCTCTTTTTATTTGGCCCAGTTACACACAAGGATGAGGCTCAAAACCTTTTGTCTATGCCATGTCCACTGCTTAGACTTAACCAAATAGCACAGACAGCACAACTCTCAAATACAATTCTATTATAACGAAAAACATGGGCAGCAGCATACAAGTCTCTTAAAAGCATGCAACCACAAGTAAAGGAATAAACAGATGTATGTCAAGACCAGTATCCCATCAAAATTAATCTCCTCATACTGACAGCTAATCTTCATAAAACATGCATCTGCTGTTCCACAGGTACCTAAAGGTCACTGAAGACAGAATTATTTTTTGTCTGACATTACAACTAACATAAAATATTCTTGTAAATGTATTTTCTTTCTTATTAATTCTGTCCTGAGATATTAAGTCAGTGACACAAAATATTTCTACACTGACATTTTTCCTAGTGAAATATATATATTTCCATAGCATCACTGGAAGCATGTTTCTTTAGCTTTTCATTCTAACTTTACATAATGTGTCAATAGTGAAGAATGTAGCCCACACAGACATTTAACAAGAGCAAATGAATGCTTCATTCCCAAAATCTCATGTTAAGTGCTCCAACTGAACAGGGCAGGGATGAAGAATACAAATTGAAACTAATCTACAGATACTAAAAATATCTGTATCAATACAATGCTAAAAATACCATATGTTTCTGCAAACACTGTGAAAACATATAGTGTAATTAGATATTGGGAAGAAGCAACTCATCCAATAGAGGAATTTAAAGCTAATATTCTTTTGACTGCTACTATCCTTGGAATAACCACTCACAAAAAATGATGGCCAAATGCACAAGAATAACTTTTTCGTTAAAAGTCATCACACCTCAATGTGAAGAATAAATACTAAAAGAAACATGAAACATTTCATTCTTATTTTAAACCTAATAATTACATTTAAGCCTCCTACAAAACAAAAAATCGTTATATGCACAAGTATAAAAATATGTCAGCACCTTCCTATAACAGATTTGATACACTGGCACAATAAACAAAAGGGGGGAAAAAAAAGGAGTTCCAGGAATGCCTCTTTTCTCCACACCCCTGTATGTCATAATTTGATGGATGTCAGTTCTGATGTTTTATGTCAACTGTACAGTAGTTGACAACTAGAATAAGAAAACTTTCATGACAGGACGATTTACTCATTCAAGTCTCTGAAATACCAACATGAATATCTGACACGATAGATAGATAGTACTGTTCTACACACTAGAACTTCAGCCCCACAAATTGTGGTCGAAGGAAACAGCACAGTACACCAGTTTATAATCAATTAGAATAAAGCTTCCAAGGCATTTTACTAGACAATAAAAACCAGCTACCTACCAGTATCATTTACAGGTCCAGTATTTTCCATTTCAATATGAAATATGTATGCACCCCTTTAGCTGCTCATTCTCTCATATGCCTTACCAAACATGTGGGCAGCTTCTGCCATGTTCCTTAACATTACTACTCTTATGCACAAAACCAGCTTCAGATTAGTCTGTTAACTCAGTATCACATCTTCCCTCAAAGCTCCTCTAAGCTGAGACCTATCACGACAACCGAAAGACTACTGCCTGCTAACATGTGGTCAGTAAGGACTGCTGACACTGACTTAATTCAACCACTTGAAAAAGCCTCTAGCCCAAAGCCAACAACTTGTGCTACACAGAAGATGGCAGCACAATCTCCCAGACCTTCAATCTAATGCTAAGCCACAGCTTAGTTTCACTAAACAGATCTTATACCAAATAATTCAGCAGAACAGAGATTAATTGTTCTGTTTCACTATAGTTTTCATTTAGGTCATATTCTCACCAAGAGAACACATCGATGAGTATTCATTATTTAAAAGGATGCACTCCATAAAAAAAAAATCCAAGTTCAGAAATGCAAAAATCTCTTCCTTACATAGCAAACAGAGATGTGTTTTGATTCAAACATTCCACAGCAGTGACAAATTATAGAATACAAAAATATGCTAACATAAATAAGCCAAAGTAAAGCTGACTAGTGCATTTTCACACACTGCAACATAGCACCCAAACAGAAATATTTAATACTTCCAGTCCAATTCACATATACAGAGTATAGTTAAAAAACTACCTGTGTGATTCTCTAACAGATGCATCTAATTAACCTCGGTAAAACTGAGAAATGATAATTCAAAGATTGTGAAGCCACTAACTATTTGCTAGAATGAGTCGGACTTTTCTTCTCATTTAAGGACAACACAGGAATAACTACAAACTATTTCAAAAACTACAAACTATTTCAAAAACACGAAGCAGTTAAAAAGTGCACTTTGGGAAAAAAAAGGTAGAAGTATTAGAATATGACAGAACAAGTATTCAAGAATGACCAAACTAAGAACATCTGAGGAGGTAAACACGTTCATTTTTCTCTGAATGCAGAGAAATTAAAAAGAACAGGCCAAATTCAATGAGATCTGGGAAACACGTGCCACCTCACAAGCAATATATGTAACAAGAAGTAGATAATCTGCACGTAGACAGAATAATAGAATAAGTACACTGTGGATAATATCAAATGACAGCTCACAGAGAACAATTAGATTAGTTCAGATAATGAACTAAGGGGGGCAAAGATTACCTGAGCTCAAAAAAAAAAAACCAAAAACAAACTTTCTTATCTGCATAAGTATAATAAGCATATTAACACACAGAGGTAGCTGCGTGCACGCTGTTCCATAGCTCAGTTTGCTGAGCAGCTAAGAATTAAATGGGCACAAGTGAACTGTTTAGGCGGAAATAAATTCCAAATAGAATATTAGTAAGAAAACAAATTCCAGACAAAATACTGCAAGATTTAATCTGAAACGCTGTTTACAACTGACTTGCCAAGAATTTTAGAGAGAAGAATATTAAGTAGTTAGTAGTTCCTTGTTTCTGTGGGAAAGAAATCCCAGTATGGTATTTAAAAAGTGACATTGACAGAAACATGAAAAAAAGCAGAAAAGCAGAAGTCCTACATACACTGACAGAAGATCAGTTACTGGTGCTAACATGAAGCAAGACTACAAAAATTCTGAGAATAAGGAAGGTGATGTTTTCTGCTCACAGATATGAGTAACCAGTCACATGGTTGATGTCTAGCAAACTAAGGAAGCTGTTCAAAAGATTCTTCCTGATGATTCTACTCACTACAGAGAAAGGCCCAAGGTGTACTGTTAAAAAGAGATTATATAAGCACATCACAAAGGCAGCTAAAAAGAAATAACTATTTAACTGTCTGACTTCTGACATTAATCTTTTGCAAAATAAAACATTGTAAACTGATGTAGTGCTGTACCACAGTAAAAATGCTGGGAAGTAACATTTTAGCACACAACTTCCTGTCATCCTGCTCTGAAATAAAAGACGTCCTATAGCTACAACCTCTTGCTATGATTGTCAGACATTATCTTCCATAAAAGCAATATTACAGATTTATACAGAAATACAAGGTATTAACTTACCTTTATTTCCCTGTCCTTTAGGTCTCTGTATATAGAAAAGTGGGGGGGAGGGGGAAAGCAAAACAAGTTCAGTTAGAATCCTCTAATATCAACTTCAGTGTAATTCTATTTATTTGCCAATTCTGCCCTTTTCAACTTAAATATCACTTTAACATATTACTAAAGCCATGCTATTATAAAAATGTTGTGACATTATTTAAAATAACATTTTAAAATACTACAAAACCAAAACCTGATAGAATTTTACTAAAAACATTGAAATCATCTAGGATTTAACAGCATGTGAGGCTTAAATGGTGCTGAAAGCTGAACAAGTGAATTTTGATTGCCCCTGGGCCTGGAAAAACATAAGCAATAAACAAAAATAACATCTAGAGTTAAAAAAAAAGTTAGTATTTTAAGATTACTGCCAATACCCAAATTTCATTATGATATGTCATCTTTTAAATTGACTGACAGGTACTTATCAGAGAATAACAAACAATGCCTTGCTTTTTAGATATACAAAGGAATATACAGTGGTATCATATGCTGAACTTCAAGTCGTGCATTCCTCACCTAGGCAATTACACTGAGAAAATGATACAGTCTGTACAAAGCTTCCACACAAGGAAATAATTCCTTAAGGAGGATTTTTTTTTTTTTAGGATTAGTCATTACAAAACACTGTTAATCTGTCATGCACTAAGAATCAATGTAACAGTACAAGTTACAGTACCCTTAATTCCTATATAGCAAGAGAAAATAACTTAGAAAAACAAATGCTAGTCCATGAAAATCTAATTCACCTTCTCATATTACTTTCAACTAAGCAGGAGTGGGTCTCCAGGCTCCATCACTCTCTAAACCATTTTTAGTCCTGAAGAGCTCAGTATTCAGAGGTTTGAAAGTTTAGAAGGTAACCACCTCCACCTCCATGCACTTTCACGTGCATTTGTCTCAGAGTTACCATAACACTGTTCAACACTGCCTCATCTAGAGGCGCACTGGTTGGACATTGTCCTCTCCCAAAACGGGAAAAATCTCTGTAACCTGAAAAACCTCATCCTTTGGGATGAATCTAATCCAGACACAAAGGCATGCAAAGACCAACAAGAGACACAGAACTAGAAAAAGTTGGGAAGAAGCAGCCTTCATGAAAGACAAAACAATGAAAAGCTAAGAGATCACTCAGCTAGAAACAAACGCTTAAAAGAAACTGGAGAGCATGCACAGAGACAAAAGAAACAAAACATTAAAGGCACAGAGAGAAAATAAAAGCAGGCAAGAGACTGCAGGGCTAAAACTTTTGGGGAGTGGCAGAAACCCAGGGACGAAGCAGAGATCAAGACAGAATAGCTTCCAGCCAGAAAGAAAGACCAGCAGAGGCCTACCAAAGGTAAAAAAATAACAAATTCTAAGCTGCGTGAAAGACCAAGTTTCAAAAAGTGCTGCACAGCGCAAGGAGAAAAACTGAGAGTTGCTGGAAGAAGCGGAGGCCGAGGGAAAAGAAGGCAGAGGCCCGAAGGGAGAAAAGGTGGGCGAGGAGAGCGAAAGGCAGGAAGAGAAAGGATGCGGTAACGAGGAGCCTGGGGGAGTTTGGGGTGCGCAAGGGAGAGGAGACGGCGCTGGGCGCCGCGGGGAGCCCGGCATTACGGCGCTCCCGGAGCGAAGAACCGGGAGCCCGGGGGGCCTGGCCGGGAAGGGCCGGCTCCCGGGCAGGTCACACACAAAGGGGGCCGCGGGCGGGGGCCGGGCCGGCAGCGCTCGGGGCTGAGCGGCTGCGGGCGGGCGGGGAGGCGGAGCGGCTCCGGCGCGGATCAGCGGTTATAAATAGGGGCGGCCGGGCCGGGAAAGAGGCCCGCCATCCCGGCTCCGACGGACAGCCGCTCCCCATGGCGGCGGAGAGGGAAGGAGGGAGGGAAGGAGGAGGCCGCGAACCGCGCCGCCCCGGCGGCGAGGGAAGGTGCAGGTGGCCGCCCTGCCGCCGCCCTCCCCCGCCGGGGGTAACGACGGGGCCGGGAAGAGGGAAGGGGAGAGAGAGAGAG
>VZTG01007060.1:154931-175196 GCA_013397845.1 Melanocharis versteri
CACCCACACAATAAAGAGGTTCTTTCTCATGTTCAAGTAGAACTTCCGTCCATCGGTTTCTGTCTGTTGGTCTTGTCCTGTTGCTTGAGGACGCAAAGAGCCTGGATCCATCCCCCTGACTCCTTCCCTGGAGATAATTATACACATTGATGAAGTGCCTTCTCAGTCATGTCAGTCATGTGAACAGGCCCGGCCCCCTCAGCCTTTCCTCATAAAAGAGGTGCTCCAGACCCCTGAACCCCTGGGCCGGCTCCAGGAGCTCTGTCGCACGGTGGAGCCCAGCACTGGGCGCAGCACTCCCGGAGCTGCTGGCACCTCCACAGCAGGTTGTGAGCAGGACCCAGGGCGCTGCCTGGGGCCGGAGCCCGCAGCTCGGAGCCCGGATTGTCCGCACACCCCGGGTGGGTGAGCTCTTGGACGGCAACACCTGCTCATAACCCTTATCCTGCAAGCTCACGCCCACTCTGCTCTGCTCCTGCCCAGGTACCTGCTGTAGTCCAATTTTGGTGGGAGAAGAAACGATGCTTCGTCAAATGCAGGCTTTTTTTATCTAGCTGCTTTCAACTCCATCGTTAATGAATTACGCTGTCCTTAATTGATGGAAGAAGTTTAGCAGTTGTATAGGGGCTTCCTGTAGCAGCCGTCTGTAAAATCCAAGACCACTTCAACAACGCCCCAGGGGAGAATTAAGTATTTATAAACTTGAATCAGAAAAGTCAGCATTGTAGTTAATATGCTGCTTAGAGTCTGGAGGTGAGAACACCTTAAATCCAATACAATTGTGTAAACAGAACTATCAGGGCAATGGGAAGGTGCATCCCTCGTGACCCCGAGTCCAAGTCCCTTTTAAAACTTGGAGCATGTGTTTTTTTCCTCTCAAATTAAAGTGTTCTTGTTCTGTATTGGGTTTTCTTTTAACAATTGCACGAAGTGATCTTGGGGAAATAAGACTTCTGGATGAAGAGCCAGTTTATAGTTTCAAATCATTTCTTAAAATTGTCAAAAAGTGAACATTATACTGGAAGTTACCCAGAGTTTGTATAGGTAAGACTTTCAGAATGCTCATTTACTCTGTTGCAGCGCAATCTGTAATTTTAACCACTACCCATGTCTAGAGTACAGAGAGAAGCAACAAGGATGATGTAGGTCTGGATGTGGAAAATAGGTTCTAAAAGAAAAGACTGAAAGAAATGGCCTTGATTGGGTTAGAAGGAGAAGAATGAGGCTAGGATATAATAGGAAAAAAGTAATCAAATATTTTTATGCATTTCAAACATTGAGGACAAGGTCAAAATATTATGGATTTAAATTGCAGCTGGCAAGGTTAAAGTTGATCTTTTATGACACCTGGATGAACTAGTTGACCTTCAGTAGATCTGAAAATTTAACTTTGGATGAGACCCTTAAAACACTATCTACAAGTAAGACTGCACTCCTGCCTCTAGCACAACAGTTAAAAAGCAGGTGGAACCCTTAGATTCAGTCTTTGAAATCATATTTCTTTCTCTTTTTTAGTTTTTTTAATCTATAGGCAGGTATGGCCTGAGGGGATTTTCACTTCTTAGTGAAGTGTTATAATGTACATAGGAAAAGATTGAATAGGCAGAAGAAAAATAAAAGTGAGTCCAACAGAGCACAGGCTCTGGAAGGAGGGCCCACGTTAGACAGTCTCCTTACTCATAGGCCAGGCATTAATTTCTGCCTTTGATTTGTTGGGGTTTGTTGTTTGTTTGTTTTCCTGGCATCTTCTATCCTTATTTCATTTAGCCACAGTGAAATAACTTCAGCCTTGGAATGCATTTTGGTGTGGTGATGATAATACTGACGTGAGAAATGTAGGTTCTAATCTCTTCCCAGTGATAAGAGAATTCAGATCTCAGCATTTCTTAGGTCATGGGGACTACTGGCCATGAGTACATCCTACCAAGTTACGTGCTGAATACAGCACTGAAAATTCCAGTTCCAATCTTAGAGACCTTAAATTTGACATCGGTAACACTCAGTAAGAATTGGCCACAGAACTCCATTAGGGAATCTGGTCCAGTGAAGCAACAGCCTTTAAAACATCTGGTTCATAGCAACTTGCCAGTTCTCAAGATTTTATCCTGTGACCCAGGAAATGTGGCTTAATCCTCTATTTTTGGAATCATAAAATGATATTAAAACACCAGTGTTTTAAATTGTTTTGGCCCTCCTGATTAGACAAATAAGTCCGGAAAGAAAGCAGCCAAAAACTTAAAAAATGGGCATCAGGAAAGAAGTCAAATATATAATTTAACATCTCATTGGTTTTGACCCAAGGCCATTTATTTTATGAGGCTGACAGTTGCTTTTGAATATTTGGGGTTTTAAATGGTGCT
Source organism: Melanocharis versteri (assembly GCA_013397845.1). Taxonomy (NCBI): domain Eukaryota; kingdom Metazoa; phylum Chordata; class Aves; order Passeriformes; family Melanocharitidae; genus Melanocharis; species Melanocharis versteri. The sequence continues at coordinate 157,292 of VZTG01007060.1, forward strand.
TCTTTTGTAGAACTACTGTATTGCCTCTGAGATAGTGCTGGCCCCCGGTGACTTAATGACATCTTTTTAGTTAAATGTGCAATGTAATAGGAGAAAAAATAAAAGCACTACGATTTATTTATTAACTTTTTCATGGTTGCTGTGATTTGTATGACAAAAATCCAATGCGCTGCAAATATTTCCAGTTTTTGATACTGTGGTGTCTGTGCTTGCAAGTGATTCTACATTGTTCCTCCTTATCTATACCATTAGGAATGTGGTGGAGTGAAAATTATCCTTAAAGAAAGTGCAAGTTCAGCAGGATTCCAGTCTGCATTGCAAGCTTAGGCTCAAATGAACCTTTTTGATGGGGAATAATGCAAGCCTCTGAGGACTTGCTGGAATGCTCTGTGGCAATTAGTTCTGTAATATTATAGTTCAAGTTCTGGCCTTATGTGGCTCTAGAGACTTTGGAAATATATACGGTTCATTTTTCAAAATGCTTTTAGGCCTCTTTTTTATCCCCTCTGATTTTCCGTTGTCCAGTAGTTACGTTCAGGAATATTGTTTGTGATCTGAACTATGATGGTTTGATTCCACCACCCTTTGCCATCAGATTATTGTACTGAAAGTCTGCGTCATCCGTGTGCATGACTTGCAGAGTTGGTGCCAATGGAGCCATTTCTAGGCCACTCTGCTGGCAGTTTTCTGAATTGATTTAATTGGACAGGGAGTGCCAACCAACAGGAATATTCTCATCCGGACTTTGTTTCCTCATGGTTCTTTGAAATGCATATCAAATGGACATGTGCTCATGACCCTGGAAAGGGCTTGGGGCCCTTCTAGAAATGTAGCTCTAGACTGCAACAGTGCTCAGGAGGAGCACAGTTTGCTTTTGTTTAACCTTGAAATCAGGAGGTCCTTATCAAAGTCTTCCCTGTTACATTCAGCAAAACCTTTTGGATTTTCCCGTTACTGCTTTTAGCATAGTTATTGTGCCAACTTAAAAGCAAACTTAAATAATGACTGTGTTTGCTCTTTTGAGATACCTTTTTCCCTTTAGCTTCACTTGACAAAGTGAAGAGGCAGAAGACAAGTAAAAGTGAGTCCAACAGAGCACAGGTTTTTTTGCCAAACCAGAAGAAGAAGAACATACATATTTTTAAAAGTGAGGAAAACTTTATGGTAACAATATCTTTGAAAATTACTCAGATTTAATACACAAGTTCTGAAGTGCTCAGAAAATGCAGCGAAGTTTCTCTTCTTAACCAGTAAAATGTAAAAAACCATGACGATTTTCTCATACATCTCCAAGGCTGTCACTGGACTGTAAAACAGGTGCTTTGTCAAGTCTTGGCTACACACAGAAAGTGGCTCCAAGAATCTTAAAAACTAATACTAGACAACAGAAACTGTTAATAGCCTGCTGCCTCTGTTTCTCAGTGTAGCCAAACTGCAGCTCAAAAGAATTATGAAAATATTTGTTAATTAAGTAGAAAATACATGCTACTAGTATTCTTCTGTTTCTCCTGTCTCAAAAAATATAAAAAACACATCAGTGCATTATGATCTAGTCTTTGTGATAGACCATCTCCAAGCAGCAAGCTGGACAATATAGCCTTCAGATATCCCTCCTAACCAATACTTTTATTATTATCTGGGATTGAGAGAATCTGTAAATGATTAATGAGACAAATTCAAAGCTCAGGGGTTGGTGACTGCTGATGAGCATGCCTTCCAGAATGTCCCAGTTATTAGCACTCCTCCAGCTGCCCCTTGGCATTAGCTGGGGTCAAGAGGTTGGGATGCCCAACTTCATCTGGCGTAAAGGATCATTGCATTAATGAAAGTCCTCAAAACATGGGTATAAAGGAGTGACAAACAGAGCTCAGCTGCAGATAAAGAAACAATTTCCCTCTGTGTGTGTGAGATTTAATTGTTCTGAGCTATAAAATGTAGGAATATATAAAGACTTTGTCGTATATCATTTACTCAGTAGTTATTGAACAACTACATGTTCTGCCCCCTGTGAGAAATTCATTCCTATGCTGAAGTTCAGGGCAGGTCCCAGATTCCATCAAACATTCTTTTACAAGATTTGAACAGTTCTGAGTGTACAGTAGCGTCTACGTAACAGGGGATTTCAAAATATGCAACAGGCATTATGGAAAAGACAGTAATCATAAAAGAGTGATAAAGTTATGCAGTGTGTTAGTGTTGTTGATGCACTTTTTGAGAATGAGGAAATACGAGTTTGCACTAAGGAAAGAATTTGCAGTAAAACATTGCATGAAAGGACTGCAAAATTATATTATAGACTGTAAATAATTGTAGAATAAAATTATAATTTATGAACAATTAAATAGAATGTAATAACTCAAAGCTGGCACTGTGACGAAGTAAAACAGCTAAATTAGTGTTTGCTGTCTTTAAAATAGAAATTACTGCATTTAACCAACAATGATTTCACCTCCTAGATACTTTTTATTTCCTTTGCTATGCAGTGTGTTATTTTTGGTGGGCTCCATTATCTGGGAGCATGAGGTAAGACAGAAGCTTTTCACACTGGCAAGCTCTTCTCCACAGAGATACTAATGTATACTAAAGTACTGGTATATTTGATACCAGTGTGTGCTAGATGTTTGGCTTAAGGGAACATGTAGCCATATCACAGCAGGCTGTGTCTACAACAATGATTAGTTACTGACAGATCTTCTCTTGTTAGTTCTTATGAAAAACAGTCTTAAAAATTAAATATATATGCCCTTTATACTTACATCCTCACTGTGAGACCCTCCTCTCCATCAGTCAATTTTTTTAACTTAAATATCACTCATATTTTGTTGAAAATGACTGTCTCTTGCTGCCTTTGCTCCTAATCACATAGAGCAATCTATCTTTTGGTGTACAAATTGCTCATCATTATTGCTTGCTTGAAGCTGGGCTCTGCCATCATCCTGACTACAGCCCGAGGGCTACAGCAGATTCCCAGTAGACAGAGTTTATATAGCTGGGTTAGTCCTGCTTTGCATCATAGCACTATTTGGACTGTACGTTTCCCAGTCCATTAGCAAACTGCCCATGGCCTGTTCCTACCTGTCTCAAGATATTCCATATGCCAGATCAGAAAAAGAATGGAACTGTTGTACAGACACTGCTAGATATCCCCCTGTTTGTCGAAGTATTTTTAGGTGACCTGTAGCAAGAAAAGCTTCTTTAGTTCCATTTAGCCTGTGACATTTTTACTCCAGCACAGCTGCTTATGTGTTTCATTCCTGTCTCAAGATTTGGCTTTGATGAGCTGTAGGTAAATATACACAAAGCTAGTATTTTAGGAGCCTCACATGCTGGCCTGCTTGCCTGAGAATATGCACAGAGTGCCATTCTCTGTTTTTAGTATAACTTTTATCATTTTCCTGATGTTTAAGAAAAATTGTCAGGAACTGGATTCCATAATTATTTCAAAGACAAACTGTGTGATTTTCACCTCAGGCATTAGATTCAAGAATAATCTTTGTAGTTAAAACAGAATCTACTGTATCAAAGAGACATGGTGTGCATTTGCTGAGACAGTCACCTGTTCCATAAATTTGCTTTGGCACTTATTTTTGGAAAAAAAAACCATTAGATAGATTATGGAAAGGGTGGACAATTTTACCAACTTATTTGTGATTTTTTTGTTTGCCATGGTGGAAAATACCTGTAAACTTTTCTAAAGTCCTGTTCTCCATGTGACTGCAGCATTTCAACTCCTGCACTCTTGACTATTTCGTTAGATAAATGAAATGTTTTTACTGCCTGGCTCTTCATGTCACAACAGGGCCCTATTTCTTTTTTCCCTTTAAACTTTTACTATTTCTTTTTCATAAATAGCAGAAAGTTGGGTCTTTTTCACAGGATTCTATGATCTTCATTGTTGCTCAAGAAGTCCTGCAACTTTCGTCTTTGGTAAAATGAGTGATTTGGCTCTGCTCCCAGCATCCATACCACATCCCATTCCATTAATCTGATTTTTAAACTTGGGAAATTTTCATCAATTTTATAACCTCACAGAACTTTCTAAAATCCTTCTCTCAGCGATGCTTGCATTTTTTTCCTAGACGCTTTTTGCTCTGTAGGTTGCTTGGTGGTTAGATTTGAAAGTCGTACAGCATAGTGCTGTAGATGTTAGCTGCCATCCAGAAGCAGAGGAACTGGAAGGTTATATCCAGCACTAGCTCCAAGCTTGCTTGCTCTGACAGATCCTGAGAGAATTAAAGTAATCCCTCTCTCCAAACCCTGTGTCTAGAGCCTGCTGTCTAAAAAGGGATGTCTGTGCAAGATGAGTTCTGTGTTGATGTGCTTAGAAGGAGACCTATGAATCAGAACATTTTATACTTTGCATTTGCGCCACTCTAAAATAATAGAAATCTGGAGAAGGAAGAAGTTTTGTTTTCTTTGAAATATGTAAGCCCTACACCTACTTTGTCAGCACAGCCACTCAGCATCCCCAGGATTAAGGTATTTATAGCACATTATTTAGGAACAAAATAAATATGTTTTATTCATATTTTAATATCCAGATATTTAAAAAAGAATACCATGAACTAATAGGCACCAAAGTGTGATTCTCCCATTAATATATGTAGGAAGAGTGCAACTTAATTCTGTTTTAAAGCAGAGATATCTTGTAATGTACCACATACAGACCAAAGCAGCTTAGGTAATTTCAAAATAAAGATAAAATTGTGTTGATTGGTACGTAGTGCATTCGTCATTCTCATTCAGTCAACCAGTGGTAACTACTTTTCCTCGTTAATGACAAATGTCTGTTCTTTATCTCTGCTCGTAGCTCTGTGTTACTTACAAGAATGGATTTATTTCCTGTCACGCCTTCCTGTAAAATAGCCAGATAAATCTAGACTCTGAGTTCAGTGTGAAAGGTGTAAAAAATACTTTCAATATACAAAAGTTAGAAGTAAGATTTTTTTTTTCCTAAATATAGATTAATTGAATTAATAAATGTAAAACGACATAGCTAATTAGATGATGGAACCCATAACACACTGGCTATTGTGAATCCATTTTTATTCTAACAGCCTCATCACAGAGAGGTATACAGTCCTTTCTATATTTCATTCCAGACATAGAAGCTGCCCATTTTTTTAAAGCTTTTCATTAACTTACGTAACGAAACACATGATCAGGTGCTGGATCAACACCATTAATTCTAGTCCACTCAAAAGTGTCTCCATGAAGAGAGCTCAGGATTTTTTTTTTCTAAGCAGTGATTTTTGCTTTCAGTTACTTCACTAATTTCTGTTTGCAGTTGTTTTGATCTTTCAGATCAGTACTTGCATCTCATAAAAATTCATGCTGATTCTGGCATGACAGTGCTTTCTCTTATTGTGACATTTCACAGTATTCTTTCTATTTTAGTTGGCTAGTCATGGCCATTTCTATTACCTAATCTTATTTGCAAACTCTGGAATTAAGCCCCCTAATTAGACAAGGCACTCAAGGTTTGGTCCCAGTCCTTTGTCCTGGCAAACTTAGTTTACTTCAGGCTGATTGCCCATCACTTTAAAGATCCCAATATTTTATTATTTTCAATCAAATCTCAGTTTCTTGCAACAATAATTCTGAAGTCTTGCCGAAAAATGCTCTTCATAGGTAACATGTAATGCATGAACTACATACATTAAGATGCACTACTCAGATCAAATACAGGATTTAAAATAAGAAACCATTCCTCTATACTTAAATTAAATCAGCAAAAAGAATAAAAATATTAACAAACAGTGTATTGATTAATGTTATATTATTTTTATTTTAGGGAACTGCTCAGATAGGACACCTATCAAGTGTCTCTAAGCTTAATATACTACATTTTAAAAATTATATGCTCACATAATTGTATGTAATTATGGCCACATTTGACTGCCCAGTGAACAAGATTAGAAATACCTTCTTTCTTTGGTTACTTATTTTCCAGTATTAAAATCATGACTACTCAGTCTTTCTCACCCTTTTTTTCATTTAGAAGAAGAAGAAGAAGAAGAAGTTTATGTTTCTTTAATCAGGAAATTCTGAAAATTAACGGACATATCCGTCTTAATGTTCTGAGCATAATGAGTTGGGAAGAGAATGTCCTGAGGCTCACTGAGGCTCAGTAAGAGCCAAATTTCGTGCATCCTAAGCAGTACTTTTTCACCTATATTAACTTAGTGTTTTTCAGAGCTGTCGTGGCTTGCTGTTAACAAGCAATCAAATAGCAAGTTTTAAAGAGGGGAGAATCACAGCTGCCATTCCTACCTTCAAAAGGAAAAATATTTTGCTACTTGCTTTTGTTTTGGTAGCTTTTAAATAGATCCACTAGGTGGTGCTTGAAATACAGGGGCAACTGGAAATAATTGTGACTGAGAAATAGTAAATTATAATTCCTTAGTCAACACTCCAACAGGAATATTCTTGGCAACAGGAATAAGACTGCTATCCAAATTTCTGGGTTCCTCCCTTTCGAGAAGTGAGTTTTCTGTTTCAGAAGTAAAACTAGATGTTCACCATTATGGAGATGTACTGCTCTCCATTATAAATTTCAGTGGTTCTTCACCTTTGATACCCTCGGAATAGATTGTTTTCCATTAGTATTTTTGGCATGTGAATAAAAAGTTTATTTCCAGACTCAAAGTGATTTAGATAAGTAGTTTTTTAAATACATTAAATAAAGACAAATCTTTGCATTCCCTGAGTGCTTTATCGCTCCGAAAAGAAGTTTAACTTCCAGTAAGGAATGCAGGAAGACTGTTGTGATGTTACAGCACATGGGCAGGGGAAGGGGCAGGAAGTCCCCTATGGCCAGTTATGCAGGTATGAATTATGGATACTGTTCCAATTTCCTTGTGGAGACCAAGGCTTGTTTTCTCAAGTTATTCTTTAACCATGTGCTATGCAATCACTCATCCTAGTGTAAACCAGCTTCTTTGGAGCTGTAAAAATAGCACAGCTGCCCCAGACTTCTTGGTCATCTGTGCATCAGTCAGTTGTTCAATAATTCTCCTACCTTTCAATATGACAATAAAAGCTTCTGGCATAATTATTTGTTCCTAACACTGCTTCTCTATTAAAGAGGGTGTTAGTCCTGTGAAACTGCTGTCCAGTGCCCTGGTGGGAACTCTGGAGCCCCTGCATCTTCCAGGAGAAGCTGTGACACCTGTAGCCTTCAGGCCACTCCAGTTTCCCCTCCTTCTGCCTTGAAGGTGAAATTCCGGTGATCCAGGCCTCCATCGGCATGTGGTTTTGAGGGAAGTGCCTTTCAAAAGGCATTTCTCTGTTTTTTGCAGACTCCAGGAAAACAAACTCCTTTAACTCGTATGGTGAAGGGAGGATGGATGGAGGAGAGGGAGGAAACACACTGAACTTGTGCCTATCCTTTCTCCTTGCCTGTGCACCTCAGGCGGGTGGCTGAGGACACGCACACCACCTGGTCAAGTCTTGCCCAAGGAATAGGCTGGAAAAGGTGCGACCATGAGAGGGATCTGATTGCTGGGGCAGGTCTAGGAGGGCTTCAGGTCTGGGGTGAAGGAGCTGAAGAACTGAAGTGGGGGAGCCCAGTGGAAAAGGCAAGGTAAGACTGAGGGTGAGGCAGGGATTGGAAGTGCTGCGCTAGAAGTTATTGATGATTAGGAAAATCAAATTAACCACAGCTGGAATAGTTTAAGAGACACAGCACAAATTTAGACAAGCGTCTGTTATTCATAGAAAAATTGTTTAAAATTACTTTATGAAGGAAAAGCATGTGTGAATTGCCAGTGGAAGAGATTCTAGAGAGGCTGTTATTAAGGTCTCCAAAGGGTACACATGTGAACCTGGAGAATACAGACCTAATTACTGGTAAGTTCACTGCAGTGAGATTTCATCTGTCATTTAGGTGTAGCAAAAAGTCTGTTTTGCTCATGGCCAAAATTCAAAGGCTCTTTTCACTACAAGGGTGGGAAGCAGAGGAAGGTGTACAAACTAGGATGATGTACATGGGAAGCTAACCTTTCACCTTTCACCTGTCCACATCATGTCAAGTATTCTTCATGTTTAAAATGTAGTCTATGAAGAAACACCCTAACGATATTGATCTTAAAGAAAATTAAGGATTTGGGTCAGCGGAAAGCTATAGAGAAGAAATTAATCAGAAACTCAGCATTCTGTGGAAGCATAATTTATAGGACATGAAAAAAATAGGCTGAATTATCTGCAGTGCATCCTGGAATAATGATGATATCCATAATCTGAAATATGCAAATTAGAAAATATTAGTGCAGCCCTTAATTAATATGAAGTTGATTGTTCAAAAGCTTCCTCCTTCTCATTTTCTTTGTTATTGTAGATCTGAAATGGATATACAAGTTTTATAAAGACACTATTTTCTTTCTTCAGTTTGTTGTTGCTGCTAAAGTTTAACACCAGTTTTAGTTTTGTACCTGGGTGCCTTCCTTTCTCAATATGCCAAACTGCCAAAATTCAAAGTCTTTCTTTTAAACCAGAAGTCACATTTGGGTAGATCAGGTTGTAGCTTTTATTCTTTATTTAGCTTATTTATTAATTAAGTTTGTGGTGAGTTTTAGCAACTTAGTTCTTATTTTACCGCTTCTGTTTCATCTTCTTGTGAGGGGGCTGGTAAAATCTTTGTTCATGGCAACGTGACTCAGCTGCATAGTCAGGGCCAGAACTGTAGTTTGTCATCTCAGCAGAGAGCCAAGGAAGAAGCCCTTGGTTCTGTGAGTCCTCAAAGTAGGGAGGGAGCTACTCCCTGTGCCAGTCTCAGGATAGACCATCTTCAAATCCAGGTGCAGAAGGAGCATCCTCTGATGTTTGTTCTTTAACATTGCACTTACTGTTATGAGCTGTAATCTTATTTGAAGAGAGAGAATTCAGGTTCAAGAGCTGAAAATAGATCACTTTGGTAAGACATCAGCTAGGAACAGGAAAGAGTTAATTTCTATTTTATTGACATAACGTTATCTAAATTTTCACTTTTTTAAACAGGTGATTTAGTCATAATTTCTTGTAGAAAGAACTAAAAGCAATTAACTAAGTTTCAGGATACAAATAAGACTATGTGGATATTTTAATATTTAATGCTAAGGTAGGAAAAATGATGTTTTCTTCAGTTAGTTTGTAAATTTTCCAATGCACACTAACTGGAAAAGTGTTTAGGTTAAGTAAGGAATTTTTTTCCCCTGCCATGTTCCAAAACTGCTATTAGTTTTAAACCAGGTCACACTAATTTTCCGTGTAAATCTACATAACTGAGTGGTGTCGGTGTTTTAGAAACATTTTCTGGGGTGATCTGTAAGACGGAAAATGATGAGTTTACAAAGAAGTCAGTCTGAAGACAGAACTGCAGAAATATGCCTTGGTCGAAAGCCAGGCCACAAAGCCTTTGCAAAGGGGGGAAAAATTGCTTTGCTTGGCTTTTTAAAAGCTAGAGAAATAGCAGGTGAAGATGTCCTAAAAGCATAGTTTCTGTATTTTTTCACCAGGCTCTCTCACAGAATGAAGATGATTAAAGAGGATGAATAATTAAGGTGTTTGCGATGAATTAAACATTGAATATGTAAGGAAAACAAACAAACAAGCAAAAAAAAAACCAAAAACCTGAAGTGAATGACTGTTTCTACAGATAGCGGGAGGTTAGTAACAGGCCATACCAGGGATGTGCACCAAGACCATATTACTTTTGTTTGGAAGCAAAACTTTTTACCCACTAAGCCTAAAAATAGGTTAATATGAGATGGAAATAGCAGTAAGAAATCAAAGATGAGATACCTTACTGCTTTGCTACAGGACAGAGATGACTAATAACAGTTCTGAGATAGACTACAGTACGTGATCTGTTTTGTGCTTGTATTGCCATCAGATATTTATCAAATACCATTTATTTCTATGCAATTGGTCATGCTTTTTTAGGGTTGTCACATCCACTTCTCACTTCCAAAACATTTATCTGGCAACTAATATACTCGTATGGCTTCCAGGCTTCCTCTGATGGATGATTAGCCAACAGCCTCACCCTCACAGCATAACCCTTCTCTCCCTCCTCCCTGCTGCTGTGGCAGATGTCATTTCTCTGCCTGTCATTTTGGCTATACCTGAACATCAGGCTTCTCCGTGTCTTCGTCCCTAGATCATACCTTGTTGTTTTTTTTTTAATAATTCACTCTTTATAATGTGTCCAAGATAGTGTGTAATGTGTCTTCTTTGTCTGCTCATGAATTGAATTTCTCATTCATGTTATGGTTGTCTCATTTATTGAAACCTTGTTCTGTTTTTGTCAAATTCAGTCTTGCCCTGCTCACACCCACACACATAGCTGGTGTAAAGATTGCTTTTAGTCCACATCTGAATGTGTTAGCTCTCTGTGTGTTTCTGTATACTCCAGTTTATCTGTCACATCAAACACAAGATGCTTATCCTCAAACCAAAGCACTTTTCACTGTTGCAATTTAACCTATGGCACCAGCTTTTCTTCAGCAGTGAGTTAGAAACAGGTGCAGGCCAGCTTCTGTTCTTCCCACTGTTCGGAAAAGCTCTTCAAAAGGAGTTTCCTGCTTTTGGCCCCTCCTTGAAGCTCTTGTCTAGGCCATTTCTAGGCTGCTCTAGAACTAGGCTGCAGACATGCAATAATTTAGGCTTCTTATTTTGACCAGTATGGTTCCTCTGTTTTCTTGTCCTCTGTCTAATTCTGTCTTTTTGTGTCTTTTTCATATGTAGATACAGGCTGCCCGAGGCCAGGGACCAGCGCGTTCTGCATCTGCACAGAACCTAAGAGAATAGAGTGACATCAACCATAGTAGTAGTACCATCAATGCATATTATTCATCTTGCATGGGTTTTTTTGGAATCACAGATATCTTTTGGGGTTAACCACATCATGGAACTACCTTTTAAGTCCTTCTGTGCTCATGCCTTTTATTGAATTTTACTGATATGATACCAGGTTCCTCTGCCTGGACAGCTGAAAGGACATCACAGGGAAGACTTATTTCATTGCCTAGGGATAGGTCTGTTCTCTGACTGCCTTCATGCACTAAAAGAAAGGAGAACATTGACAGAAAACAGAAATGGCTCACACTGACAGAAGATAGAAATGGCTCGTGTGTGCTTCCTTCAGTGGTGCTTCTATAGAGATTATTAATATGATTAGTATCTGCAATATAGAAAGCTTTGTTTTCTAGTTAATTTACTGAAGAAACAGTGAAGAAAATCAAGAATAAAAATACCTAATTCATTTATTAACTCATCTGAGTCAGTTAATACCCCATGATTGCCCGCCTGGATTAAAGTTTCTATCTCAATGAAGGACTCAAATATTGTTTCACTTGGCAGGCAAGGGTCTAAGTAAACAGGATATCCCTGAAGGTAGCAAGAAATAATGATGCAATGTGGTTATTTATTAGCTTTGGTTTTACTGTCAGGGAGATGGGCAAATAATACCCTAATGCTTAGAATTTAAGTGGGTCAAACTGTTTGCACTGCTTAGACTCTGCCCAACTTCTTTATAAGTTCCTTGAGATAAGCTTCTCGATAGACATAATTTTGGGAAGTCCTTTATCCTCCTTTGATACTTCGTGCAAGTTTAAGCACTTTTGAAAATCAAGCCATTCATTTAGGTTTTGCAGTAAAACTACTCAGAATAATTTCTTTGCAGAAGGTATTCCTCATTTAAACTCAAAGCTTTCACAGAGAATTAACAATCTGCTTGCACAGAGATCTGCCAATTTGGATTGATTTTTTTTCCTGAAATGTCCAATGTTGATGGTCTAGTCACTGCAAGTACAGTATCTAAAGATCCATCTGACATTTCAAATTCAAATCCAAATATTTTGACACAGAATGCTCTCATAGGTTTTGGGGTTTACAGTATAAAATGAAAGCAAATTTCGTAATCTTGGAATGCAGTAAATGAATGGTTGTCTTCTGGACAGATTTATTTACATTCATTATAAATAACTTGTTATTTGAAAAACATACAGAAAAGTCCTTGTTCACAGTTTAAAGAAATAGCATTTTAAAGCTAATTAGTCTCTCTCTTAAAAAGCAACTTTCCTGTGAAAAAAGAATACTGAGAGTGAAATATTGGTCCCACTGATGAAATCTGCTTTCCATTTCACTAGGAGAAATTAATTTTGATAGTGAGGCATACCAGTCTTAGTTTTACAATGCCCAGCATACAAAGGTATCACATCTCTACTTCTAGTCACTCTAGTTACTTTCATCTGCAATCTTTGCTGCAAATAGTTATCAGCCAGAATTTGCTCACGGGTCCTGGCAGTGTCAGTGCACCTTATCTACCACGACATATGGCTCTTTGCTGCACACCCTGCATGTAGAAGTTATGTAAACCAAATGAAGGCCTGCCTTGATTGTGCCTTCACAGCATTTCACTGGTGGCCTTCTCTGACACACTGTATGTTTTAACTGGATATAGAAAATGGGAAATCTCTTATCCAATATTTATTTTATTTATTTTTATCACTGTGAAAATTTGTACTAACATTGTTTCAATGTTGACTGTTTGTCGGGAATCTAAAGCTTTGTTTTCCCAGTGACATTTTTACCAGGGTGTGAATTAGGACACCTAATGCTGTGACTGTACATTTTTCAAGGTTTTCAGGCATCGTCATTGCTTTTATGTTAGCTTTATAAAATGGTAGACTCTTCAAAATCAGTGCCAAAACTCCTATCGTCTACCATTTTAAATACAGCAATTGGGATTAAGGCTAATCAATTGATACAGCAAATCCTATTAAAGTCATTTAGGTTAGACTTTAAATGTTACTTAGGTTCCTAATTCTCCTTTAATCTGAGTTAAGATGAGGTGCATAAATAAATTTACCACTCTGGGTCTAGGAGCTTTTGAAAATCCCACCCACCAACAGACAATCTACAGTTTTGTGTATGATTTAATTTATTCACAAGGAAATAAATGTGATGACATTGCCTGGCCCTCTCTCTGTCTGTCAGTCAGTCTCTGACCTGTCTCTCTCTCTGATAACTTTTGAACCCGAGAGCTAATGTTGACTACAGACGGACAGGCAAGGGCCCAAAGGCATTAAGTCCTTACAAAGTATAATGCTTGGAGAAAGGCGATCTGCAGCACAAGTTCCACTGCCCTCACCTCTCTCCTACTGCACGGGCTCACGGGTCAGCCCGTGTGTTGGTCACAGCCAGCACAGCACCACTGTCCCTGTCAGGCAGAGGATCTTACCTCGGCTCCAGGAACAACCCACACAGAGAAGGCAGCACGCCTCCACCATCTGCCGAGGATGGTGAAGGCACTTGAAACATTGGTCCGCTGGAAACTAGGCCACATTGATTTCATCATCTAAAACCCGTCACTTGCTAACTTGCAATAGCCAACAATGGAGAGTCGCTTCTCAACACAGCTTCTGGAAAAGTACTCTTGAAAACCACGCATTTGCTCTGAAATGACATCAACAGAATTTATTTAAAAGTAGTTGTTCTCTGGACCTCCACAACTCTCCTGTCTTGCAAAGGGCAAAAAATTTTGACGTGTCCCAGTGACAGCAGCCATACTGAAGAGCTGACATTGGTGCCTAGCCTGCAGAAAGTTCTCCAGTCTAGACTGACTCTATGACATGCCACCAGCCACAGATGCATTATAATCCAATTTTACTTCACACTGGATAGTATTTCTGATCCCCCAGGTTTACCTCATCTTGATCCCAGGTGATCAGCAAAGAGGATGGGTACCATTTCAGGAAGAATGGAAGTCTATCCACAGGCTGGGGCTCTAACATGACTTCTCATACTTGGGCTCTTTTGTAAATAAAGTATTGATGCCCAAACCTGTGAAGCTTTATGCCATCAAGGCAGTGGACAATGCTTTTACATGCTAATAAAAGTACATTAGGAAATTCAGTAGAGATGATTTGCCTTCAGCTGGAAACAGAGAAGCTGGTGTTAAATGAAAGCAAGTTCTCAATGACTCATCTTACAGTTTTCTATGTATTAAGACAATACAAACTGGAGGCAGCATAGACCAGTTTTTAAGCCAGTATGTGAAAGGAAAATTATGATAGCAGAGTAGGAGGAAGAGATGAGACTTAAAGAACCTACACAAGTCTTTTCTCCCCTTATATATAGTGTGATACATATTCTCACAGCCATGTGACAGGACTGGGTCCACTGAGTGCTTATTGCTTTCATAACATGCTCAGACTCTGAGGGTATGTCCATAAACCTGGCAATGAATAAGCATCACTTCTGCGAGCAGTTTGGTGTAGATGATTCATAATCTTGCTACAGCAAGACAGCAGGATCAAAGTCTTCATAACTCACCCAGTCATTGAGCGACCCTGCCAGTTCCTGGCCTTGAAAGTTTTTCATTATCTCATCATACACCGAGGATTGCAGTGTCTCACAGAACAGAGTAAAGCAGGTTTAATTTAAGTAGAAGTTTGGGCTGTGCTTATATTACACATTTTTTTTAAATTACTTTTACACCAAGATGGTTTTGCAAATAGTCTATTGTGGTGTAAAATGAAAGACAAGGTCTCTGCCATGTACCTAACATCAACTGTCTGCTGAGATTGCTGAATTATATTACAGAGTTAGACTTTCAAAGGCTGTTACTAAGTCGCTGAGTCACCGACCAACCTTGCTACACAGTAGGTTGTAAGCTTTTGGTCCAGTGCAATAGAAAAAGGTTTGGCATAGTTTCAAGCAATACTATCAGCACCAGTGAGTAGACAGACAACAGGAGGATGGATCATGGAGGAATTCAGACAAAAAATCAGAAAGTATACACTGCAACCAGACCCACTACACTTTAGGGTTTCAGTAAAAGGCTGACATCTTCAGCACTACTATGCTGAGGTATTCCTACGGAATGGATTCAAAAAAGGGTGACAATGATTTACACTCCTTTTTGCTGTACAAAATGATCACCCTTCAGATATGGTCATGAGCTCTCAATTCAATTTTGCTTAGCTTGAAAGATTTCTTTCTTTAACAATAATATTCCAGTTCCAAAGTACTTTATGTGAACAGATTCTTATGACAAGCTTGGAGTCCTACTGATACGACCATCTGCTCTGGATTTCAGTGGAAGTTTGCATTTGTACAGGAGTTTGCTTGTACAGGACTGTTGGTTTGGGAGGATTTTGGATTTTTTTTACCTGTACATAATAAATACCAGAATGATAGATAATATTTTTTTTCATGTGCATGCAATGGCATGCCTCTCTAGTTAATAAATGTTATTGTAATTCTTTAAAAAATGCCTGTTCAGCCTGGAATATGTGATAATCTTGAAGAAAAAATACTTGTATTCTATTGGGAGAGTTGGGTTACTTTGCTTTAGCTGGTATGCACTTCTTTGACTAGATAGGCAAGTGGAGAGAGCAAGCTGTTTGGCACCATAAATCAACTCTCCCAATAACTGTCTTGATTTTCTGACTCACAAGTCTGTATTTACATGTTTTAAATATGTAAATTCTTAGTAAAAAAATCAAAGACCTGAAAAGGAAGCATTCCATGATGACTTTCTCTGCACAAGTTTTAGCAAGTTAACTAGAAATTCATTTATAGAGATGCTGACCTCCTACAATCGTCAGTGGCTGGAATTAAGTGTTCAGCATTTATGCAAGTTAAACTCTTAATCTTGATTCTAATGAAACTTGTGTATTAATGTTAACTTAAGTGTACGTACATGAAAGACAAGGTCTTTCTATTTATCCATATCATTCACAGAAAAAACATACAACTACTACCGTAGAGTTGAAACTCAAAAATATTTTCCAGTTTTTATAGTATCTTGTAAAAGAAAGAAGTACAAGTACATGTGTATGTTACAGTCAATCTAAGATCGTCGCCTCCACACCTCTTGAGCACTTGTCACAGACCTGTTAAAGTATTAGGTGGGTTTTACTCAGATGTAAATATTCTCCTGAAGGACTGCAAATTCCAACTATCTGTTAGAAGTCTGTTTGTCACAGGAATATGCCAAAAGGAAACACCAAAGAGCTGTTGCCACAATTTTAAGTCCTTTTTTATGAGAGTAATCATCCTGGTCCAAGGACACAAACAAGGCAAAGTTTACAAACAGGCATAATTTATTGAGAGAGAGCTTTCAGACACTTGAGCTCTTTTCCAGATGTAATTAAACAAAACAACAACTTTACTCACAAGCTTCATCTTGCAACAGGTCTTAATTGCTCTGGTGAAGGGTCAAGTATACAGCATGTTGGCTTCTCTGAAGGAAGCCTTGATGATATCACATCCTCATTGTCAGAGAGAGGAGCTCTCATTAGTCTTACAAATACAGCCTCATTTGCAGAGTTTTTAACAAAAACCTCAATTTTACAGATATTTTTATAACTCTGTCCTGAGGGAAATCACTGAAACTGCTAGTATAACTAACTTTGTTCGAATATGAAGTCAAAATCACAATGTGAATTTTGTAGAAAAGCTAGTTAGAAGCTATGATTTGCTCAGCTGAGCAGTCTAATGCAAAGTATCTGTATTTTCTTGCCCTTTTTGTTTTCACAGATGAAGCCCTAATTTGGAAGAATTCTGAGATGGCAAAAGTAAGTGCTCAAAAATTATGAAGTGGTGTTTAAAATCACTCTATGAACTTTCTGTGATATCCCTTCGTTTGTGTGTGGTTGGGTTACACATTTGCATGGAAATCTTTCCCATGGAAGCTCTGTCCAGAAACAAAAGGAGTGGTTTTTTTAAACCTGTTGTTAATGTCCCCTCCACATTCTGTTCTCTCTGTCTCTTTCTGTATTTCCAGCTTGCTTTTTCTTCTTGATCTAGGGTAAGTCAACACTTCCTCACACCTCCTTGCCCTCATGTCCACATCTCTATACTCTTGACTGCACATCCATTTCCCAATTTTTATCCTTTCCTTCAATGCTTTCTCCCTGCAAGCTTGTATTCCCTATTCAGTCCCTCGAGATTCTGTTTGGGTTTGTTGTTGTTGTTGTTTTTCTTTTGTTTGTTTGTTTGTTGTTTTTGTTTTTGCAAAAAACCCTCCTCCCATCTATTACCTATCTGCATTTAGCTAGGCAGATTTTTTTTGTATTTGTAAAGCTGAGGGGCATACCTGTAGACATTTAAGCAGTGTATAAGAGTCTGATCAAGAAGTATTAACTGTAGAAAGCCAGAAAATGGAAAAGTAATCTGGAACAAAGTTTTTTAAACCTTTTACTATGCCTAAGTATGCCTTATTAATTGTATGTTTGAAAAAATTGTATGTATGAAACAAAGCTTTTAGCCTAAGTGGGCCAAAGAGATCTCAAAGGAAACCTAATCCAAGGAAAAGGTTATACTAAAAATACTAATAACAGCAATGAACTCAACCTTTCATAGGTGAATTCACTGCTGGGCAGCAGAGTTGGACTAAGGTTGAATTCAATTTCACCACCCTTTCTCATGGCAGAGTGAATATATTTCGTCACTGCATACCCATGTTAAGGATGAGGTGCTCCAAGGCAGTTTTGCACCAGCAGTGGATCCCACTTTGCAGTTCATTTCCCAGCTGCAATAAACTTGCAGCTTTTTGCGACTTAGTATCTAAAGATGGATTGTTTTCTGCAGAAGAGGAGGCTAGCACTCTTAGGATGTCCCAGGGGTCCGGCATGACCCTCCTGCGGTGGGCGCCGCGGGTACCAGCGCCGGGGTCTCCCTGCCCGGTGGGGCCGCCCCTCGCCCTCCAGAGGGAGCAGCTACAGCTCGTTTTGGGGCTGGAAGCGAGAAACAGGAGACGAGCTCAAAGCGTAAAATTCTAAAAACCGCTCAAGTCCCTGAAGGTGGAAAAGCAGCCGCAGAGCGGCAGGGCGGAGGGCGCGGCACACCTGCCGCCTGGGGCCCGGCGGGCGCTCAGGGGTTAAGCGGCGCCGGGGGCGGGGGCGGGGGCGGGGGC
>VZTG01007060.1:175328-191842 GCA_013397845.1 Melanocharis versteri
TGGGTGTGTGAGTCCCCTGCGCTCCTGGGTCGGCCGAGGCCGAGCGGGGAGTTCCGGGGTGTAACTCATTGCCATTCACGCGTGTCTTCGGCGCGGCACCGAATCAATCGGCGTGCGGTGTCGCGGCTGGCTCAGCGCGGTACCGATGTGGCAACATAAAGGCTGTGGTAAGCGTGGTGCAGTCACTCGCCTATACAGTAAGTGCGGTAAGGTCACAGCTCCGATTAGGAAACAGTTTCCTTCAAAGGACACCCTTGTCATGATTTTCAGGTTCAGGTTACTAGTAGCCGTACTAGTTTCACTATAGACTTATAATTACTCTAAAACTATGGGTAAAAACTTCCTTTTTGCTTGGAGTTTAGTAATTTACAGCACTCCTTGCAGGCTTTGATAAGTTATGGTACTTTCCTGGCTCTTCGAATGTCTTTTTGCCACAGAGCTAGCATATTTTTAATATGCTAAGGCACCGATTGTTATCAGCTTATTATTTTTTTTAAAGGAAGATTGACAACCATTAAACCTTTGGAACAGAAAGTATTTCTAAATCCTCTCAGGGAAAAAACATTGATTCACATGTGCCAACTGAAAGCTGTGTTTCCATGGAATTTTATGTTGATTACACAGCATTGCCCAACAGACATTACCTATTAGTTTCTGACTTTTCTGGACTGTAGATTTTCCAAGTTTAGTCACCATAAGAGAAGATTGTTTGCATACGGATTTATTGCAGGATCAAGGTAGCTAAAAAACAAAATTGAGAAATTAAATTAGGCCCTTAATCATAAATAGCTTTAAAAACTGTATTTTTGTTCTCTTCATTTGACTAATGAGATTTGCATCATAGCTTTAAACCTTTCCTCCTCAGCAGAAGAACCAAGGAGTCAAGTCAGATTCCTTTGGGTTTTATGTATCTTACGTTTACTTGAAGTTCCTGAGATTGTTTATATCAAAGCTATGCACTAACAATTGTAGGACCATGCCTTTTTTTTCTTTCCCAACAAAAGCCATTTTATTTTCCTGTGTTCCTTGGTTCCAAAATGCAGGGCTTAATGAGGGCATATGGACTCCTGAATATCCACTCCTAATTGCATTGCAATTGGTTGTTACTGGTGATTCTATAGACAGGACAGTGGCACTTTGACTTTGGCCCATACGTTTCTGCATTTTTATGTGATTCATTGTGAGATGTGTTGTAGGTAGGACTAATCTTTGAGAGTGTGGAATCTAAGCTGGGTTTAGAGATGGGAGTCTATGAAGTAGCAAATTTCCAATGCTCCTCTTGAGAATCAGCCCTCTAGACTGGAGACCTGCTTTGGAAAAGGTAAGTCTTTAAAACCTCTTTAGGTTTTCTGGGTCTCCACAGGCTGCTGAGTTTCTGAATTTCAAACCTTCCTTTTAATTAAGAGATTCTCATGTTCAAAACCAACCTCTGTTTAATGTTTCTATCTAGTATTTCAGTTCTCTTAAGTGCTGTAGCCACTTGTACTTAATCTTCTACATACCAGCTGACACAGTTTTTTGGAATACTTCTCTTACAGTATGGGAAAAGTAACAGAAGCACTTCTTTTTGTTTCCTTTTTTTCCCCCACAGGAATGTGTTTACTGCAATTGGTATATCAAGGCCAAAGAGAATTATTGTGCAAAAATCTGTCATGGTCATAAGTTGTATATTCGTCTAACCCAAGTGTGACTTCATGCAGAAGTTATGTTAGTACTTCATCCCAGATAGAGCCCTCCTGCCATCAGTGCAGACAGGGGCTCTTCCCTCCTGTCCTGGTTTGATGTTGCCTCTTGGTTTGGAGCTCAGGCCAATACAGACTCCCTTTGCCCACTTTCCATGCACTATTGCGTAGTGTTTGTAGAGCAGCTGAGGAATAATCAAAGTTCATGGCCCTGTCAATGCATATGAGCAAAGGCTCTCCAGCATTTTAGTATGGGCTTATACTTAGCCTTAACTATGAATCAAGAGTCTGGCAACTGACCAGACCTTTTTATTGATACATTTCTGGTTAATAATTGACACAGATTTATCTGATGTCAGTTATTAACATTTGGAAATGCTTCAGAAAAGAATAATCAGGTAGATTGTGTCAAGACATTCCATTTCTAAATCTTTTATGGTGAGTCATAACAGCAATCTTTCACATTTTTCCAATGGCAATTCCAGACTTGCTTTTAACTACTGATATATTGATATCTCTCATGCTAGAAGAAAATCCAGCACTGAAAGAGGTACCTGGAATTGAAGGGCTCAAAGAAGAGATAAAATTGTCTTAATTGCTTGAATACAGTGATTATTCAGTTAAGCTCAATAACAAACTCTTCTCACAGAATATACTGAGTTGGAAGGGACCCACAGGGATCATTGAAGTCCAACTCCTGGCCCTGCACAGACACCCCAAGAGTTACACGATGTGCCTGAGAGTGTTGTCCGAATATCTCTTGAACTCTGTCAGGCTGGCGCTGTGACCACTTCTCTGGGTGACTCATTCCAGTGCCCAACCACCCTCTGGGTGAAGAACCTTTTTCTAATATCCACCCTAAACCTCCCCTGACACAACTTCAAGCCATTCCCTCATGTTCTGTCACTGGTCACCACAGAGAAGAGTGTCTGCCCCTTTTTGAATGTACCAGCTATGTGTGTATGTTTGACTTCATTGTTATCATCAAAAACACTGCCACTTGAATTCAGCAGTGATATGTGAAATCTGGAGAACAAGCATCTCCTTTTGGACATAAATGTTTTTTCCTAGTATGTTTTATTATGCATTACATCCCATAACCCTTCTATAGGACTAACTCTGAGTGACTTTGGAATGCTGTCTTTTTGTACCTGAAATAGATTATACTCTGAGGAACAGAATGAAAATATTTGGCATTGAAACTCTATGCAAAGGGTTTTCATAGCATACCATTGTAAGCATCACTTTTGTGGCACTGAAAACTCTTTAAATATCTAGGACTCTCTTAGGAGTTTTGGTTGATACCAAGGTACATAGCCAGACTTTGGTTTTACTCTGCATTCAGCTTATGGAGGAATGAGGATTTCCTAGTGTGGTGTACTGTTGCTTAGGATGACTATATTGTACAAGAAGGGCTGTTTTCTGTGGTGCCAAACATACTGCTGAGTCTCAGACATTATCTCTGAGGATCTTCACATAATTCAAACAGAAATGCTAAGTTAAAAGCAGTTACTTGGCTGCTTTTCTTCCATCAATGCTGAGGAGTCCCTTGAAAAGGATGGAGGAGCCCTTATTAGCTCTCTGAGCTGACTTTTGAGGAAACACAAATCAGTCAGTCGGGCTTCCCTTTGTGCTAAGCTAGCACGTGCCAGTCTTTTTCCAGTGACAAAGAGGTAAGGCATGTGAAATTGGGAAAGTTCTGTGTCTCTATAATTTTTTTTAAATTCTTTTTCTGTGTATACTGTATGTTTAAATTCTGGGTACGTCTGTATACATATATTAAAAGAAGCATAAAATACATATGCACAAAGGTTTATATTCTGAAGTTTGAGATGTGGTTTCTCCTGCAAAGAATGCCAATAGAAAACATTTTTTTCCCAAGCATTGTGTGCATTGGTACAACTACTGACACAATAGAGGCCTGATTCTGCCTATCATCCATGTTAATATAAATAAATAGTTATTAATCAAGAAAAATAGAATTAATTTACGTATAAAGATGCATTAGTTTCTCTAACAGGCACACTGTTTTCTACTTCTTTTGCTTCTAAGTAAAGTACTAAGTTTACTTTGGTTAGTAGGACATGAATCTTGGTTTAATTGGTAACTTCGTAATCTCTAACGTTTAGAAATCCAGAACTATCCCCAACAGACATCAGGAAAAAACCTCTTAATTAATGCTTAACTCCAGACACCAGAGTTTTTCATCCAGCTTTCCCCCCTTTATCAAGTTATCTTGCATCTATTTTCAGATGCTGAGCAGATGCTAAGTAGGTTATTCAGTTTGTAAACACAGATAATTATACATTGAGATGTTTTTCTTGTGTTGTAAGTACGTGAGCCATTTTTTGTACTGGGTAATGAATGCATCTGTTTTTCCTGATATTAGGTTGTTTCATCTGTATCCAAACTGATTGTTATATAAAATGTTTTATGTTTTTCCCTGCTGAAAAAAAAAATCATACTTGAAAAAAATTTCACATAAATTTCTGTGCCTAAACAGTGTGAAACTAGAAAACCTATAAGTACCCACTAGTGTTTGAATCCCTTTACATGTTTAAGGATTACTCTTTTAAGTGTCTGTGTGTGACTTGACTATGCCCAGCTGTAAGAAAGGAATGGTTTGCATAAATAAAAATTCACCTAATATCTCTCAAAACTAGCTGTAGATGCTGTGTAAGATTCTCTTAACGCTAACCTTTACTTCAGATCTAAATCATTTTAGGTAGTTGGATTAGGTTTGCAAAATCTGAGAACTCTTCAGCACCTTGTGATTTTCTTGCCAAGGGAAGTATATTTTAGGCTTAGCCATGTTATGTGTTTGAAAGATGCACCACTTACTCATGTCATGGAAAGCGTCAGAAGTATTCCAACCATATATTTACTCCTTAGTGGGTGTGCTAGTAGGTTAACTATGCCTTCTGTAAGGATCTTGAGTGTATCACAAGCTGCAAGCACCACTCTCTTTCTTCCAAGGTCCAAAAACTTAAATCCTTGTTGTTTCTAACTTGGAAAATGTAAATAACACAAAAATGAGAAACTAACTGTATTGACTAGACAGGATTATTTAGGGTATTGAATCAATATGTCATTTTTATTCTCATCTTAGTTTTGGCAGGGAGTTCTTCAAAGAGGTGTTTAAAATATATATGTTCATTAAGTTGTGATACCACAGATTTTAGAAGAAAAGCGACAAATTACAAAGCTACAGACGTTTGCATAGCTGTTTTCAGGGTGGTTTTGTATTTTGCTGCTGTTTCAGAGTCTGTTTTGGAAAGACCAAGGAAAAAACATGTTGACATTGCTGTCTGGCACAAAGCAGTTGGGATTGCTCAAACAGTGCCTTTGTACACAGTCAAGTACTGACAGAGTGAGGTAATCAGAGCACCTCAACAGGCCTATCTTTGCAATTACAGTGAACTTTTGTTCCACGAGTTAACTTACTTTCCCTATTTCCTCCCTCTTTCCCTTGCCTTTTGTTTGTTAGTTTTAAAATTAACCAAGGCTAAAACTGATTCAATGCAGTCAATAGGCTTCTAATAAAATTCTTCTAATGGTTACGTGTTTCTTTCTATGGTGATGGTTTAGGATGAGGCTTTTTATCCATTTTTTTTTCCTCTGCCAAATCAAGTGAGATTCTAGTATGGTATATCAACTTTTTTATTTTTTGGTTTTAAATACATATTTATTGGCTCTATTTCCATTAAAAATATAGCTAATTTCTGATCAGTGTACCATGTATTTTTATGTAAATTCTGCTGATAAACATGATGTTTTATAAATGGTGTCCTCATGGCAATTCATTTGAGAGACCTTCAGAATCATTCAAGACCTTAATCTGAGCAGAAAAGCATTAAGCTGAAGAAAAAGTATGTTTTATGTAAAATGATACAAGAAGCTAGAAAGTAGAGGGAAGGGTAAGAGATTAGACTAATTATCTGACATAAGCATGCTGTGAGTTACAGGATGGTGAGTCTCAGGTCTCCCTCTAAGAGTCTGTAGGGATGCAGTTTTACTGAAGTTCCTTCTGATCATTCTTCCAGTGAAAATGCTAAAGAAAATTATACTTGCATAGATACAAGAAATATGTAAATTTTTTAAGGTTGTATTCTCTTAGTTGGACCTGGCAGCTCTTTTAACTTTAGTATTTCTGTTGTGCAATATGGAGTAGTTGATAAAGGAAAAAAATAATTTCTGTTAATAAAAATTATAGGAAATAAAAAAACTTTTGGTTGATGCTTTCAGTGCAGTGAACACATTTAATCTGTGAAACTGTGCTGAGGATCAGATTGGGTTTTCCTGTTTGATGAAATACAGAAACAATTTTTAAAGCTAGCCTGTGTGTGCTGCCTTTAAGATTTAAAGCTACATTTTGGTTTGTTGTGAAACAAAGTATTGAAAAATTCTGATTCGCTAAGCTACTTTGAAGGTCTTCAGTTAGAACTTTAAGTCACAGCCATTGAGGAAATTAAAACAAAATATGAATTACTTGTAGTAGCTATCTCTCTACTTTCCAAACTTAGTGCTAGAGAACTTAGCAGAGGTGATATGGCAGAGGCAAAATTTAGTTGATGAGTTGAGAGGAAGCATTTTAGAAGACAGTCTTGCATAGCTTCCTACTTGTGTAAAATGTCTTAAATAAATTTTAGTTGCAGGACGTAGTTCATTTTCCCCACAACCACTTAACTAATATTAAAGGAGAAACAGTAATTAGACCTGGAAATTAGAACTACTGCATCACCAACTAAATTTTTCACGATGAATCTCTAAGATGACCTTTCACAGTGCTGCCTGTAATTCCTCAACACAGATGTTACCTCACATAGGAACACCTTTAATTGCCTCTTCCTTAGCACTAGTCCATCACCTTTCAACACACAGCTCTTCCTGTGCCTCAGAAATACTGGTTGTGGTGCTGCCTCCCAGCCCTAGGAACCAGGGTGACCAAGTCCCTGACAGCAGACAGGATCTCTGTTTTAGCCACACAGGTTCTCATTATTTCCACTCTGTGCAAGGGAAATTGTCAAATGTGTAATGGACCCACTACTGTGTTATATTCTCTCATTTCAGAGGGGTAGAAGGGACTTCAGAAATGTTTTTGGGTATGCTGATGAGCATACCTGTTTCAAATAGTAAACTGGAATTATTGATGACTGTGTAAAAACTAGGGAGGAAGGGAGAGGGTGTGTGAGTGAAGGAGAATGTTCCTCCACAAAATTTTGCGCATCTAAATTTTAAAAAAATCCTGAATAAGTCTGATGCAGTAGCAAAATGAACAATCCTAAAGGTAACCTGAGTGGAAAGAAATGGGGTTTAGATGCATTTTACATAGAAACTACAGGCTTATTGTACATTCAGTTTTCTTTTCTGACACAAAATGACAACTGCAGTCCATTAACGATTTGACAGGGTTCTAAATTCATCATGGCGATTTACTCACTTACTTGATCCAGTATAGCAACCTTCTGTTTCTAGGAGTGATTTGGTTAAAATATACAATTAAATTATAGCTAATTTAATGAATTAAACCTGACTGTGACCACATGGGGAAAACATATTTTAAACTGTGCCCTTCCTATAATAGCTGATGCTTACGTGACATCGACATTAATTTTTTTCCAGTTATTGAAGAATTATCAGAAGTGGAGAATTGAATGCCCAGAAATAAGTGCAGATTTACAACCATCTTCTGTTCTTGGTCTTTTGCAAGCTGGCTATCACGGAGTCCTAAGATCAAGAGACCCACATGGAAGCAAAGTTCTAATATACAGAATTGGTGAGTGACAAAATTGCTTGGAACACTTTCACATCTGATTCTGACACTGAAGTTTTTAGGTTTTGTTTGTTTGCTTTGCTTTGTTTTGTGGTTTGTTTATTTTTTAATTATCACCACTTCAGCAGCAAACCAAAAATATTTTATGGGTGCAACTGCAGGGGTTGATAAAACCAGATTATATCAGAATATCTTAACTAGAAAGGTAACACATTTATATTCCTTTCTAGAAATATGTTTACATTAATATAAAGGTGAATTTACTGAGCTGTAATGGTTAAATCATTTTATTTAAATATTGGTATGGCTAAAGCTGTACAATTCCTAATGAAGAACTTAATTTTATTTTTAGCGAAATTCTTGTTGCATCGAAAGAATCTTAAAGGTTAAAACTTGTAAGATTATGTGTTTTTTTGGCTCGGAGTGTCCCAACAATCATTTGTTTTCATGTAAATTTTCAAAGCCACGGGCTAACACTGCGGTACTGATGCAGATGCAGCACAGAGCAGGGAGGACACAAAAAAAGGTGTGCACTTAGTCACGTATCAGCATTCAGTTTAGGCTTGGATGAGCAGTTCACCAGGTTTTCACTGTTTACTTGTAGCCAAAGAATCCTAGCTAACAACACTTGGAAAATGTTTGATGCACCTCCCAAAAATCTTTTCAAAAAATACATAGTTAACTGAATACCATGTCTTTTTATGCTTGTTTTGGACAGAGACATTATTTTTGCCAACTTTCAAAGAACTGTCTTATTATCAGCTGGTCTAGTAGACAGTTTTGCGCTCTAAAGCTTTATCTACAGTTAAGGCTCATCCCATGCAATTTTTCTCTCAGGCCTCAGAAAAAACATGAGATTCACTGAATCATGCCAGAATTACGATGCTGAAAAAAATTATATTAATTGATTGGAATGATGATCTGCAGCTTCTTCTAGCACGACTTACTGAATTGTACCTTGTACTGGGTCTGTGGCCATAGGTAGAACATGCTACATTACATGGTACCATCTACTAAAAGAGCATCAAAGATGAGTAAGAGAGCAGGTACACAAAGTAACTGATGCACTGGAAAAACAGTTTATTTCAGGAATTTTGTTATTGCTGGTTAATTCTTGTTCCTGAGAAGCACATTAGAAGCCATAGGAAGAAAAGGTGCAGGTATGTGGGGTATTCTCGTGGTAATGCAGGGTGATCTGTCTTCTCTTCAGGCCAATGGGATCCCAGTTTATTTACGGCATATGATGTGTTTCGTGTAAGTCTCATCACATCTGAGCTCATTGTAAAGGAGATTGAGACTCAGCGAAATGGAGTCAAGGTGATCTTTGATCTTCAAGGGTGGAGATTTGCTCATGCTTTTCAAATCAGCCCAGCAGTGGCCAAGAAAATTGCTGCTGTTCTCACAGTAAGTATGACATAATGCTTTATGCAGCTTCATTGCCCTGACTTCCAATTTTTCATCTCTTCCAAGCCACAGTAAATTTTCCTTCCGTAGACACTCTCAGACTATGCAACTTAGAAGAATAAAATCCTAAATCCATTACAAGTCATAGGTCATTCTTGATTTTACTTAAATTTTATTCTTCCATAGCAGTAAATGCCCTCTAACTTCTGGTATTTTATTAAGAACTCCACCAACCTGTTACAAGCATTTCATGACTGGAAGAGCAGATGAAGCCCAGTTTTGGAGGGATCTGTGTTTGTTATCCTGTTTCATCTCTTCTATTTTTTTGTGCATTATCTCAATATTTAAAGTATTTATTCTTGACTCCAAGAATATTAAAAGTAGCATGCACTATGAGTAGTTAAGAGCAAGACAATCCTAACTCATTACCAGTATGGATGATGCTTATGTGATTTTCCATCTGCTAACAACAGAATGTACAATGTTTATGTTCTGCTTGCTTTCTTCCCCCCAACATGAGCATTGTTTTGTGCAAATCACTGCTACCTCACCTCCTATTTTTCACAAAACTTCTCAGGACTTTACTGTCTTTAAGGCTTATTCCTTTCTGCCAAATTCAGTTGAACTTTGCCACTGGATTTGAGAGAAAAAAGAATTTAAAGAAAAAAGGGAACAGAGAATTGACAGGAAAGCTACAGTGTAGTCCTATAATTTTATTTTCCTTCAGAAGTTATGTTGAAAGTCAGTAATAATAAAACTGTTAGCCTGTGATGTGGAAATGAGCCAGGAGATAATCTCTTGCTCTGATATGGTAAGGTTCATATCTGAGATTCAATCAAAGCTTAGTCATTGAATTAATATCATCAGAACTTCAGATGTTCTTCCTTTCTGGTATCTACTGTAAAACTTTAGTGAAACCCTTAGGTATTCCCAACTTTGCACATCTTGAATAAGAACTCTTGGTGTTATGCAGTCTTGGGCCAGATCTCATGAAAACAGGACCAGTGAGAGTGTTTCAGTTGATTTCTGATGTAGTAAACAGATTGCTGGTAATTTTTTTAGCCTTGAACTAGAGCAGAAAGGAAGCAGAATAGGATTTGCAAGTACATCTAAAGGTTTCAATGCATTATCTCAAAGCAGGAAATTCTTTGAATGTGATGTTTCCGTCTTGACCTATTTTTGATTTGTTCAATGTTTTTCAAACTTCTAAATGTTTATTCTAGCTATGGAAAAAAAAAGTTAAAAATGTGTGTTTCCACTGTTGTTTTCTAAGAAGAGAAAGATTTTTAACTCTCCTTTTTTTCCCTGATTCCTTTCATCGCTTTTAACTGGGTCCGTAAATTTTATCCACAGATTATGTTAGTGTTGTTCAATATCACAGAACCAGAGAATCGTAGAACGTGTTGAGTTGGAATGGACTCATTAGAACCATCGGGACCAACTCCTGGCCCTATGCAGGACACCCCCAGAGTCACACCGTGTGGCTGAGAGCATTGTCCAGACACTTCTTGAGCTCTGTCAGGCTTCATGCTGTGACCACTTCCCTGGGGAGCCTGTTCCAGTGCTCAACCACCCTCTGGGTGAAGAACTTTTTCCTGATCTCCAACCTAAGCCACCTCTGATACAACTTCAGGCCATTCCCTTGGGTCCTGTCTCTGGTCAGGAGAGTGAAGAGATCTGCCCCTCTTCTTCCCCTCACAAGGAAATTGCAGACTGTGATGAGGTTTCACCTCAGTCTCATCTTCTCCAGGCTGAACAGACCAAGTGACCTCAGCCACTCCTCACATGGCTTCCCCTCCAGACTCTTCACCATCCTCCTGGCCTTGCTTTGGACACTCTCTAATAGTTTAATGCCTTTTTGATATTGTGGTGCCCAAAACTGCACACAATATTTAAGGTCAGACCACCCCAGTGGAGAGCAGAGCACGACAATCCCCTCCCTTGCCTGGCTGACGATGCTGTGCCTGATGCCCCCCAGGACATGCTTAATTCATGCCAGAATATGCTTATAAGTAAAAGTTCAGAAACCTTAGTTTTAACCCTGTGTTTTACTCAAGAAATGTGTCTTGCAAATTACTATCCTCTATGAAGAAACTGAAGTTAATAGAAAGGAGGTATGTACTAAGGAATAGAGAGCATGGTACAAATAATAGGTAATATTATCTTGAAAAATATTTTGTCCCAGGCAAAGCAAAATTGTTTTGTGAAAAATGTGATATTAGACTTTAAGTATATGATAACACATAATAACATGAAGTAAACCTATAAGTGGATAGTTTTAAGGTCTTTATCATACATTAAAATCTAAAAAGAGTGGCACTAAAGAAATGTGTTGGCTTTGGGTTTTTCTAATATAGAACTATTGAACTAGTGAGGAGATATGTTTGTGAGAAGTACCATTTTTGTAAGCAGAAAACATCTGGTTCAGAGGTAGTATCAAGTGGGATATGAATGGAAGCTGTACTTTCCCCATTGTGCAAAGCTTGTTTTTAGCACTGCCATATTTTCTTTTAAATTTCAAAGATCTGGAACTTTTAAATGAATGCAAGTAGAATCCAAGTTATTTTATATTATAAAGGCTGTATAGCAGATATTTTTCTTAATTTCATTAGAACAGTAATCTTGTTATAAAGCTGAACTTCTGGCTTGGCCAAATTCCTAGTAATTTCAAGGCTTATCTCTAAATTATAAATATAATTTATTTAACTTAAAGTTGGTATCTTCAATAGTTTATATATATTTATGTATTATCATTCAGGCTGTAAATTGCCAATAAAACCACATAGCTGGATAGCTTTTTTGTAAATTAATATCAGAATCTTGTGAAAAATTGTACTTTAGAAGAAAGGCTGAGCACAAGGTTTGTGTACAATACTTATGTGCAATTTGGTGATAGTTTTCTTTTTTGTTTTTCTGTTTGTTTTTAATATTCAATCTCACCTCATACTGAGGTGAAAAAAATGGTGAGATTTTTCCTTCTAATGGAAGGAACAAGATATGATTTTTCTAAATGTTGTTCTTAATTTACACTGCTAAAACACTACAAAATGCAGGAATTGACAAGGTCAGAAGGAATACTTTAACCTAGGGACTTGTTTTCACAGGCTTGTCCTTAGTAATAAAGGTGTTTCAATAATATTTTCTTTTTCTTATTCTGTTTTTTATGTATGCTGACAGGATTCCTTTCCACTGAAAGTTCGAGGTATCCACTTGATTAATGAGCCTTTATTCTTCCACCCAGTCTTCGCTCTAATTAAGCCTTTTCTCACTGAAAAAATAAAGCAACGGGTGAGTGCACACAAATATTTCTTTCTGCCACAAAACCTTTATATGACAATCTGCAGCACATTCCTTAGGCTCTGTTACTCCTGAGTACTGAAGAGAATAAATAATTTTTGTTAGTGCCGTACAGACCTCCAGAATCTAACAGTAAAGCATTTGCAGTTATTAATAACATGAGAGTTGCAAGTGGTGCTGTTATCACTACTCTAAAGATAAAAAACACTGTGACACAAAGAGGTTAAATTATTTGCTTGAGGTCACATAACAGTTCTTCTGCAGGACTAGGAAGAAATAGGTCCTGGATTTCCCAGTACTGTGCCTATAAATGATAGAGAAAAATTATCACTGAACAGTGTTTTATGGTCCAAGTTGTGCAGAATTAGTAGAAGACAACTGTTTAGCTCTGACAGACCTCTAGAGGCATTTATTCATCAAAAATTAGTCAGACTCAACTTCTGGTTTTTTCCAAATAGCTCCTTAGTTGCTTTAAATAGTTTTGCAGTTATAGATTTGTATTTGGATGCAGAAGCTTGCCAAGGACTATGGTTTACTGCAGCATAGGAAAAATATTGGAGTTTTCAGCTGGCACAAAAGTGAAGTGGTAACAGCAGGACTAAGGTACAAAATAAGCAGCCCTGCCTATTGTTATTCCTATTCTGAAGCCTCCTTTTCTCAGCACATGGATCTTGGGCATTTGCAATAGCCACTGCACGCCAGCACAGTAGATCCTATAAAAGTACCAGACTCGAAATAATGAACAAGACTTCAAAATAGATACAATAAAGCAAGAAGAGAAGAACCAAACCTACAGTATTGCAAGGGTTAAAGAGGAGAAGTAGTCCAGAATCTAATTCCAGTTGGAACTGAGAGATAAGGACTGATACATAGATTCTGTTGAGTATCTTCCTTGACACCTGTCTGAACCTACATACATACTACATAATCTTGTTTTTAAATACATGTGGCAGGACCAGATAGTAATGGCCAGGAGCCAGACGTGGCTCTTTTCTTGGAAATGGCTGAAGGGCAAGTACAAGATATCATGACAAAACAAATCACCAGTCTTCCCATGGTTTAGCTCAGTTTAGCAGTTTGGATGTATGTAGTCTCATCAGCGTTGCTAAACCAGTCTGGAACAAGAGTGTAGTTGGTTTTGGCTCCTGTGCTCACAGCTACATAAAATGCAGTTCTCAGGTTGTAGTCCGTCCTTCACCAGCCTTCAGATTCAGAGCAGGACAGAGTTTGAGCACCTAGGGGAAACTCACAAGGGCAGTTCCTCCTTTTAAGGAACTCATTATGAACAAATATACTTACTTAGTTAAATCAAGCTGGTGGGTTCAGCTCTTGTGCTGAGATGCTTTGCTGCCTGTTCTCACTCAGTAATCTAGCATTCATACCCAAGTAAATGCTTTTAATATTTTGGTTTAGGTGTATATGCATGGAAATAACTACTTGCAGAGTCTGACCGAACACTTCCCCGTCAGCATTCTCCCACAGGAATATGGGGGAGAGGAAGTCTCCATTGAAGAGCTGGCCAAGGAATGGACTGACTTCATAATGGCATCTGCAGATTATCTTCAGAGCATTTCTCTGGTTGCCTAGGAATAACCTTACTACAGTATTTTATCAGTTCTTGAACACTGGAATTGGAAATAAGTTTAATATGAAAGCTTCCGTTGTGAATGAAACCAGCATGTCTTTGCACTGAACGTTATATTGGCTGCATTTTTATACTAACTGGAGTCTATCAGTTTGTATGTCTGAAGACATCAATGAATTTTTCATATTTGTAGCACTGTTTGAGTAACTTGTATGCCAGAAAGCTGAAGATTGCATTGGATATCAGATTGATACTGCTGCTGTTAAGTCTTTGGAGACAATTCATCTGTAATAATGCAGTCCAGACCCTTACTCTTAGCTCTTGTATCTTGGCTTGCCAAGACAATAGGATACAGAACAAAGAACAGACTGTGAATAGGGTAGAGTAGTTTGTTGCAGAAATAAGACTACAGGGCTAATTTACAAGGAGTGAAGAGGATGCTTTTTGGATTGACTCTCAGGGAAAAATGCTGTTTTGTTAGTTTGTGTCAAATTGAAAATTAGTCAGCAATACTGAGACATTTGTGTTACTCTTTGTGCTGCTTGTGCTGTTTCCATTTTTGTGCTAATTAACAGAGTAATCTTCAAGTTTTATAGAAAAAGCTGGGGAAAACACCATATATGTATTCTGCAAAGGACAGTGTGAATCAGGAGGAGGAACTGGTAAGAGAGTCAAAACAACCTTGAAAATTCTTATTTTCTTTCTTCAGAGTGATACTGTCTATGGGCAACTATAAGCAACTCAGATTATTATCCTTTAATCCCTAGTGTAGAGGACTACAGAGGTCAAAAGTTTCCAGCTGTTTGCATTATCTGTTTGTTTCAGAGGGTAAAGTAGGTTATCCTTTACGGATCTGAACTTTAGAAATACCTGTTGAGTGTTTTAAGGGTGCTTTGAGGTCACTTTGGACCTCAGCATAGGAGATGCTTGGTATCTTCATTTTATTTTCAGTACAGTAATTGACAACTTGCCAGTCTATTTGCTGTCAGGCACTGAAAGAAATTATTTTTAATTTCCATTGAGACTGCATCTTCATTTCTGTAGGGGTAATAAAAAAAATATCCATACTTCCTGAAAACAGGTTTTTGTTTTGTTTTGAAGGGGCATTATTGCAATATGAACACTGCATGTGTAAAAGGTATCACTCACACTATATAGCAGTATCATCCTGCAATCCCCTGTATTTAGTAATCTCAACCATTATTTTACTTTTCTCTCAGCTTTTTCCTAAAATCTCTGTTAGTACACCAACTGCTAGAGTTCATTTGCCCAGTTCTTAACTCTGTTTTGGTTTTGCATAAGCACTAAATATTTAAGCATTCCATATGAATTTTCCTATAAATAAATCCATTAAAAATGCTTTTATCTCAGGTAGATAGAAATTATAACTTCGGTTATTTTGTAATGTTTAGGACATTGGGATGGTATACAGGCTTAGGAGAGAGATGAAACTATTCTATTATATTAGAAATGTCTTACTTTAGATTATGATTAATAAGGTATTATTGCAAGAGTCATTGGAAACTATTCTTTATTAGAAAGAGGAACATCTATGAACGACCCATTAGAGTACTTGTTGGTTGTAGTTTCTTCTGCTGTGGTAAGATCAATGCCAGAAATTCTTTCATAATTGTCAGAAACGTCTTAATTTTTCTTTTCTTCCAATTCCCAAGCTTCCTCAAGTGCATTTCTCATTTTTCTCTTTCAAAATATTTTTGATATGGGGCCTTAATTTAAAGAAATTTTTTTCAGATATATGATTCTATGAAAATATATTTCATATATATTTCTTTATCTCAGATTAAACTATTTTGTGATACAAAAGCTCCTTAAATAGAGGAGTTCAATGAGCTGCGAATTCTTCTTTATAAGAAAATAGACTAAGTAGTCAGGTATCTGGCAATTGTTCAAGTGTGTAACTCAAGTTCCAAGTAATTTACCAGCTGGAGAACCGAAGCTATTGTCATAATATTACAGTCCTTCAATTTTAATCCGTGAATGTAAACTGCACAAAGGAATGAACCATGTTTCAGTGAGAAAGAAAATTTAAACTTTTTCTATGAAACCAACCTCTGCTTGCTAATGGTCTGTGTAGCAGAAACCTCATTTGATTGCATATGTATATGCATATGTATATTTAGCTGGGGCTTTTTAATCTTTATTTGGACTTCACCAGCTCTATAAATATAAAGTCCTAAATGTCTTCAAAAATACCCCAATCCTGTTATTAAGTGGTAGCGTGTTTGCATAACACAAGAGTTAGGGCACTGAGTGCAGTTATTTTTCCTGAACTGTTAATTATTTTTTAATGTTTACATATTATATAGGAGGTGGGAACTCTTAATTGCCATTGCTGCTAATAATAAGGACACAAGATAATTGCAACATTTACATAATGAATGGTGGAAGTATTGTTATGATGCGCGGTGATGTTGCAGGTTCGAGCAGCAGCCAACAAAATAAAGATCCCTAAGTGCATTATTCTTTATAAACATCGGGAGTGCCTCTGAAAAAGATAAAGTTCCTGTTAAACGGTGCAAATATTATTTACTACTGACTGTAAGCACGATGTAATGCACAATTTTTTGTTTTTTCCTCTCTCTCTTTTTTTAAATGTATTAACACGTGTTTTAATTAATAAACCCTTTCTGGCTGAACCAGCCTGGTCTGGCGGTACCAGCGCCGCTGTCGCAGGGGTGAGGAGGAGGCCGCGGCTGGCAGCGGGGATGTCGCGGCCGGGCTGGGCCCGCGGGCGGGGCGGCGGCCCGGACTG